>JBBGZY010002200.1:0-407500 GCA_037952925.1 Lithobates clamitans
ATCATTCATGAGATCAAAGAGAAAAAGAATTCAGAAATCAGTTTGGGAGAACTCTGATTATGAACAGCAAAACACCTTCGTTCTTTAGAGCATTCGTAAAGAAGAAATAAAATGCGCTGCATTCAACGATCACAGATTTTGCAGCGTGATGAATGTGCTACCTACAATACGAACACTAGTTTTACTAGACCGAGTGCTTCCGTTTAGTTTTTGCTTATGAGCATGCGTCATTTTTTTGTCCGTAGGACTAGCATACAGACGAGCGGACTTCGGGGTCCGTCGTAGTTACGACGTAAAGATTTGAAGCATGTTTCAAATCTAAAGTACGTCGGATTTGAGGCTAAAAAAGTACGTTGAAAGTCCGAAGAAGCCCACACACGATCGGATTACCAGCCAGCTTTAGTCCGTCAGCGTCCGTTGGACTTTTGTAGACGAAAAGTCCGACCGTGTGTACGCGGCATTACTTTTTGTACCACCACCCCCTCCCTTTAGAATGTAAGC
The DNA here is from genome assembly GCA_037952925.1 of Lithobates clamitans. Taxonomy (NCBI): domain Eukaryota; kingdom Metazoa; phylum Chordata; class Amphibia; order Anura; family Ranidae; genus Lithobates; species Lithobates clamitans. Next base: position 502 of record JBBGZY010002200.1, read on the forward strand.
TCTACGAGCAGGGCCCTCCTGTCCCTTGTTTTTAATTGATCTATTGTAGCATTCATCGATAAAGGACAAGAATGGTGGTGTGGGTGTGTGTGGGTGTGTGGGTGTGTGTGGGGCGGCATTGAAGGACCCGGCCTTGGGGTGGCAAAGGGAGCAAATCCAGGCCTGCCCGCATCTATTACCTTTTGTACCACGATCCCCTCCCTTTAGAATGTAAGCTCTACTAGCAGGGCCCTCCTGTCCCTTCTGCATTGAACTGTACTGTAATTGTGCTGTCCCCTTCTACATTGTAAAGCGCTGCGTAAACTGTTGGCACTATATAAATCATGTATAATAATAATAATAACGAGGGAAGGTAGCGGTGTTCCCTTGGACTCTAAGAATAATATTTTACGGTGAGTATGACTATTGAGTATGACTTTACAGTACTGTGTAAAAGTTTTAGGCAGGTGTGAAGAAATGCTGTAAAGTGAATGCTTTCAAAAATAAAATTTGAATCTATTTACAAAAAGGCAAAGTGAGCAAACAGAAGAAAAATCTAAATCAAATCAATATTTGGGTAGACTACCCTTTGGTTTCAAACCAGCATCAATCCTTTTACTCTTGTACAGAATGGGGTAGATTTAGTAAAGGCAAATTCACGTTGCACTACAAGTGCACTGGAAGAGCAGTCGCTGTAGATCTGAGGGGGACATGCAAGGAAAATAAAAAGCAGCAGTTTTGCTTGTACATGATTGGATGATAAAAATCGGCAGAGCTTCCCCTCATTTTAGATCTTCATCTCAGATCTACAGCGAATGCACTTCCAGGTGCACAGTGGATTTGCCTTTAGTAAATCAACCCTATTGCAAGCTTACACAAAGTCAGGGATTTTGTAGGATTAGAGTCGGGTGTATAATTAACCATTATACCAAGCAGGTGCTAATGATCAGCATGTAGATTGAAACACGTCAATGAACTAAAAACTGCTTTGTAGGAGGCTTAAAGTGGTTGTACACCACTTTTACCTACAGGTAAGCATATAACAAGGCTTACCTGTAGGTACCTTGAATATCTCCTAAACTTGTGTAACGGGCCGCTCTGCATGCGCGGGAGAGAAGTCAATCATGGCTCTGGCGAATCACAGCGCCGGAGCCGCAAACCCGGTAGTGACTCCGGTGGAAGATGTCTGTGCTGTACTCGGAGGGCCGATGTTGATCCAGGGCATCGATCTAACGTATTTCATAATCAGCTAGTATGCGATACATACTAGCTCATTTTGCCTTTGTCTTGCAGGGTTTGTTTTGTTTTTCCGAGGTTTACCTCTTTAAAAATTTGGTGCGGAACAGTCAAACTGTGCTACCAAGATAAGGTTATGGAAGACATAACCACTTTTGAAGAAGTGGTCTTCATGGAAGAACTGCAGCCAAAAATTCATACCTCCGATGCCAAAACAAGGCTAAGCAACTCAGATAAGCAACTCAAAAGCATAGCCACTGGGGTACAGAAAAACGACAACAGGTGCTCTGGACTTATGAGTCAAAATTTTTAAATTTGGCTGTAGCAGGAGGCAGTTTGTTCACAAAAGGCTGGAGAGTGGTACAATAATGAGTGTCTGCAGGTAACAGCGAAGAATGTTAGAGGTTCCTTCCAATTTGGGGCTGTGATTCTGCAAATAGAGTTGGAGATTTGGTCAAGATATGTAGTAAATAAATACAGTCAGGTACTTATTTGTTATGCCATACCATCTGGTAGGCATGTAATTGGCCCCAAATTTATTCTGCAGCAGGACAATGACCCCGAACTTACAGCCAATGTCATTAAGAACTATCTTCAGCGTAAAAAACAAAGAGTCTTGGAAGTGATGGTTTGGCCCCCACAGAGTCCTGATTTCAACATCATTTAGGCTGTCTGGGATTACATGAAGAGACAGGATATGAGGCAGCCTACATTCATGGAAGATCTGTGGTTAGTTCTTCAAGGTGTTCAACCTACCTGCTGAGTTCCTTCAAAAACTGTGTGCAAGTGTATTGTACCTAGAATTTATATTGTTTTGAAGGCAAAAGGGCGGTCACATCAAATATTGATTTGTTTTGGATTTCTCTTCTCATTATTTATTTTCCATTTTGTTCATTGATAAAAATAAACAAATCAACACTTCTATTTCTGAAAGCATGCTTAATTTACAGCATTTTTTGAAATATTAACGAGCAAGTAAACATGTTGTCCATGAAATGAATATGTGGAAAGCAGAAAAACAAGCATCGCAGTTTGATGTGCATGAGGCTGCATAGCCACAGACCTGTCAGTGTGCCTATGCTAACCCATGTCAAAAGCCAAAAACACCTACAATGGGCATGTAATCATCAGAGCTGGACCACACAGCAAAGGAAGAAAGTGGCCTGCTTTGGTAAATCACATTTTCTTTTTCGTCATGTGGATGGCCAGATGCATGTGCATCACTTACCTGGGGAAGAGATGGCACCAGGGTGCAATATGGGAAGAAGGCAAATCCAAGGCAGTGTGATGCTTTGGGTAATGTTCTGCTGAGAAACCTTCGTCCTTCCATTCATGTAGATGGTACTTTGACACATACCACCTACCTAAACATTGTTGCTGACTAGGGATGAGATCGAGTTCGAGTTGAACCCATGTTCGTTTCGAACATCGCCTGTTCGACCGTTCGTCGAATTGCGAATGTTATGGGCTGTTCGCACCAAATTCGAGTGGCGCGTCACGGCCCATAATTCACTGTGCCATCGCAGTGCATTGCTGGCTGATGATTGGCCAAGCATGCACTATGACCCGCATGCTTGGCCAATCACAGCGCCGTCTGTACAGAGAGCTGTAATTGGCCAAAGCCAATTTGCCAGGGTGGCTTTGGCCAATTATGGCTCAGGGGGTTTAGTACACACCCACACTATATAAGGCCGCCTACGTGGCGGCCTTGTGTAGTGTGTTGCGGCGGCGGAGAGATAGACAGAGAGATAGTGTCATTTGATATAAGTTAGATAGAGTAGGCAGGCGAGTCAGTTAGCTGCACCCACAGTGTATTGTGTATTTATATGCATCTTAGGTGTTGTATATATATATGTGTCTAGAGGCAACAGTGCTGGTCGTGGAGATGGTGCATCCTCATCAGCACATGATGAGCCGTGGGACACGCTTGTCCTTTTTTTTGGCAGCTGGCCTTGTTGAGCCGCAACATGCGGAAGACTTGGTAGAGTGGATGACCAAGCAGTCCTCATCCTCTCTCACCCAGGCTCAAGGTACTTTGTCTGGCAAAGCAGCTGCCAATGCGGCCTCTTCCGTCGGCTCAATGGCATTAGTTACTCCTTCCCTAGCCCCACCATGAGCTCCCGAGTCCCCCGAACTGTTTGACCACAGTGTTGGGTACATGCTCCAAGAGGATGCCCAGTGTTTTGAAGGCTCCGATGATGGTACCCAGCTAGAGAAAGGCAGTAACGTGAGCCCAGAGAGAGGGGATGCCTAAGAAGGACAGCAATCTGGCAGTCATGTTCCCCCAGCTGCAGCATACTGCCAGATTTGCGCCAGTGATGAGGAGGGAAGGGATGATGAGGTCACTGACTCCACATGGGTGCCTGATAGGAGAGAGGAGGAGGAGGCACATCTCCGAGGCAGGATGCCCTCCAGGGGCCAGCTTAAGGGCAGCACACTGACTACATCACACTGCAGAGCTCCGCATGTGCAGGGCACTGCTGTCTCTGCACGTTATTTCCAAAGTTCTTTGGTGTAGGCATTTTTTGAGATGAGTACATCAGATCCCACCGCTGCTATTTGCATCATATGTCTCAAGCGTATCTCGCGTGGCCAAAACATCACCCGCTTGGGCACCACATGCTTGACCAGACATATGTTGACCTGTCATGCAGTTCATTGGCAAGCGTACCTAAAAGACCCACACCAAAGAACAAAGTGGACCTCTCCTTGCTCCTCATCAGCTGGGATCTCCAACTCCACTATACCTTCAGTCCTCTCTGAAACCTGCACTGAGGGGAATGAAGGTGTAGAATTAGGTGTGTCACAGCCAAGTACTTGCGGGCAATCTGCTATCGGTACACCGACATCAGATCGTACCAGGTAAATTTCCCTGCCTCAGCTGCTGCACCGCCAAAAGAAGTTCGCTCCCAGCCATCCATGCCCAGCGGTTGAATACTAGCTTGGCTAAATTGCTAGCACTTCAACTGCTGCCTTTTCAGTTGGTAGACTCTGCCCTCTTACGTGAGTTTGTGGAATGTTTCCGGTCCTCAGTGGCAGGTCCCTAAACACCTTTTTTTCTAACGGAAGGCCATTCCGGCTCTCTACCAACATGTGGAAGGCAATGTCTTGGCCTCGCTAGACAAGGCAGTCAGCGGTAAGGTGCATATTACTGCTGACTTATGGTCCAGCAGGCATGGACAGGGACGTTACCTATCTTTGACCGCACACTGGGTGACTCTTCTGGCAGCTGGGAAGGATGCAGGACAGGGTGCAGTAGTGTTGCAGGTTGTTCCACCACCACGCCTCCAAAATTCTACTAGTGGTGATTCTACCACACCTGTCTCCTCCACCCCCTCCTCCTCTTCTTCCTCTATGGCCTCTTCCTGTGCTGATTTGTCCTCGGAACCAGTGGTGCTCCGTAGGCGTTCAAGAGGCTAAGCAAGCACGCAGGCAAAAAGATGCCATGCTGTGCTGGAGCTGGTGTGCTTGGGGGCAAGGGGCCACACTGGGGCAGAGATTCTGTCAGCTCTGCAGGGGCAGGTTCAGAGGTGGTTGATGCCACGCCAGCTTAAGCCAGGTTTGCGACAATGGCATCAACCTCCTCTCCGCCCTCCGACAGGGACAACTGACCCATGTGCCCTGTTTGGCTCACGTCCTTAACTTGGTGGTGCAGCGGTTCTTGGGCAGGTACCCAGGCTTACAGTGTGTCCTGAGGCAGGCCAGGAAAGTCTGTGTGCATTTCCGCAGGTAATGTAATGCCAGTGCTCAGCTGGCTGACCTCCAAAAGAAATTTAACATGCCCAAGAACCGCCTAATCTGTGACATGCCCACCAGGTGGAACTCAACGTTGGCCATGCTGCAGCGGCTGCACACGCAGCAGAGGACCATCGATGAGTACCTATGCGATTATGGCACCAGGACAGGGTCAGGGGACCTTGATTTTTTTCCCCACGCTAGTGGGCTATGATCAGGGATGCATGCACTGTCCTGTCACCATTTGAGGAGGCCACGAGGATGGTGAGCAGTGACAGTGCATGCATCAGTGACACTGTCCCTCTTGTCCACCTGTTGGAGCACATGCTGCATGGAATAATGGACAGGGCACTTGAGGCAGAACAGAGGGAGGAAGAGGAGGACTTCCTTACCTCTCAAGGCCCTCTTTATCCAGACAGTGTTCCTGCATGCCCGCCGATCACACAGGAAAAGGACGAGGAGGAGGATTGTGTCAGCATGGAGGTGGAGCCTGGCACTCAGCATCAGTCTTCAAGGGATCATTTACAGTCCGAAGAAACCCATGGACTTGTACGTGGCTGTGAGGAGGTGACTACGGATCATGTCGTCTTTTGTGACCCAGGGGACTCTGGACAGAATGCCTCAGCACACCTACGCTGCATGGCCTCCCTGATTCTGCAAAGCCTGTGGAAGGATCTTCGTATTTGTGGTATCAAGGGGAGGGATGATTACTGGCTGGCAACCCTCCTTGATCCACGTTACAAGGGTAAGGTTGCGGACCTTATCTTGCCGTCACAGAGGGAGCAGAGGATGAAACATCTTCGGGAGGCCTTGCAGAAAGGTTTGTGCAACGTGTTTCCAGAGCCTGGGATTTTACAATTTCCTGGTCCACCTGGCCAACGTATTTCTGAGGCTTCGGTCAGTCACAGAAGGAGCGGTGGAGAAGGTGGCCGTCTGGCCGATGGGTTCAGACAATTTTTTAGACCGCAGCCCCAAGGTCTGATCGGTTCCAGTAACCATCGCCAGCGTCCGATTCACATGGTGCAGGATTACCTAGGGGCAAGACTTGGACACCTTTCCCACCGAAAATTCTCTGGGTTACTGGGTCTTGAGGATGGATCACTGGCCAGAGCTTGCACAGTATGCAATTGAGCTACTGGCCTGTCCTGCATCCAGCGTTCTTTCAGAACGCACATGCAGTGCTTCTAGAGGCTTTGTAACCGATCACAGGGTGCGCCTGTCCACCGAATCGGTCGATCAGCTGACCTTCATAAAAATGAATCAGTCTTGGATCTCCAGCTACCAAGCACCTGATGCTGATGTAACCTATAGATTTTTTTTTTAATGTGAGATGCCTTCAAGACTGCCTATGCTGATGCAGAGTGACTGTCCTGTTATGCTGAGTGACAATCCTCTTCCTCCTAAATTTTCATGCTGATAGCTTGTAAGAACATTTTTGGTTCTGGGTACCACCACCAGTGGCCAAGGCCCAATTTTTCTGCCCCTGTTTAACAGGGGTGTGTAATTACAATTGTTGATGCGATACTTTGCAGCAGGGCTCATTCCTGTGCTCCAACTATAGTATCTGTGAGGGGTTGCAGTGTTGTGGCACCAGCACCAGTGCCCAAGGCCCAATTTTTGTTTAACAGGGGCGTGTAATTACAATTTTTGATGCAATACTTTGCAGCAGGGCTCATTCCTGCGCTCTAACTATAGAATCTGTGAGGGGTTGCAGTGTTGTGGCAGCAGTGGCTAAGGCCCAATTTTTCTGCCCCTGTTTAAAAGGGGTGTGTAATTACAATTTTTGATGCAATACTTTGCAGCAGGGCTCATTCCTGCGCTTCAACTAGAGTATCTGTGAGGGGTTGCAGTGTTGTGGCACCAGTACTTAAGGCCCAATTTTTCTGCCCCTGTTCAACAGGGACATGTAATTACAATACTTGATCTAATATTTCAGGGCCCATTCCTGCGCCCACCAAGAGTTAACTGTGAGGGCTTACAGTGTTGTGGCAGCACCACCACCAAAGGCCCAATTTTTCTGCCCCTGTTCAACAGGTGCATGTAATTACAATTCTTGATATATTTCACAGCACGGCCCGTTCCTGCGCCCACCAAGAGTAACTGTGAGGGCTTACAGTGTTGTGGCAAAACCAATACCTAAGGCCCCAATTTCTGCAAAGTATATAGGGCAGGCCCCTACTTTCAAACATTCAACTTACAAACGACTCCTACTTGCAAACGGAAGGAGACAACAGGAAGTGAGATGAAATCTACCCCTAGGAAGGGAAATTCTCTCCTGTAAGAGTTAATATGGGAAAAACGTGTCTCCTCTTCACTGATGATTTATCACCAATCCTTGTTTCACTAAAAACCCCAAACTTTCAAAAAAACATTTGTCATTGGGACAGAAAGTGAGGTGAAATCTTCTGAAGAGGTACACAGACAGCTAAACAAATGTTACAGGAGTGATAACCCTTCCCTATGTTTTCCAAAAAGCTTAAAAATAGATTTTTTTGGCTGGAGCTACACTTCAAAAATGTCCCAGTTCAAAATTACAAACAGATTCTACTTAACAACAAACCTACAGTCCCTGTCTTGTTTGCACCGCCTGTATACTGCTGTTCAGAGTATATAGGGCCTGGGGGCCCCACGCCTTTCCTTTTTTTAACTTATTGCCGGGACCCGAAATTACATTAAAGCCGCAAGCAGTTTTAAATGACTTTTATTTCTTGAAAAATGTCATTTTGTGCAGGGACTGTGCTAAGCAGGGGAAACAGGCGCCACTTTACAGGCATACTATAGACACCACCCAGGTAGGATATTTAAAGGAATATTTCACTTTAAGCATCATTAAGATCACTGCTCCCGAAAAATGGCCCTTTTTAAAAACTTTTTTTTGCATTGATACATGTCCCCTGGGACAGGACCCGGGTCCCCAAACCCTTTTTAGGACAATAACTTGCATATTAACCATTAAAATTAGCACTTTTGATTTCGAACGTTCGAGTCCCATAGACTTTAAAGGGGGTTCTAAAATTTGCGCGAACTTTCGGGCCGTTTGCAGGTGCTGAAAATCTGAAAAACGGACAGGCAGACCCAATCGGTCCAGGTGTGAAAGGGACCATGTTTTCCAATTTTAGACTGTAATAATGCACTGATATTTGCCTCTGTCACCACTGGTTTGAGAACTGACTGACAGTGGCAATAGATTGTAAGGTTTCCAAGGCAGACACTGCTATAAATGGTGAGCAGTTACTTTGTAAGGATGCTATTGTGCATGTATTTTTCTAGTAAAGTGCACTGGGCATGTTGAAGTTCCAATGTTATGCATTGGGGGGAAGGGGAGGAAGTTTGGGGGGTAACAAGTATTTCAACATTAATTGAATAGGTAATTTTTACTGTGCAGTTTCATCGTAAAGTTGGAAGTAAAGCCCTCAAGTTTATCGATTTGTGAATAACCTCGTACAAATGCATTGAAATGCATAAGTGCGTCCTATGAAGTTGTGCTGAGTGCGAAGAGCCCACAGATACATATTTACGTACTCTTAAAGAAAACTGTAATCACTCTGGATCACCCTGTAATCACCCTGGATCCATAATATTAGTATGAAAAACAGGCATGTTAGGTATTTATGCAGTAACAATGTTACTAGGTGAAACAGTAAATCTAAGGCTCAGTTCACACTACTGTGCCACCACTTTGATGCAATTCACAGTGTGTATGTGTGGTGCAACTTTCATGCGACTTTTTGAATATTCTATGGGGCCAAGTTATATTGTAAATCGCACCAAAGTAGTGCAGGAACCTTTTCTAAAATTGCACGTTATGAGTTGTATTGATTAGAATGGGCACCATTGAACACAATGAGATTTTCCTATTCATGCAAATCTGTGCAATTCAAGTAGCACTAGTGTGAACCAGGCCTTAAAGAGTTACCCCGCTTTTGTTGAGAAAAAAATATAATAAGGCCAACCTATAGGTAGTGTAAATATCTCCTAAACATGCTACATTTAGGAGATATTTAGTGTACATGAAACCAGTGACATCACTGGCGCATGCGCTCTGAAGGAATGGTCACCCGTGCCGTTTCTTCAGAGCCCTGTGCCATACACAGCGGCTCCCGCGCGCATACGTGGGAGTGACGTCATCGAAGCAAGATGGGTGAAAATGAGTACGCCTGCAGCGCTGACATCTCGGCCCTGGAAGAGCTTCTTTTTTAGGTATGTTTAACATAATGTGCTGGTATGCGATGCATACCAGCACATTATGCCTTTACCTTGCAGGTACAAAAAAAATTAAAAGATTGTCCAGCGGTTTACAACCACTTAAATGAATCTGTATGGGAGTGATTTTATACTTATTAATTAACTGCAGCACCTGTAGGGTTCTAATGAGGAAAGATGCATTGTCTGCATTCCTTTAGACATGATTTCCCCTTGGGAGGATCTCACCAAAAATATCATTTTTGTTGCAGGGAATGGCCAAAATCTGACTTGTATCTTGGTGCAGACTTCTGGAGAAATCAGTAAGTCAATCACACAAGCAGGAAATGACATTTCTGGGGGGCATTCTGTATATCATCTGTGCACAGAACGCCTCCAGGCTGCCGTATGGCATTGCATTTTACAGAAAATTACAGCACTGCAGATTGAAAAGGAAAGGTAATTTTTAATAACATTCAATTACAATGTGACTTGTGTCGCAAAATGTATACGCTATAATGTTATTATTTTTTGTGTCCTTTTTTTTACATGAAAGTGGAGTCTTCCTTTAATCAAACCATGTGTCTTTATTAAAAAAAAAAAAAAAAGCCAACAATATTATGCTTGATGCATCAGCCACTCCAATATGCAAAACAGTTCAAAGCAAAAAGAGGCTGTATGAATACTTTTCTCTAACTCACACATTTAAACAAAAGTGTTTTTTATGTTTTTATTTTTACATATTGTAGCAAAGTTTTAGTGATGTTGTGATGTGTGAGATATATATAAAATACAAAGACAGATACAGCTAAAAAGCAATATATAAATATTAAAAAAAAAAAAAACACACACACACAAATCAAACAGGCTTAATTATTTGGGTCTTCCTTATTCAGAGACATTTACGTCCTCATTCATAAACGAGCAAGGAGGCAAATGTACAAGTCGTCTTTGTGGTGCACAAAACCTAATGACGCAGCTTTGCAGGCGGAGCCTCGCACAGCCGCACCAATTCAAATGTGATACCACCTATAGGGGAAAAGAACCCTCACCCGCTGTCACAGGGAACAAGGGGCTAAGGGGAGGGGCCTGCTTGAACATGTTACACCTTATATACGGGTGAAACGTGTTCAAAGTGTGAACCTATCCTTTAACTTGTATTCAAATTGCTGTTGGATCCGCACTAACAACTGGGCAATTATTTTCAAATGCCAACTGAAGTGTTACATATTACTATTATTGTACTAGGGTCAGAAATAAAACAAAAACTTCACACTAATGAATAAACTTCCTTTGTCCGTAAAACAATCCCTAAAAGCATGTACAATAAATCATATTTAAAGGTAAATCTTTTCTTTTCATTTTGGATAGCGTAGGGGAGTAGGGTTGCCACCTCACCCCTTTAAACCCAAACACATATGAATTACACAGGTTCTGAGGCTAATTTTATGCAGATAAGGCACCAAGTGAGTTTAATTACCACCTGAATCAGCCACAAAACCTGTTTAATTCATATGTGTTCGGGTTTAAAGGGATGGCAACCCTAAGGGAGGGTTAAATCCACTAAGTGTTTTTCGTCATCTGTGTCTTATTAGGGAGATTTTCTTTAATTTCCTGCCCCATAGATTGAACATCAAGTGAGGGCATATGTTACCAATAAGAGGGAAATCCTCATCTAGCCAGTTTTCATAGGAATGAGTGTCCCCATTGGAAGATTCAACCTCTATTCCTGTTCTGGTGGCAACTCAAACGTGTGAATCTCCCTAACAAGGTTACAGACAGGAATAAAAATCTGACATTGGTTCTAACCCCTTACCACTCTATCCAAATTGATTGAATTATTTATCCTTTAAAGAATTATTTCACTATTTCTGACTAATGCATAGGGAGGCATGTGGCAAAAATGTGTCCTTAGTACATTAGTATGCAGCATTTTGTTCTCCCCCCTCCATCCTGCCATCTGCAGGATGGGGGGGGGGGGGGGGGCAGTGGATGAGCAGCTGAAGAAAGCATTCTTTTACAAAATGGAGTGCTGCATGTTAAAGTGTTGAGGACACTGAAATGCATAAAGGGTAGTGGAGATGAAAAAAATCAGTAAAGGCGGACTAGCCCTTTAAAAGCTAGATTCAACTTTGCCTATGCAATTTAGGGGCCCCACTGGATACTAAACTCTGCTGCTGTGTAAAATGTTTATTCATTTTACTCTCATTTTTTATTTTTTTAACAAGAAAATTCATTTAACTCTCATACCTGTAGACCATTTGGGGCCCCTTGGAAGCCTGGCTGGTAAAAAAAAAAAAAAAAACTCTAGTTACAATCCCCACATAATGTCTTGTTGCTAGGATGTGAAAACCATTGGTTTTCACTCCTGTAATGTTGGATGCGAACATTTAACATTTGAAGCAGGCTGTGGGGATTGCCAACAGGCAATTTCTCAGCCAGGCTTCCATGAGGGTCCAAATGGCCTACAGGTATGACATTATAAGGACCTTTTCAAATAGCTTGCTTGGTTTTTTTACATCTACTGAGGCTCCTTGACTGCATAGGCTATTTTCTCGAAAAGGTGAACTTAGCTTTTAAACCTCCTTTAGGGCCCATGCATGTGGCCATTTTAACAGGGTTTCCAAAAGAATGATGTTAAAGGCCACAGCACCTATATACTATATAATTCGATATACATAACAGTTCACATTTAAGCCCAACTAAGACCTTATTTTTTCCGATAGAGTGGGAAAGACTTAAAAATCTGACAGATTAATTTTGCCCGTGTCCATGACCTAATTGGAGAGATTTTCCTGTTCCCATGACACCTATGGAAGAAATAAGGTTGTGCTAGTCACCAGAAAAGGAAAGCAGGGACAGAATTAAAACAGGCAGAAGTTTTAGCTCCTCCCCACAGTAATAAAAATGTGTTTATATTTTTGTTTCTGTCCCTGTTTGAAAGATTTCTCATGACTTCCTATCCTGACAAGGCTTTATTCTCTGTGGTAAAAGTGGCCTGTACAACAAACAAATCACATCTCTGCAGGCACCTGATCGTATCTGTGCAGATATACAGCATGAACTAGTGTGTGTTCACATAAGAAATGATACAGGCCCTGGTGTGCATCAATCTAATCTTTAAGCTAAGACGGTGAATGCACAGATCAATTGTCTTGCTTAGCCCTTAAGTGTATTTTGTGTTCCATCCTTAAATATATATATATATATATATATATATATATTTATTACAGAAGGGGGGCAGGTGTAGCGAGCCACTGTTGAAATAATCATTTTGAGCATACAGACTACTTTGCCGAAATGGTTGAAAAAATAATTAGGCATATATTTAAATTGACATTCCTAGATTGTATAGACAGTTAATTGTTTCACTGCCCCCACATGAATCATAGCCAGACAGTATTCTGATACCATTTAGTCATCTCAATACAAAATATGGGGGCACATTTATAAAATGTTTCTTGACACTTCAGATGTACTGACTAATGTAGCCTCCTCACTATAGCAACCTCTGCTATTGATGCTGTAGAACAGTGGCTTGGCAGCTAAAGCCATATAAACAAGGCGTTCATTCACGGACTGTGGGTACCTAGCTATATATGTAGGTGGAATGTTAATTAAAAATGACAGCTGGATGTGAGAAAGATACAAGGGTTAATACAGTATACCGCCCACCATATCTAGTGCTTTGCATGGTCTCAAACTAGCTCTTGTAGGTTGATATATTGATTTTCTGATTTCTGGCACTGTCATTTTTTTCAGGAAGGGCTTTTGGCACCAAAAACAAGGTTTGGCGTAACGTCCCTGATTTCTACCCTATCCCTAAACATGAACCCAGCCATAACTTTAAAATGAGACCTTAAAAACTTAAATGAAGCCTAATAATACTACTAACATATAACCCTCACTCTAACCCTTAAGTGAACAATGCAGTCAGAATTTAAAATGTATCCTTCAGAATCACATACTTCCATATACTGGGGCCAAGCTATGGACATTGAAATATGTAAATATTTGTAGTAATTTAGCTTTAAAACAAGCTCTCATTGACCTTGGTTGCTTCAAGCACTACAAAGAAATTAATCTCAACATTCACAACAGAGGCACTGAAACTACCGCTCATCTCGCCTTGCTTCCTTTGGCAGGAGGACTTTCAATTATAGACAAACGGCAGATGCTGTAAGCGGTTCGGTCTGCTTGCAACCAGTTTCTGGAGTCATTGTTCTGATCTTACGATCAGATGGCTGGCAGCCTACCTGCCAGCCCCTGCTGCTAGAGGAAGCAAGGTGAGATGAGCTGCGATTTCAGGTAGTACATTCCCAGTGATCCTGTAAACTGCTCTGCAATCTGGCTGTAACAGGTTAATCTAAATTAAGCAGATTTTCTCATTTTAACATTCAAGCTCGGTTCACATGCATGTGCCTGCATCGCACCTGACTCGCAGGCAGTTAACACTGCCCTATGCGAACTGATGGGAGTGTCAAAACAAAGTTAATGACACTTCCAGATTGTCTCGCATATCGCAGTGTGAACTGTCGATTCGGAGAGGGATCGGATCACATGGGTTCATCCCATGCGATCTGATACTGGTGCTGACTAAAAAAAAAAAAAAAGGGTCCTGCACAAGTTTGGTCTGAATATGATGCGAATTCAGCAATACAATCTGTATGGCTTAGTTTGCATCACACAGACATCGCATGTGATTTGCACAGCAGTGCGATGTGAATCAAATGCGATGTCTGACATCGTACCAATGTGAACCCAGCCTTAGACAGCGTTTGTTGGATTCGATTGGAAGACAACTGGTCGCATTTGACACTTGGAACTCCAACATTGAACCTATCAGATACCTTAAATTTACACTGCACTCATCTAACAGCAGGTACCTTCAAGTGTCTTAGAGCACCAAGAAGGCCTCTAATCCCAAACACTCTGTTATGCAAAACACAGCTCAATCTGCCAAGACTTTTTGTACAGTAATGGGCAACCTTACAAGTGAGAGGAAGTCAGGATAGGCACTAGACGGATACTTCACCTAGGAAGTCAAGGTTTGTATAACAGAGTGCCTTGGCTTTAACAGTTCATGCTTTAGAACATAAAATAAGTCAGCTATAATCACTTTGATGTGCCTGGTATTTAATGCTATTGACCAGATCGAAAATTTATAATGGACTAAGTTTGCTTGAAAATACATCCTAAACCTGAACCCTGCTATTATTTAATTCATAAAGTCAATCTGTCAGCCTAGAAATACAGAATTTGCTATTGCTTTAGGGATGTCATTCTTATAACTCATTAGTTGGCAAATCACTATCCCTAGACAAACATGATTCAAGGTTCCAAAGCCTGATATGCTCGTGCCTGTTCTGGGTCAGTAGCACTAAGTAGTTTGGTCAGAATAATGACACAGCCTTGGAGCATACAACTCTATAATGGCAGTGGCCATATTTCTATCATGAAAGGTTTCCTTTAATCTTACTTCAACATTAACCACTTCCCACCCGGCCTACAGCAGAATGACGGCCGGGCAGTGGTTCAGTTATCCTGACTGGGCGTCATACGACGCCCTGCAGGATAACAGCCGCTACGCACCCGTGGGGGCGTGCATCGCGGCAATCGGAGGTGTGGTGTGTCAGTTTGACACACCGCTACACCGATCTTGGTAAAGAGCCTCCGGCGGAGGCTCTTTACCATGTGATCAGCCGTGTCCAATGATGGCTGATAACGATGTAAACAGAAAAAGCCGGTGATCGGCTTTTCCTCACTCGCGTCTGACAGACGTGAGTAGAGGAAAGCCAATTGGCGGCTCTCCTGACAGGGGGGGGTCTGTGCTGATTATTTATCAGCGCAGCCCCCCTTGGATGCCCACACTAGACCACCAGGGAAGCCGCTAGGACCACCATGGAAGCTCCAAACATGTGGCTGTCCAGGTACATCCCCCATGGCCATCCACATGTGAAAATCAATGATCAACATATGCCAATCAGTGCCCACAAATGGGCACTGACCTGCACCTCTATGGCACAATAAAAATTAGTGATGCCCAGCAATACCACCCATCAGTGTCATCAGTGCCTCCCATCGGTGTCCATCAGTGCCACCTATCAGTGCCCATCCATGCCACCTATCAGTGCCACCCATAAGTACCCATCAGTGCCACCCATAAGTACCCATCAGTGCCGCCCATGAATACCCATCAGTGCCGCCTAAGAGTGCCCATCAGTGCCGCCTAAGAGTACCCATCAGTGCCGCCTAAGAGTACCCATCAGTGCTGCGTACCAGTGCCCATCAGTGCCACCTGTCAGTGCCACCTATCAGTGCCACATCATCTGTGCCCATCAGTGCTGCCTTATCAGTGCGCATCATTGCAGCTACATCAGTGCCCGTCATTGAATAAGAAAACATACTTATTTACAAAAAGTTTTAACAGAAACAAAGAAAGACTTTTTTTTCAAAATTTTCGGTATTTTTTTATTTGTTGCGCAAAAAATAAAAATCGCAGAGGTGATCAAATACCACCAAAAGAAAGCTCTATTTGTGGGAACAAAATGATAAAAAATTTGTTTGGGTACAGTGTAGCATGACCGCGCAATTGTCATTCAATTTGCAACAGCACTGAAAGCTGAAAATTGGCCTGGGCGAGAAGGTGTCTAAGTACCTGGTATTAAAGTGGTTAAACTTGCACTTAAAAATACAAGATTTCCTTCTTAGGTGTAGAGCACAGATTCTCACATTGAGATCAGCTTAAAGTGATATTAAACACTCATGGTTTAATTTACGTTGTCCCTTTTGTATGTGGATGATGGCACTGTAATTATTTTAATTAAAAAGAAACATCTGCTTCATTAGGAAACAGTATCTTTTTCCTAATCAATATACAGCTGTCACATGACCCAGATCTTTCCCAGCCTGTCTGCAGGGAAACATAAGCAGGAGGAGCTTCTAGTCCTGCTGGTCACGTTTAAAAATAAACAGCCTTTGGAATACAGAGTAAAAATGAATAAATATCAATAAATTGTTTTCAAAATACAAATATATATTTGAAATCAAATCTTTATTATTTTGTGGAAAGAACATGGCGTGGGCAGATTTCTGCCAGTCACAGGCTGTAGCACGTCCTTTCAACCTGTGTCTTTGAATAAGAGGGAAGTGTAGCCTCCATTAATTTACATGTAATACCGCACTCCCATTGTGTTTAGCTGGTAAGCGGACATGGAGGAGGGAAGGAGGGAGGGAGTAGGCTGTCATTTACCACTGTGTATACACCCACATGTGTGACTCTATAGTCACATGGGCTGCTCAGATGTGAAAGGGAAGAAATGCTCAGCATAGAAACTCACTGAAAACGGAGCATGTGCAGAGTTGCCAACACTGCTCTGCAAAATCCTTAGCTGCTTTGGGGACATGAACAGAAGGTGAAAATAGAGAGCAGCAGTATCAACCAAGTTTTTTGCAGAATACAGAAAACGAATCTCAGTGACTGAGTATGAACAGCATGTAATACAGCATTTTTTGTTATTTTTTATGATGTGGGTTTAGTGACATTAAGTTTTAAAATCTAAAGCTATTGAACCAGAAATAAGTACTTTTTAAAGTGATGGAGCAAATATTTCTGAGCTTTCTAGACATTACGTAAACCAAATTTAATACTTCAACATTAACAAAAAAGTAAAAGACAAACACATTTCATCATAAAAATATACAATGTTATAATTTACAGTGTAAACAGTTGCACTCAAAAAAAAGCTTTTATTTCCTGTAGCTCTGCTGTATACACACTGAAATTGTAAGGACAGCCTGGATAAATACAAGCAAAGCATAGCACATTTGGTTGGATTGT
Source organism: Lithobates clamitans (assembly GCA_037952925.1). Lineage (NCBI taxonomy): Eukaryota > Metazoa > Chordata > Amphibia > Anura > Ranidae > Lithobates > Lithobates clamitans. The sequence goes on from JBBGZY010002200.1 coordinate 17,474, forward strand.
TTAAATTTAGAAAAAATGGGGGAGGAGGGATACAACTTAGAAATAACCTAGATTATGTCTTCTAAAGCATGAAAAAGCTAGAAGTGCTTTACTGGAAAAACATGCAAATTTCTCTTGTGTATATTTATAAAGCCCTGCATGTGCCATTTACCAAACATTCACAACAGATGTATCTTCCTGGTGCGCCCATTTTAAATTTATGTAATTGAGTCACATGCAGTAGATGTTTGGAGGAATGTCACATTCACTGCTTTATAAATACGCCCCTCTTTTGCCATTCAAAGAGATTTTCTGGCAGGCAAACAAAAAATGCAAACAGAAAAAAAAAACCTGTATATGATTTTAGATATATATATATATATATACACATATACATACACACACACACAAACAGCTGTGCGTAAGGTAAGTAGTAAGGCTCATTTACAGAAATGTGGAAATTTGATGCATGATGGATTATTCCAGTGAAACCGCAAGAACCAAAGTAAAAATATAGGTGTTCCTGGATAGTGTTATTTCTACTTCTCCACAGAATTCCATTTTTCTCAGGCGTGTAAGCTGCGTCTTCCTCTGGAACCCAGTGACATACGTAGCCTTGGCTCTCTAGCTTTATAATGTTCATTGAAGTCCAACCTAAAGCTCAGAAACCTAAGGCTTTCATCTGTACTCATAGTCAGCAAAACTAGAAACTGCTGCACAATACCCTAAAGAAAAAAGGATACAGAAGTTCAATGGGTTCAAGCATAAAAATGCACATTTTTTTAGTATTTGCCATAAAATCTGTTTCATAGGAATTCACAAACAGTTGGGGTTATAGTGCCCCCCCCCCCCCCCCCCCCCCAAGAGGAGGTTGGGACACTGGCATACAGAAAATTTGTAAGCCTCTTTTGTTGACAGATAAGTTCACCTTTAGTAACATGTTACACCCATATTTAGGGTGTAACATGTTACTGAGCAGCTACTGCAAACTGTCCCCCTTGTGACAGGGGGCCGGGGATCTTCTCCCCGCACCGGGTGTAAAAATTAAAAAAAAGAAAAAAAAATTGGTTGTGCGGGCTCTGCATCACGAACTTTAGCTATTGCGGCTGACGGCTTGTAGTTCTCAGTTAATTACCAGGGTGATGATGAGCGCTCATGGTAGTTCAATGATCTTTCCTGTCATTCAGTAACTGCCTGTCCATATGAGGTATGGGCAGACAGGTACACTGACAGTCTGCAGGAGCCTAAGATTGCACCGGAGATCTATCTTTATCGCCCACTGAAATAAATAGGAACTCAAACAATTGGGATGTTCAAAGGCAATCCAACTAAGAGGTGGGCCACCACCACTGCCAGATCAAAGGTTTTAGGAAGTATTTATCAGAAACAAAGTGGTACCTGAAGGATCAATGCCTGAATTTGAACCAGATAAGAACCGTTATAAAACTGCCACAACCAGGGGAAAACCCGAGGATCAACCTGGTGCCCCAGACCAGGACAAAAATGCCATTAGTAATGTGTATAACAATACATAAGGAACACTAAGTCAGCACAAGGCTGAATGAACCCACCAGAAATCTATCAGAACAGATGGAGCAACATAACCTGAAAAAATTGAACTAGATCAACAACGAGGTGTGGTCAACAAACCACTGGGATAAGTCCCAGAATAATAGATCCCCAAAGAGAAATTTGGACAAATTAAAACAGGCTCAAAACAATAGACCAGCTGGTCAATATAAGAAGACTCAAGCCTCAAAATTCTAAGCTTTGAAATGAAGGAAAGGAAGTTCCACAAAAAAAGCAGAGGTTGTCCTGGTTAGGCAAAAAAATCTCTCACTACAAATATAAGAAAATGTTAGAGCCCTGAGCCCTCACAGCATTATATCCAATAGATAACCAAATAACTCTTGAGACTGGTAGAAAAACTCCCAAGGGTACCCGCTTAAGACCAAATAACTGAAGAAGGGTAAACAAAAGACACCAGACAAGTACAGGCAGTGATGAGGGCATAATGCTTTTCAGACTGGTGCACATGACATCAGAAGAAACATAAGGACGAGCATGGGCTCACCCAAGAACTGTAGATGTCACTAGGTCTGACAGAGGTACCCTGCAAACCTATCTACCCTTGATCCAGAAGCATCAGCTTGTTTGGATTTAGTAAAGCATCCTACATTTACGTGATTGGACACTGGCAACCAATAGTAAGACGGTTCCTCCCATATAACCCCTCCCATACGGGAAGTACCTTAGTTTTGTAGCAAGCAATGAAGATCCCAGAAAAGAAGGGAGGAACCTCTGTGTCTCGTGATGTACTCCAAGAAAAGGATTTTACAGGTAAGCTGTTTTAAAAATCCATTTTTCTTTATTGTACATCACGGGACACAGAGCACGATAATAATGACTATCTGGGATGTCCTAAAGCAATGCATTTGAGGGGAGGGAACATAGTATTCCTAGACCCCATTCAGGCCCAGGACTTATAAAGCTGCTTGCAGCACGCTGTGGCCAAAAACAGTCTCCATTTGAGATCTAACATCCACCTGGTAAAACCTGGTGAACGTATGAACTGAGGACCAAGCGGCCGCTTTGCAAACCTGAGCCATAGACACCTGTTGGCGCACTGCCCATAATGCACTAACTCCTCTAGTGGAGTGAGCTTTGAGGTACCGAAGTGGAACCTTGCGTTTCAACTCATAAGCCTGGATAATGACCTGGCAAAACCACCTAGAGATAGTTGAACTAGTTGCTGTCTGTCCCTTCTTAGGACCCTCTGGCAGGACAAAAAGGGAGTCAGTTTTCCGAAAAGGAGCTGACATGTTTAAGTAAACCTTGACCGCTCTCACCACATCCAGTGAGTGAAGCGACCTTTCCTCCTTAGACTTAGGGTTGGGAAAAAAGGAAGGTAAAATGTTATCCTGATTTAAATGAAAATTGTAAACCACCTTAGGTAAAAAAAATCCAGACGGGGCGCATCACTACCTTGTCCTGATGTAAAAACAGAAAAGGTTTTTCACAAGAAAGGGCGGCCAATTCTGACACCCTTCTAGCCAAGGTTATGGCCACCAAAAAGACCAATTTCCTAGTCAATAGAATTAAAGGAATATGCCTAATAGGTTCAAAGGAGCTGATAGCACAAAGTTCAAGTCCCAGGGGCATAAGGGTGGCTTCACCAGCGGCCTTAAGTGCAGTACCCCCTTGACGAAGGTTCGTACTAAAGAATGAGATGCAATTGGCCTCTGGAAAAAAACTGATAAGGCCGAAATTTGTCCTTTAATGGTCCCCAAAGATAGGTTTAAATCAATTCCTGTTTGAAGAAAGGCAAGGACCCTCCCAATCCTATACTTGCGAGGGTGCCATCTTCTCCTCTCGCACCGGGAAATGTACGATTTCCAGACCCTATGGTAAATACTCCTAGAAACTGGCTTTCTAGCATTTATCAGAGTAGACAAGATTGAACCTCTAATACCACAGTCTTTCAGTACCCTGGTCTCAATAGCCATGCCATCAAATTCAGCGAATGTAAAGAAGGATGGTATATGGAACCTTGGGACAACGGTATGGGAGGCACAATGGGTCCCCCACCGCCATCCTTACAATCTCTGAGTACCAGGACCTCCTGGGCCACCAGAATCACTGGTTTCTGTTCTTCCTGTATCCTGCGTAACAGGTGCGGCAGCATCTGGATCGGAGAAAAAGCATAAATTAGGGATTACCGACCCCAGGGAACCACCAATGCATCCGTCGCGATGGCAAGCGGATCCCTGGTCCTGGATACAAACCTGTCTACCTTGGCATTGAATCTGGATGCCAGAAGATCCACATCTGGCATCCCCCAGTGCTGGCAGATTTGAAGGAAAACTTCGGGATGAAGGGACCACTCCCCCGGTAACAATTGCTGACGACTTAGGTAGTCCGCCCGCCAATTGTCCACACCTGGAATAAAGGCTGCTGACAGAAACGGCACGTGTCTCTCTGCCCAAGTTAATATGTGATTTACTTCCTTTTGGGCCGCCCGGCTCTGGGTGCCCCCTTGGTGGTTGATGTATGCCACCACCGTGGAGTTGTCGGACTGGACCCCGACAGGAAAACCCCGCAATCTGGACGTCCAGAATAGGAGAGCCAAGCGAGCTGCCGGAATTTCCAGCAGATTGATGGGCAAGGTTTTCTCTACTTGGGACCATATTCCCTGGATGGAAGCCTCTTCCAGGACTGCTCCCCAATTGAGACGACTGGCGTCCGTAGTTTCCACCTTCCAGGTTACAGGTGGAAAGGATTTTCCGCCCCTCAAATTGCTGGTCTTTGACCACCAACAAGAGAGGTCCCGTTTTACATGTAGGGATAGAGACACGGGATGATCCAAGGTCTGAACAGACTTGTCCCAAGCCTCCAGGATAGTTTTCTGGAACAACTTGGAGTGAAACTGCGCATAGGGAACTGCGCTGAAAAATGACACCATCTTGCCCAGCAGCTTCATACACAGTCGAATCGAAGGCCTTTCTACCCCTTTGACCTCTTGAACCAGCTCCACTATGGAGTTGACCTTTAAGGGAGGCAAAATTACGCTTTCTTGGGTTGTGTCCAGCATCAGGCCCAGATATGTCAAGACCTGAGCCGGACGAAGGGCTGATTTGTCCATATTCAGAATCCAGCCTAGCAACCTCAGGAAACGAACTGTAGTTGTAACATTTTCTACTAGGGTGGAGCAAGATTGGTCCCTTAACAGAAGGTCGATCAGATATTCTACCACCGAGATCTTTTGGGACCTTAGGAATGCCAATACTGGAGCCAGAACCTTTGTGAAGACCCTAGGGGTCATGGCTAGACCGAATGGAAGTGTCACAAATTGGAAATGACACCCCTCTACTGCGAAGCGCAGAAATCTTTGATGTGGACCGAAAATCGGTACATGCAGGTACGCGTTCTTGATGTCTATGGATGCTAAAAAATCTCCTTTTCTCAAGGATGCGATTACTGAATGAACCGACTCCATACGGAAGGATCGGACGTTTAGAAAGGAATTGAGGCACTTGGGGTCCAGAATAGGCCGGCTTCGGCACTGTAAAAAGGTTCGAGTAGAACCCCTTGAATCTTTCCTTGTGCGGAACCTTGATAATTACCTCCTGCCTTTCCAGCTGATCTAAAGCCAGGAACAGGCCCTTCTTTTTCCCTGGATATGATGGGACTCTGAATACCAGAAACCGAGTTGGGGGAAAATCCCGGAACTCTATTTTGTAACCTTGTGTTATAGTGGAAATGACCCACCTGTCCTGAACCAATTTCCCCCAAGCATCTGTGAACAGCCGCAGTCTGCCCCCCACCCGTAAAAGTGGAGGCACCCCTTCACAAGGAAGACTTGGAATTGGTCTTGGCCAGCTTCTGGGTCCAGGGTCTTTTCTGACCCTTCTGGGTCCAGGGTCTTTTCTGACCCTGAGGTTTCTTAAAAGTAGGCGGCTGAGGCCATCGATACCTCTTAGGAGAAGAGGCACTTGGACCTGGAGCGTTGGGAATCTTAAAGGAAGGCTGCTTATTCCTTCTTTTAACCGGAAGCAAGGAGCTCTATCCTCCTGAGATCTTTTAGATATATTTATTCAGATCCTCTCCAAATAGACGCTCACCATGAAAAGGAAAAGCCGCGAGTAGCCTTTTGCATGGCGTCCCGGCTGACCAGTTCTTCTACCACAAGACCCTGCGCATATGAATTAAGAGTAGCGCAAAACGAGACATCCGCTGGATCGAGTCCTTTAATGCTTCTACCATAAAACACAAAGCGTGAGGAAGTTCCGACAATTCATCAGAAAATTCCTTCTGAACAGGCAAGTTCCTGACCAACCTCTTAAAACGGTCCTTCAAGGACTGGCAAATACCAATAGCCGCAACTGCCGGTTGTACTGCTGACCCAGCCACCGCAAAGGAAGCTTTTGGTAAGGATTCCAGTTTTTTATCTGCCAGATCCTTAAACCCTTGGGCATTATTCACTGGACAGGTTAGGCTTTTATTCACTGAAGAAATGGCAGCATCAACCAAAGGTGTATCCCACTTCTTCCTAAATTTTTCCTCCATAGGATATAAAAAGTAAAACCTTTTTGGAGGCAAGTATATCCTGTCCGGGTGGTCCCAGTCAGCGTAAATCACCTGCTCCAATAATGGATGCAAAGGGAACGCCTGGAAACCTTGCTGAGGACGCAAGGATCCCAACGTAGAACAGGAGAGTCCTGGTCCCTGTACCGGGGGTAACTTAAACCCAGCTCTCACCATTTCAGCCAGAGACTGGATAAACAGTTTCTGGGATTGGGAAGCCGAAATTGGTTCCTCAGAACCTGAGTCCTCCGCCGAGGACTCGTCAGCCTCTCCTTCCTCTTTATTCTTTACGGCCACCTCCGCCAAATCCTCTGCCCATTCTGGATCAAGATCACAAGGACCCATCTGGCTAAGAGAGTCCTGGTGCTCAAGTGACTCTAAACTGGGACCAGGATCAGGAGAGGGAGATCTATGATGCTTCTTCCCTCCTTGCGTTACTGTGGCAATCATACTCGCTATCTTGTCTTCAAGGCCAGCTAGGGCTGATGCCAAGTCATCCTTAGTAACATAAGCCAATGCAGGGATATTGGTAGTGGCCACTACGCCTGACAAATGCAATGGCTCAGCCAGGCCAAATGCCGCAGGTCTTTCAGGGGAGACTGATGCTGCAGTAACCTGAAGTTGATCTCCTGTTTTTGCAGGAGGCACTTTAACCCCTGGACTTGCCCTGCTCCCTGTACCTCGTTTTCTGGAAGACACTGCTTACAAGAGTTAAAGGAATAAAAAGTACTCCCTCTGAGCTATATGGCTGAATCCAGCGTATAGCAGCTACCACAGCCTTTACCAGCCTTCAACCTGTTGCAACTGCCCAACTCACGTGCCTAGACCACTGTGTCCCACCACGCACTAGGATCCTGGCTCTTATGAGCCTTAACTGACAAGCAGCGGCACACACAGGCGCGTGACCTCCCTTAATACATGCGCGCCGCCACGTGACTAACGCACGCATGGGAATCCTCACGGCGCATGCCCGCAGAACGCGCTGCGTGCACACACAGGCATGCCGCGATGCACGTGGCGACCGCCACTCGTGAACGGGCGTGGCGCATGAGGATGAGTACACGCGCACGCAGTGCACGCCCCCAACGCACACTCCCTGCGCACGCGCGCGGCGCATGCGGCCCACGTGCAGGAGACACCTGCATGAGTGCACCCGCTGGCCGTCCTCTGTAACCTCAGATACAGTGGGGCACAAGGCATGCAAATTTGGGATCTAAAACATGTTATGTCATAGGTAACAACAGTAGTATCTTTAGGCCTCCCAGAGGGAGTACTCACCGGTCCCCGCCGTAGAGCCTGATACAAGCCTAATCCTCTCCCATCACGGCGGGTAGCGCCACTGAGGACCTTCAAGGACCGGGTCCCCCCTCTGTTCAGGGTCCACACCCTTGGACCTGTAGGGCACCCTTCTGGTTCCCTTGGGCAAGTAATAGACCAGGAATACCATATAACATGGGTCCAGCGCCATAAAGGACACATTACAGGCAAAACCTTGTTCTTGAACCGGTGGTTGCCAGTGTCCAATCACCTAAAGGTAGCATATAACCCAGATAGTCATTATTTTGGTGCTCTGTGTCCCGCGATGTACGATAAAGAAAGCAAAGTACTCAATCCTGTCAGTTTGATTTTTGTTACAAAAGCACAAAAAGTGTACTTAGATTAGTACATCTACATACATCAGTACATAAATATAAAGATGTCATGTACCTATCAAATGGATTCTTACCTGATAGAAATGAGTGAGAATTCGTAGTTGAGAACGCATTTTTGGTATTGATTCTTGAAATTCCAAAACCCTTTTATTTTCTTCATCCTCTTCAGCTTCTGTAACTCCCCACTTTCCCTATATAAAAAAAATAAAAATAAAAATACAGCAACATGGTAAGTAACAAACAATATATAATACTGCTCTACGTCAATCCTTATCCACCCAATTACCAAAAAATCTACTTCATTACTGTAGTTTATCCAAAAAAATCAAACACAATATAGCAGAAGTGAGACCTCTTAATGCGTTGCACAGTGTAGCGCGCATAATCACAATGAAGCGATTGGTAGGTCTCACTTCTGCTGTATTGCATTTGATTTTATTGATACACCACAACAAAGAAGTTGATTTTACTGTAATGCAGTCACCCACGATTTTTAATATGAAAGTAGGCCAGTAAATACAATTGTAAAATGATTAGAAATAGGTATAACAGGATTTTTGTATCAACTGTAAAATCTGTTACTTGAAATTCATTACGGGTACAGAATACAGTTATCCAGAAACAACTAAAAAAAGCCATTGGCCAGCTAGGTATGGCCCTTCCCACTCCCATCATACTTCAAGTTTTGTAGAAAAGCAGTTTTAGGAGTAGATCACATATACAGAAGGTTTTGGACGTGTCTCATTTAATGAACCCCAAAAAACAGATTTTATGTACAAAAATGCTGTTTTCTTTCTAGCTAATTAAAGGACACAAGATTCAGCAAAGCCCAGCGGGGGTCTTTGGAGATGTGGCTCTGTACCAGGCAGACCACAGCTCTGGACCCGTACAGCACCCTGCAGATAGCTCTACCCAATTCATGTGCCAAGGGGAGGGCTCACAACAGGATCCAGTGCAACATTACAGGCCAACCCTGTATTTTCCAGATAGGAGTGTCTGAATATGGCTTCCCAAGGCTCTGGTAAGGATTTCACCAATCTAGAAGCAGCATGAAGAGCTGCAGTGGATATGGTGCAGCCAAGTGATGAAGGAATCATCTTTGCATTAAATCATATCCAGAAAAACCTCAATAAGGAAGAAGAGATCCATGAGGGTATCTAGAAGTGGGAAGTGTTTTAAGGGTATGTCCCCTGTTTTTTGCCAGTGTGCAACCACCTGAAAGTAGCTGCATATAAACCCAGTTGCAATGGTTTAAAGAAGCATGTGTCCTGTACAGTACTACCAGGAAATGTGTTTTTTGAAGCGCTGACAGAATCAAATTTGAATACTACCAATTTGTCCCTCAATGGTATTAAAGACCAAATGCATTTCTTGGGGTGAAATTTCCATTCCTCGCACCAAGTGAAGTCAGTCTTTTATGTGCAATAGAAGAAGTAGACTTCCTAGAGTGGTCGAGGAAGGAGTTTTAGACACAGATCAGACTGTGCTGATTCTGAGGAGTCACCAGAGCATTTACTGCTTTCATCTGTGGATCTCTGCATCTGGAGACAACTCTGCCTAGTGTGTTGCTGAACCTGGAGGTCTGTGTCCAGCGTTTCATACATGTGGCACAGGTGCTGAAACACTTATGGATGTAGGAACCATTCCCCTGGGTCAAGTCGCTGCCGACTGAGAAAGTTTGACTGCCAGTTATCCACGACTGGAATGTTAATGGCGGACAAGGCTGGAACGTGGAGTTTTGTATGTCTAGAATGCATTCTTCCTTCTTGCTGTGGCAAGGCTTTTGGCCAACACCCCTTGCCCCTCCACCACTACTTTTGTGGCATTGTCCAACCGGATTCTGATTAGATGACCCCTGAGTTAGGGCGTCTAGCTTTGTAAGGAAAAAACAAAATCACCTGGAGCTCAAGTATGTAGATCGGGAGATGATATTCCTGTCAACCAGGTCTTCTGCAACAACAAGGTGTCTAGGACTGTCCCAGCCCTTCAGGCTGGCATTCCGTTGTGATAATCTTCCATGATAGTGGGAGGAAAAAATTTCCCCAACTCTAGACCTGGGTTCCTGAGCCACCAGGCTAGAGATAACCTGTGCTTCTGTGTCAGGAAAGCTGGTTTGTCTAGAGGCTGAACTGATTTGGAGTGAAAAAGATTAAAGTGATAGTAAACCCTCACCTTGTAAAACAACTCATTTAGTTTAAAATTAGGGTTGCACGATACCACTTTTTTAAGACCGAGTACCGATACTTTTTCCTTAATGTCATGTGACAGTGGCACATGTGTCAGGATGCAGGGGGACCAGGAGGAGGACCTGGCGGGACCAGAGGAGGAGCTGGAGAGCCGGGAAGGACGCAGGGTGACCCAGATGATAAAACGGATCGGGACCCGGAGCAGGACCTGGAGAGCCAGGGAGGATGCAGGGGGCCCTGGAGGAGGACATGGTGAGCACAGAAGGGAACAGCCAGGGGTGATCGGTGTGGCGGTGAGGACAGTTACAAACACCGATCTCCCTGACAGCTGCGGGAGGGAGAGGAGTTGAAGCGGCTGTCAGAAAAACTATACAGGGAGATCAGTGCTTGTAACTCCCCCCACCGCCGCACCGATCACCCGAGGCTGCCTAAGTATCGGGTCAAGTATCAGAGAATTTGTAGTACTTGTGCAAATGCTCGGTATCGGCACCGATACTGAAACTAATGTTGGTAAAACACTATTAAAAATAGAACAGAACGGCAAAACATTTGTGTATAGACATAAAAAAAAAAAAGACAATATAAATCGGCAACTCTTAAAAATATAGCACAAAATTCTAACTTTCTGTAGAAAGAGTATGGCCAATTGTTATCTATGTATGTTAAAACTTGGCATTGTTTTGTCCTGTACCCATTTTGTATTTGAATTTTGCCAATAAAAATCTTTATTGGAAGAAAAAAAAAAAGTATAAATACCACCCCCCCTTTTTTATAACCACTTTAGCCACAAAAGGATTTGCCACCTTAATGACCAGGCCATTTTTTGCAATACGGCACTGCGTCGCTTTAACTAACAATTGCGCAATCGTGCAACGTTGTACCCAAACAAAATGTATGTCCTTTTTTTCCCACGAATAGAGCTTTCTTTTGGTGGTACTTGATCACCTCTGTGGTTTTTATTTTTTGCGCTATAAACAAAAAAGATCGACAATTTTGAAGAAAAAAAACAATATTTTTTATTTTTTTCTATAATACATATCCAAAAAAAATTTAAAAAAAATGAATTTCTTCATAAGTTATAAGTTTAGGCCAATGTGTATTCTTCTTCATATTTTTGTAAAAAACAAAAAACAAAAAATCGCAATAAGCGTATATTGATTGGTTTACGCAAAAGTTATCATGTCTACAAACTATGGGATAGATTTATGGACTTTATTTTTTAACTGGTAATGGCGGCAACCTGTGATTTTTAGCAGGACTGTGACATTGCAGCAGACAAATCTGACCCCAAATTAAACTTTTTGGGGACCAGTGGCATTACATTGATTAGTGCTATAAAAATGCACTGATTCATGTATAAATGACACTGGCAGGAAAGGGGTTAACACAAGGGGGCGATCAAGGGGTTAACTGTGTTCCAACTGTGGGGGAGGTGGGCTTACTGGGACAACATGACAGAGATCACTGTTTCCGATCACTGGGAACAGTAGATCTCTGTCATGTCATCTGGCAGAATGGGGAATTGCCTTGTTTACAAAGGCAGATCCCCGTTCTGCCTCTGTGCATATCGATTGCGGCAGTTACCATTGATGAGCTGGGTAAAATAAGGACACATGCATCCTTTAGGTCCACAGAGGCTAGAAAGTCTCCCTAAAGAAGGAAGGCTAAGAGATGTGATCTAACTTCCATACATTTTAGGACTTGAATGAAGACATTTAGGGCCTTTATAATGTTTCTATTACCCATGATTGTCAGCTCCATCTAGTGGCCGTAATACAGTAATTTCCTAAAATACCACATTTTATTCCTTCATTTTTTTTAATCCTGTCCCTACCTCTTCAGCTTTACTTATTAATTATAAAGGCTTTCACATTGGTTTTAAAGAAGGGTCTATAGAAGTTAGCGCATGCCCCTTGTGGTTTATAAAACTCGCTAGGGGTAAGACCAAGACTAGAAGAGCTTTACATACTAAGAGTATAAAACAAATTCTGAAACAGTGAGAGCAAAGCTTCTACAGAAGAGAGATGCAAAGTGGATCAGAAACCCAAAAAAAACTTTTTGTGTTTACCTCTAGTAAGTCTCTGGGCTTCAACAGCAGTGCATTTTATGGGTTTTTGCAAGTCTGCTTCTAATGTAAATAGTAAGCACAGGGAGATAAAGGAAATGTGACCTAGTGAACTATTTAGACGTGCATTGATGACATCTTCCACTGAAAATGATAGATGCCTGTAATACATTCTAACCAAGTGGCTTTAAAACTTTCCAAGTTAGTGGATTTGCTCATTTAATTTATTTGCTTGTTCTAGCTCAGCAACCCCTGGAGGAATGAAAACTATGACAGTCAAGCAGCCAATTTTTGCTGATGATTGTTAGCAACGGCAGCCTCCCCATACTACAGGAGCTTTTTAAATTTACATTTTTTTTTGTCAGTAATATTAAAAAAACACAAAGGTCTACCACTTGGAGAACCAAGACACATGGGGTTTCACTTACAATAAAAATACTTGAAGTAACAGCCAAACTTTCTCCGTAAACCATAACAAAACAGTTGTAGTACACTTTCTTGAAGTCATACCTCTGATTCTCGCTCTTTTTTTCGTTCCTCAAATTGCAACCTTCGTTGTAACTCTTCAAGAGAAGCCCTATACATTGCATCCTGTGCATTCTGAAACTCAATTATCTGGTCAAACACAGCACGAAGTTGATTTAGGAGGGCCTGGAGGAAAAAAAATTGGAATATAAATATTAATTAATTAAAACCAGAAAGTAAGTATCAAGTCAATCAACCTGTACATATGGGTGGGGCAAAAAAAAAAAAAGATCAATAAAGCATTTAAATCATGCTAGCCAGCAAAGATAAGCTAAGGGCCAGTTCACACCACAATTTGTGTTCTGGATGTGTTCCTGCATGCGTGTTATTACTGCGTTCTTGATGCGTTCCAGTGTGTTTTTTTCCTTTTTTTTTCTTCCCCTCAGTTGAGGACAAGTGTTTTTGATGCAGAATAAAAATGCAGTGGACTGGTGTAAACCAGCCCTAGTAACATTTTGTTTTAAGGTCAAATAAAATGTTTTAACAAAAGTGGAACTCCATCCATTTTTGTAGCTTTGGATAAAACTGGAAAGGTTTGTTTTTTTCATTGCTAATATTGAGCTCCAATAAACTCCATCACTATATAATTATATTCTGCATATTGCCCCAGCTGCTGCCTTACCACACCTGAATGCCATGCATGAAAAACTTTACTGTACTGTTAATTGCATTACAGAAACACTATATAATGAAGCCCAATCTTAATAGAGCTGCCTCATGTATTGGGAACTATAGGGTAAAAAATAGGATTTTTTCGTCATACTTAACTGTAAAATCCTTTTCTTTGAGTACATCATGGGACACAGGGTCAGGCTAATACTCATTACTCATCATCAGGTGAATGGACACTGGCAGACCAAAGGTCTTCAGACAGGAAGTGATCCCCTATAAAACCCCTCCCATTCAGGAAGCACTTTAGTTTTGTAGCAAGCACTAAATCCTCAAAAAAGAGGGGAGGGATCTCTGTGTCCCAAGATGTATTCAAAGAAAAGGATTTTACAGGTAAGTATGACTAAAGAATCCTATTTTCTTTTTCATACATCATGGGACACAGAGTCAGGCTAATATTCATTACCTGCTGGCATGTCCCAGAGCAATAGCCTTGAGGGGAGGGAGACACCCTGCCAAACAATAGCCATCAGAACTTATATGGCAGCCTGCAGTACACTGCGGCTGAAAGTCGAATCCTCGGCTGCTCGAACATCCACTTGATAAAATTTTGTGAACGTATGCACTGAAGACCAGGTAGCAGAATTACAAATCTGAGCCACAGATACCTGATGGCGAAAAGCCCAGGAGGTTCCTACACCCCTGGTAGAATGAGCTCTCACCCTAAAGGGAGGAGCTTTATGTTTCAGACCACAGGCCTGAATGACCAATTGACGGACCCATTTGGCAATGACAGCTTTGGAAGCTGCCTTCCCCTTCTTGGGTCCTTTTGGTAAAACAAAAAGAGTCTGATCCTCGGATCTCCGCAGACCTAGACAAATAAACCTTGACTGCCCGGACAACGTCCAAAGAATGCAGTCGTCTCTCTTCCACCGAACGAGGCTGAGAGAAAAAAGAAGGCAAAATAATGTCCTGATTTAAATGAAAGGCCGACACCACTTTTGGCAAAAAGGATGGAACAGGACGTAACAACTCTGTCATGGTGAAGGATAAAGTACGGTTCCCTGCATGAAAGGGCCGCCAACCCCGACACCCTTCTAGCCAGGGTGATAGCCATCAGGAAGGCTACCTTGCGTGACAGCAAGTCTAATGGAATTTCCTTAATAGGTTCAAATGGTTGTTTCTGTAACACAGACAGCACCAAGTTCAAGTCCCAAGGACACATAGGTGACCTAGTGGGGGGAAGCAAGCGAGTTGCCCCTTGCATAAAGGTTCAGATCAGTGAATGGGAGCCTAAAGACCTTTGGAAGAATACTGATAGGGCCGAAACTTGACCTCCAATTGTACTCAAAGCCAATTTCCTTCCACAGCTGACTGTAGAAAAGAGAGAATAATCCCAATCACGTATTTCCAAGGATGCCATTATCTGGCTTCACACCAAGCAATATAAGTCTTCCAGACCTTATCATAAGTCTTCCTAGTCACAGCTTTTCTAGCATTCACTAGAGTAGACACCACTGATCCCGAGATGCCACGGTCCTTTAACACCCTGGCTTCAATAGCCATGCCGTCAAATTTAGAGACTGTAAATTGGAGTGGAATATAGGACCTTTAGACAGTAGATTGGGGCATCGTGGAAGCGTCCATGGCCCGTCTATTGTCAGTCTCACAATCTCCGGGAACAAAGGCCTCCTGGGCCAGGCTGGTGCCACCAGAATGACTGGAACCCTCTCTCTCCGAATCCTGCGCAACAAATGTGGAAGGAGAGGGATCAGAGGGAAAGCATAAACCAGGGAATACCGGCTCAATGAAACTATCAGAGCATCTGCTCCAATTGCCAGAGGATCTCGTTCAAGACACAAACTGCTGTAGCGTGTTGTTGAACCTGGATGCCAGTAGGTCGACCTCTGGCAATCCCCAACGTTGGCAAAATCTTCCTTCCAGTTCTCTACTCTCGGGATATAGACTGCCGATATATTTGGCACATGTCCCCCTGCCCAGGCAAGTATGTAGTTCACCTACCTCAGAGCTGAACGACTCCTAGTACTGCCTCGGTGGTTTATATAGGCCACTACCGTGGCATTGTCGGACTGAACCCTGATAGGGCAGTCCTGAAGCTCCATCGTCCGGGACCATAGGGCCAGACGTACTGCCCGTAATTCTAGGACGTTGATGGGCAGGGTCTGCTCTGTCCCTGACCATTTCCCCTGAGCTGTGAGCCCGTCTAGGGTCACTCCCCAGCCTGAGAGACTGGCATCTTTAGTCAGTACTCTCCAAGTTACCGGGGGAAAGGACTTTCCCCTTCACAGATTCTGATTCTGCAACCACCAGTTTAGGCTGAAGCGTGCCTGAGGAAATAAGCACATTGGATAATCCAGGGCTTTTCTTCTTCTGTTCCAAGCCAACAAGATGTCTTGTTGTAAGGGCCTGGAATGGAACTGGGCATAGGGCACTGCCTCGAAGGAGGATACCATCCTCCCCAGAACTCATACAGAGCTGAGTGGAGGGTTGTCTGGCGCCCCTTATCTGACGCACCTGATCCTTCAGGGCATAGATCCTTACGTGTTGTAAGAATACTCTTGCTTTGACCGTGTTTAGGATCAGACCTAAATACTTTTGACATTTTGGTATTTAAGATCCAGCCTAAGCTTTTCAAATACCACACTGTGTATATTGTGCTCTGTACTAGAGCCTGTACTGAGTGATCTTCTGAGCAGGAGGTCGTCCAGATATCCGAGCACCAGAATCCCTTGGGCCCTTAAAAGACCCAGTACTGGTGCTAGGACCTTTGTGAACACCCGGAGAGCTGTAGCAAGCTTGAAGGGTAGAGCCACAAACTGAAAATGACATTCCTCTACTGCAAAACGTAGGAACCTCTGATGAGGCTGAAAGATAGGTACGTGTAAATACGCATCTTTTATATCGATGGAGGTTAGAAAGTCTCCCCTCCGGAGTGAGGTTACTACTGAGCGGATATACTCCATCCGAAAGGACTGTATCAATAGATACCTGTTCATGGACCTCAGGTCCAAAATGGGCCTTGTGTCCCCGTTTGGTTTTTGAACCGTAAACAGGTTTGAGTAAAACCCTGTGCCCCTTTCGAATACAGGGAACTCTACAATCACTCCTTGATGCACTAGATAATGTAGTGCCTGAAGCAATAAGTTTCTTTTTGGAGGATCCGAGGGACTGGTGGATCTTAGAAACCACTGAGGGGGAATCCCCCGCAACTCCAGCTTGTAACCACGAAATATAATTGAGGTGACCCACTTATCCTGAATTGCTGTTTTCCAAATGTCCGCAAAGTGTAGCAGCATTCCTTCCACCCGAAGGAATGGGGCGTCCCCTCAAAAGGAGGGCTTGGTGCTGGGTTTAGAAGAATTTTGGACACAGGGCCTTTTCTGGCCCTGGCCTTGCCCCTGGCCCTAGCGCCCTGTTGGCGGTGGAACCACCCTGACGCTGAGACATTTGAATAAGCAGTCCCTGGGTTTTTATGGGAGGGACGTCTGGTGCCTTTCTTCACAGGAAGTAGAGAACTCTTCCCTCCGGAAATCTTTTGGATTTTCTTTTTACAAGGACGCTCGGCTGACCAGTTCTTAAGCCATAAAAGTCTGCGCACATGTACAGACAAGAGAGCCAGACAAGAAACCTGCTGTATTGAGTCCTTTAAAGCATCAACAGCAAAACACAGCGCTTGAGGACTATCTGTCTTACCTTCAGGCAGATCACCCTCCTGGTTAGGCCTATCGTTTTACCTGATACTTTACGGACTGGCAAACACCAATTGCTGCAACAGCTGGCTGAATAGCTGAACTGGCCAAAGAAAAGGAAGCCTTTAATAATAACTTCAATTTCTTGTCAACAGGATATTTCAAGCCCTGTGTGTTATCTACTGGACAAGTTAAGTTCTTGTTTAAGGAAGAGACTGCTGCATCTACGGCTGGCATGCTCTATTTTTTAACAAACTTTTCATCCATGGGATATAAAAGGGAAAACCTCTTAGGAGGAACAAAAGTCCTGTCAGGATGTTCCCAATCAGCGTACACCGCCTGTTCCAACAGGGGGGGTAGAGGGAAAGTCTCTGTGACCTGAAGAGGCCTCAGAGATCCCAAAGAGGACCAGGGGGTCTCAGTCACCTCTGCAAGAGGCAACATAAACGCAGAATGAACCTTTACGGTCAGAGTCAGGATCAAAAGCCTCTGCAAGATTGCTTGGAAGCAGACTCATCTGCTGGGCAATCCATCGAATTCTAAACTTTAAGCTCCTCCCCATCCTCAAACCAATCCTGCTCCAGACTAGGAGACTCCGGGGGGGGGGGGGATCTGTCACGCTTCCTACCACCCTGCGGGATGGAGGCAATCATGCCAGCAATCCTGTGCTCTAACCCAGCTAGAGCTGAGGACAGTTCATCCTTAGTGATAAAGGGTGAAGCAGCAGTGTTGACTGTAGGCACAATACCAGATAGGCTCAGTGGCTCAGATTGCCCAGAAGCCTCTGGTCCTTCAGGGGATACAACACTAGGGATACGACTAGGTTCATCAGGAACTACTGATGACATAGGTGTGCTCTTCCCTGTGGTGTTAGTCCCACTTCTCTTTTTGGAAGACAATAGCCACAAAGAGTACTTAGGTGTAATATTAAAACACCTCAGAAGGGAGACCCTTTAATATGGCTCACCAAGCCTCTATGCAACAATCCTGCTAAGCACCGTTAGACTGCCAAGCAACACCTGGTGACTCACGTGACCCGGGTAAGGAAAAATGAACCACTGCAAGTGTCTGTTCAGAGCCTGCTCTGTGTCCCACAGCTGCCTTCTGATAGCACCACATGCTTGGCCTACACAGCTTAAAATAAGCTTGGTGAGCACCAGAGCGTTCTGTGCATGTGCGCGGTCCCGGCGAGCTGGCGTAACAGTATTCGCGTACGCGTATGTGAATCTTCGTGCGCCATGATGAAGGCTACAGCAAATGTGCAGCGAAGCTGCATGCGCCATGGCTGACAAACTGCCGAGCCCAGCGGCGCTCTTGTAAACGCACATGCGCCATGGCGAACCAAGGCGAAATGGCGCACCGTTGTGCGCCATAATACTGGTAAAGAACAGCCAGACTACATTTTGCAAACACCCACAGCTAGCCCAAAACTCCCCCGTACGGTCACCGCACACAGGTGTCCAGCTCTTAACTAGCTTGACTGATTGTTACAATCACTGGGACATGCCACAATAATAAAATAAAGGGGTTTCACTTATCCGTCCAGGCGCAGGGCACTTATCAACTAAGGGCCCAATCTTCACCCTTCACGGCGGATTCCTGCCACTTGGACCTTCAAGGACTGGGTACCCTTTTCATGTTTAGGGTCCACTCCCTTGGACCTGTATAGAATCCTGCAGGAAATGCCTTAGCGCTGTAGTGTCCAGGATTTCCACTCCGCAGGGTCCAGCGCCCGGAGGCCACATTACAGGCAAAACCTTGCAGGATCTTGAGTCTTCTTTGCAAGGCTTGGGTACCATTTATCTAAGCATAAAAGCCTGTGTCAGATGGATCCGATCGGCCAAACCCTTGATTCATTTTGGAACCATTTGTGGGACTAGAGACCTGGAGCTCAGAGAGCTCAAACAAACCGTGCCATCCACCTTGCAGGCACTGTTAAAAAACTAAAGTACTTCCTCTATGGGAGGTGTTATATAGGGAATCACTTCCTGTCTGAAGACCTTTAGTCTACCAGTGTCCGTTCACCTGATGATGAAGTATAACCCAGCAAGTAATGAATATTAGCCTGACTCTGTGTCCCATGATGTATTAAAAAAAAAATTGCCTAAACTCTCAGGTGATAGCTGTCTGGAACAGAATACCATTAAACCTACACGTCACAGGAAATGGTAGATCAGCCAGAAATACCTGGAACTTACTGGATGCGAGAAGACTTGCTTAAGGATTACAGCTTAATTAAACAACCTGTATATGTATTCTTGACAAAATAATGATATGAATACATAAAATATGAATATAACAGAAAACTGAACCCAATGTAATCTATGTATATACACTGACAAATCATGCATTGCAGAATACATGAGGGTGGAGTGCTCATGTAGTCAATAATATAACCACCAACCTGCAAAATTATGCTTGAAGTAAAGTATACATTTATGAGGCCTATGCTGCAAGTACTCTTTCAAAGTCCCTGAAAAATATATGAGAGGGCTCCAAGTCTTGCGCCAATAGGAAGGGCTGAATTTAGTCTTTGAGGATAAAGACTCCAGAGAGTGATAGGGTTCTCTGCTTTTTGAGAAGGTAGAACTCGGGGTTTTTGGAGCTTTCCACATCCAAAAGAGACATCCTCCCACACAGGGCACACAAATAAGGCATCTTTTACAGGCAGCTTCAGATGGCTACGCTTTTGACCAGAGCATTCTGCCCACATGGACAGAAATGAGAGACATTCTGGAGATTTGTCATGAGTTGTTCTAGGGCATCAACACAGAAAAATAAATGTGAAGGAAGTGTTTGTAAGCGTACCACCAGGGCTCAGTCCTGGGAGACACAATCCTGTGACCTTATTGACCTAGTCCAATAAGCTTCAGTTTGACAAAGAGAAATAGCAGCAATAATTAGTTGCAGGGCTGGATCTGCAAGAGTAGAGAGAGCCTATAAGATCATCTCAGATGATGATCAGTCTGAAGAATCCTTAAATTCATGATCATCTACAGGAAAAGCAACATGTTAATTTAAGACTAAGACAGCAGCATCTATTACTAGAACAAGTCACTTTTTTGTAGATTCCTTTTCCACTGGAGCTAGGATGATAATGAATCTCAGAGGGATAATAATCTTTTCAGAATTCTATTTGTTCATGAACAGGACAGGCACCCAGGGGGACATGGCGAAACATTGAGGCTTTTGCGCATATCTAAATTGGCAAGCATATTGTGTGAGGCTATAGCATCAGGTGTACAGGAGCCTGGGAGTGAGAAATCTTCTACAGCCTCCTCTAACACTGAATCTGGGTTTTCTTCAATGTCCTGTTAGTAGTCAAAAAAATTCTGACAAAATTACAGAAAAATCTGCCTTTGTCAAGAAGGCTGTTTGTTGTGTGCCTGAGATAGAGCTAGAATTGGATGTAGAGATGGTAAAATAGGGCCCTGCCTAGGTGCAAGGAAAGCATTATCACTCTTTACCCTCTTAGCTTTTTACCTATTTTGTTACATTACAGCCTTTAGTTCAATGTTTTTTTAATCTGAATTATATGTGATGGATCAGAACATAATAGTAAAATTAGAAAAATATATACATAAAACTATTTTTCAGAAATAAAAAATTGGCATGTGCGTATGCGTATCACCCCCTTTGTTATGAAGCCCATAAAAAGCTCTGGTGTAACCAATTACCTTCAGAAGTCACATAATTAGTGAAATGATGTCCACCTGTGTGCAATCTAAGTGTCACATGATCTGTCATTACATATACACACCTTTTTGAAAGGCCCCAGAGGCTGCAACACCTAAGCAAGAGGCACCACTAACCAAACACTGCCATGAAGACCAAGGAACTCTCCAAACAAGTAAGGGACAATGTCGTTGAGAAGTACAAGTCAGAGTTAGGTTATAAAAAAATATCCAAATCTTTGATGATCCCTAGGAGCACCATCAAATCTATCATAACCAAATGGAAAGAACATGGCACAATAGCAAACCTGCCAAGAGACGGCCGCACACCAAAACTCATGGACCGGGCAAGGAGGGCATTATACAGAAAGGCAGCACAGAGACCTAAAGTAACCCTGGAGGAGCTGCAGAGCTCCACAGCAGAGACTGGAGTATCTGTACATAGGACGACAATAAGCCGTACGCTCCATAGAGTTGGGCTTTACGGCAGAGTGGCCATTACTTTCAGCAAAAAACAAAAATGGCACATTTTGAGTTTGCAAAAAGGCATGTGGGAAAATCCCAAAATGTATGGAGGAAGGTTCTCTGGTCTCATGAGACTAAAACTGAACTTTTTGGCCATCAAAGAAAACGCTATGTCTGACGTAAACTCAACACATCACTCACCCAAAGAACACCATCCCCACAGTGAAACATGGTGGTGGCAGCATCATGCTGTGGGGATGTTTTTCAGCAGTCAGGACTGCGATACTGGTCAGAGTTGAGGGAAAAATGGATGGTGCTAAATGCAGGGATAGTCTTGACCAAAACCTGTACCACTCTGTGTGTGATTTGAGGCTAGGACGGAGGTTCACCTTCCAGCAGGACAATGACCCAAAACACACAGCTAAAGCAACACTTGAGTGGTTTAAGGGGACTCATGTAAATGTATTGGAATGGCCTAGTCAAAGCCCAGACTCTCAATCCAATAAAAAATCTGTGGTCAGACTTAAACATTGCTGTTCACAAGCGCAAACCATCCAACTTGAAGGAGCTGGAGCAGTTTTGCAAGGAGGAATGGGAAAAAATCCCAGTGGTAAGATGTGGCAAGCTCATAGAAACTTATCCAAAGCGACTTGGCGCTGTGATAGCCGCAAAAGGTGGCTCTACAAAGTATTGACTTTAGGGGGGTGAATAGTTATGCACATTGACTGTTTTCTGTTATTTTGTCCTATTTGTTGTTTGCTTCACAATAAAAAAAAAAAAAAATCTTCAAAGTTGTGGGAATGTTCTGTAAATTAAATGATGCAAATCCTCAAACAATGCACGTGGATAGCAGGCTGTGAGGCAACAAAACACGAAAAATGCCAAGGGAGTGAAGACTTTTGCAAGGCACTGTAGTCAGCCACTGGAGACAAAGCTCTGAATGGTTGATATTTTGGCCCCATGACGAAGTCCTTTTGAGTGACAAAATGCGCAGGGAGGCGCGATGTACTGACGTCACCGCAAGTTACACTAGTCCCAGAAGCTACGGGCTGTTATTGTGAGCCGGCCGGCTCGATCTTTTAACCACTTGCCGACCGCCTAACGCAGATATACTGCGCCAGAATGGCACGGGCAGGCAGAATCACGTACCCGTACGTGATCTGCCTCCCGCGGGCGGGGGGTCCGATCGGACCCCCCCCCCGGTGCCAGCGGCGGTCGGCATTTGACTGTGAGCGTTCCGTGATGAGGGGGAGGCCATCCGATCGTGGCCCCCCCTCGCGATCGCTCCCAGCCAATGAGAGACATCCCCTGCCTGTGTATAGTACACACAGGCAGAGGATGTGATGTCATCTCTCCTCGGCTCGGCAGTTTCCGTTCCAGCGCCGAGGGGAGAAGACATGTAAGTGCACAAAACACACACACAAACACAGTAGAACGTGCCAGGCAAACAAAACACCCCCAATCCCCCCCCGATCGCCCCCCAATCACCCCCCCCCCCTGTCACAAACTGACAACAAGCAGTATTTTTTTTTTCTGATTACTGCATAGTGTCAGTTTGTGACAGTTAGAAGTGGTAGGGCAGTGAGTATTAGCCCCCTGTAGGTCTAGGGTACCCCTCCTAATAAAGTTTTAACCCCTTGATCACC
This sequence comes from Lithobates clamitans, assembly GCA_037952925.1. Classification (NCBI taxonomy): domain Eukaryota; kingdom Metazoa; phylum Chordata; class Amphibia; order Anura; family Ranidae; genus Lithobates; species Lithobates clamitans. Next base: position 40,069 of record JBBGZY010002200.1, read on the forward strand.
CCGTCACCAGTGTCGCTAAGCGATCATTTTTCTGATCGCTGTATTAGTGTCGCTGGTGATGCTAGTTAGTGAGGTAAATATTTAGGTTCGCCGTCAGCGTTTTATAGCGACAGGGACCCCCATATACTACCTAATAAATGTTTTAACCCCTTGATTGCCCCCTAGTTAACCCTTTCACCACTGATCACCGTATAACTGTTACGGGTGACGCTGGTTAGTTCGTTTATTTTTTGTAGTGTCAGGGCACCCGCCGTTTATTACCGAATAAAGGTTTAGCCCCCTGATCGTCCGGCGGTGATATTGGTCGCCCCAGGCAGCGTCAGATTAGCGCCAGTATACCGCTAACACCCACGCACGCAGCATACGCCTCCCTTAGTGGTATAGTATCTGTACGGATCAATATCTGATCCGATCAGATCTATACTAGCGTCCCCAGCAGTTTAGGGTTCCCAAAAACGCAGTGTTAGCGGGATCAGCCCAGATACCTGCTAGCACCTGCGTTTTTCCCCTCCGCCCGGCCCGGCCCAGCCCAGCCCAGCCCAGCCCACCCAAGTGCAGTATCGATCGATCACTGTCACTTACAAAACACTAAACACATAACTGCAGCGTTCAGAGTCAGACCTGATCCCTGCGATCGCTAACAGTTTTTTTGGTAGCGTTTTGGTGAACTGGCAAGCACCAGCCCCAGGCAGCGTCAGGTTAGCGCCAGTACCGCTAACACCCACGCACGCACCGTACACCTCCCTTAGTGGTATAGTATCTGATCGGATCAATATCTGATCCGATCTATACTAGCGTCCCCAGCAGTTTAGGGTTCCCAAAAACGCAGTTTTAGCGGGATCAGCCCAGATACCTGCTAGCACCTGCGTTTTGCCCCTCCGCCCAGCCCACCCAAGTGCAGTATCGATCGATCACGGTCGTTACAAAACACTAAACGCATAACTGCAGCGTTCGCAGAGTCAGGCCTGATCCCTGCGATCGCTAACAGTTTTTTTGGTAGCGTTTTGGTGAACTGGCAAGCACCAGTGGCCTAGTACACCCCGGTCGTAGTCAAACCAGCACTGCAGTAACACTTGGTGACGTGGCGAGTCCCATAAGTGCAGTTCAAGCTGGTGAGGTGACAAGCACAAGTAGTGTCCCGCTGCCACCAAAAAGACAAACACAGGCCCGTCGTGCCCATAGTGCCCTTCCTGCTGCATTCGCCAATCCCAATTGGGAACCCACCGCTTCTGCAGCGCCCGTACTTCCCCCATTCACATCCCCAACCAAATGCAGTCAGCTGCATGAGAGGCATTTTCTTCATGTCCTCCCGAGTACCCCTACCCAGCGAACCCCCCCAAAAAAGATGTGTCTGCAGCAAGCGCGGATATAGGCGTGACACCCGCTATTATTGTCCCTCCTGTCCTGACAATCCTGGTCTTTGCATTGGTGAATGTTTTGAACACTACCATTCACTAGTTCAGTATTAGCGTAGGGTACAGCATTCCACAGACTAGGCACACTTTCACAGGGTCTCCCAAGATGCCATCGCATTTTGAGAGACCCGAACCTGGAACCGGTTACAGTTATAAAAGTTACAGTTACAAAAAAAGTGTAAAAAAAAAAAAATATATATAAAATAAAAAAAAATAGTTGTCGTTTTATTGTTCTCTCTCTCTCTCTATTCTCTCTATTGTTCTGCTCTTTTTTACTGTATTCTATTCTGCAATGTTTTATTGTTATTATGTTTTATCATGTTTGCTTTTCAGGTATGCAATTTTTTATACTTTACCGTTTACTGTGCTTTATTGTTAACCATTTTTTTGTCTTCAGGTACGCCATTCATGACTTTGAGTGGCTATACCAGAATGATGCCTGCAGGATTAGGTATCATCTTGGTATCATTCTTTTCAGCCAGCGGTCGGCTTTCATGTAAAAGCAATCCTAGCGGCTAATTAGCCTCTAGACTAATTTTACAAGCAGTGGGAGGGAATGCCCCCCCCCCCCCCCCAACGTCTTCCGTGTTTTTTCTCTGGCTCTCCTGTCTCAACAGGGAACCTGAAAATGCAGCCGGTGATTCAGCCAGCTGACCATAGAGCTGATCAGAGATCAGAGTGGCTCCAAACATCTCTATGGCCTAAGAAACCGGAAGCTGCGAGCATTTTATGACTTAGATTTCGCCGAATGTAATCAGCGTAAACAGCGCCATTGGCAAATTGGGAAAGCATTTTATCACACCGATCTTGGTGTGGTCAGATGCTTTGAGGGCAGAGGAGAAATCTAGGGTCTAATAGACCCCAATTTTTTCAAAAAAAGAGTACCTGTCACTACCTATTGCTATGATAGGGGATATTTACATTCCCTGAGATAACAATAAAAATGATTTTAAAAAAAAAATGAAAGGAACAGTTTAAAAATAAGATAAAAAAAAATAATAATAATGTCCCCCCGCTCAGGCGAACGCAAGCGTCGGTCTGGCATCAAATGTAAACAGCAATTGCACCATGCATGTGAGGTATCACCGCGAACGTCAGATCGAGGGCAGTAATTTTAGCAGTAGACCTCCTCTGTAAATCTAAAGTGGTAACCTGTAAAGGCTTTTAAAAATGTATTTAGTTTGTCGCCACTGCACGTTTGTGTGCAATTTTAAAGCATGTCATGTTTGGTATCCATGTACTCGGCCTAAGATCATCTTTTTTATTTCATCAAACATTTGGGCAATATAGTGTGTTTTAGTGCATTAAAATTGAAAAAAGTGTGTTTTTTCCACAAAAAATGCGTTTGAAAAATCGCTGCGCAAATACTGAGTGAAAAAAAAAAATGAAACACCCACCATTTTAATTTGTAGGGCATTTGCTTTAAAAAATATATAATGTTTGGGGGTTCAAAGTAATTTTCTTGCAAAAAAAAATTATTTTTTTATGTAATCAAAAAGTGTCAGAAAGGGCTTTGTCTTCAAGTGGTTAGAAGAGTGGGTGATGTGTGACATAAGCTTCTAAATGTTGTGCATAAAATGCCAGGACAGTTCAAACCCCCCCCAAATGACCCCATTTTGGAAAGTAGACACCCCAAGCTATTTGCTGAGAGGCATGTCGAGTCCATGGAATATTTTATATTGTGACACAAGTTGCGGGAAAGAGACAATTTTTTATTTTTTTTATTTTTTTTTGCGCAAAGTTGTCACTAAATGATATATTGCTCAACCATGCCATGGGAATATGTGAAATTGCACCCCAAAATACATTCTGTTGCTTCTCCTGAGTATGGGGATACCACATGTGTGAGACTTTTTGGGAGCCTAGCCGCGTACAGGACCCCGAAAACCAAGCACCGCCTTCAGGCTTTCTAAGGCCGTAAATTTTTGATTTCACTCTTCACTGCCTATCACAGTTTCGGAGGCCATGGAATGCCCAGGTGGCAAAACCCCCCCCCCAAATTACCCCATTTTGGAAAGTAGACACCCCAAGCTATTTGCTGAGAGGTATAGTGAGTATTTTGCAGACCTCACTTTTTGTCACAAAGTTTTGAAAATTGAAAAAAGAAAAAAAACATTTTTTTCTCGTCTTTCTTTATTTTCAAAAACAAATGAGAGCTGCAAAATACTCACCATGCCTCTCAGCAAATAGCTTGGGGTGTCTACTTTCCAAAATGGGGTCATTTGGGGGGGGGGTTATGCCATCTGGGCATTTTATGGCCTTCAAAACTGTGATAGGTAGTGAGGAGTAAAATCAAAAATGTACGCCCTTAGAAATCCCGAAGGCAGTGATTGGTTTTCGGGGCTCCGTACGCGGCTAGGCTCCCAAAAAGTCCCACACATGTGGTATCCCCATACTCAGGAGCAGCAGCTAAATGTATTTTGGGGTGCAATTCCACATATGCCCATGGCCTGTGTGAGCAATATATCATTTAGTGACAACTTTTTGTAATTTTTTTTTTTGTCATTATTCAATCACTTGGGGAAAAAAAAATTAATATTCAATGGGCTCAACATGCCTCTCAGCAATTTCCTTGGGGTGTCTACTTTCCAAAATGGGGTCATTTGTGGGGGTTTTGTACTGCCCTGCCATTTTAGCACCTCAAGAAACGACATAGGCAGTCATAAATTAAAGGCTGTGTAAATTCCAGAAAATGTACCCTAGTTTGTAGGCGCTATAACTTTTGCGCAAACCAATAAATATACACTTATTGACATTTTTTTTTTACCAAAGACATGTGGCCGAATACATTTTGGCCTAAATGTATGACTAAAATTGAGTTTATTGGTTTTTTTTTAGAACAAAAAGTAGAAAATATCATTTTTTTTCAAAATTTTCGGTCTTTTTCCGTGTATAGCGCAAAAAATAAAAATGGCAGAGGTGATCAAATACCATCAAAAGAAAGCTCTATTTGTGGGAAGAAAAGGACGCAAATTTCGTTTGGGTACAGCATTGCATGACCGCGCAATTAGCAGTTAAAGCGACGCAGTGCCAAATTGTAAAAAGTGCTCTGGTCAGGAAGGGGGTAAAACCTTCCGGGGCTGAAGTGGTAAATGTCGTTTATACTCTACATGAATGTAAGTGTCCATTCGTCTTATATAGTTTAAATAAATGTTAAAGGTTTTACACTATGCAAGCCTTCTGTTGTTCTGTAGGGATCCATTAACCGTGTCTCACTCGTGTGAAAACCATCACTGCTGAGGCTAAGGAGTTCAGTGTACCACACAGAGATCCCAGGCTGGGTTACAAGCCATTTGCGCTCTGTGGTCTCCTGTAACAAGGGACCATAGCATTCTGGTAAGCGGCAGCGTTTGCTCAGGTGGAGGCACTTTTCTATTTCTTTACGCTTTCTGGGGTGTCTGGATTTTATGTCACTGTGGATGAGTCAATAATTACCTTGCATGGACTATTTTTGACATATTTTTGACTTGTTTTTTACAGTCACTACTATCACATATGGACTCATTTTTGTAATATATTATTTTCTATTATTTTCCTGCTGGAGTTTAGCACTCACTATTGTCACTATTTAGTTGATAATTGTCATATGTTCATTCATTCGTTCAATTTATTTTTTTTATATCTTAGTCATATTGTTACACCACTGGGTTATTACCCATTGAAGTTTTGTCTCACTGGCATATTTGTTCTTATATATTGTGTTAGTGTATTACCATCATCATATTGGTTTTTCAATTTATCATTTACTGTGAGTGCATATGTTTCCTACAGCTATTGCTTCACAGGTCTATTTATTTAGCGCAACTTCTTCTTTTTTATATTTTTGATATTTTACCACCAAGTCTGAAAGTTTACGCACTCAATAAGAGCCCTTTCACACTGGGGCGGCAGCGTCAGCGGTATGTGGCCGCTAGCGGGGCGGTTTTACCCCCGCTAGCGGCCGAGAAGGGGTTAAATACCACCGCAAAGCGCCTCTGCGGAGGCGCATTGCCGGCGGTATAGCCGCTCTGTCCCATTGATTTCAATGGGCAGGAGCGGTAAAGGAGCGGTATACACACCGCTCCGAAGATGCTGCTGGCAGGACTTTTTTTACCGTCTTGCCAGCGCATCGCTCCAGTGTGAAAGCCCTCGGGGCTTTCACACTGGATACACAGCAGCGGCACTTTCGGGTCGGTTTGCAGGCGCTATTATTAGCGCAATAGCGCCTGCAAACCGTCCCAGTGTGAAAGGGCTCTAAGTGAAAAAAGTCAAATACATTCCCAGTTTTTTGACAGTTTTTATGTAAAAACAAATACTATTCGGGGGACACGTACTAAGTGAACTGCAAGCAGTTCAGATATTAAGTCTCGCTCCTGCTATAAGGCATAAGTATTGGTCCAATAACAGGATGAACCTTTCCACATTGTGGGTCCCTGTATACTGAAGGTTCAGGCATCACCTGCTTTCCTCAGTTAGGTTAGGATAGATAGGGTTTAGGATCCATAAGGATGGTCCACGGTCCTAGACCTGTATAGCACCCCAAGGCTAACCACACTTGTTGCACTCAGTGCCAAGGTGAGCACCCAAGCAAAATCCAGTGCCTGAAGCAACATTACAGGCCATCCCAACAGTGTGAGGTCGTCATACTGTTCCCAAGTTATTACAGAGGTTGCATCAATCTGGATGCACAGCTTCCATTGTTATAGTACAACCCAGTGAAGAGTTAATTGAAGAATTTGAAGTTAATAAGACCTAGTTAAGCAAAGAAACTTCTCCGTAAGGGAGAAGAGATTCAACACCTAAAGACAGTAGCAAAAAAACGGAGGTCTCCAGGGAGCGTGCCCAAAAGTTTGCCAGTGTCTAATCACCCGAAGGTAGCAGCTTCTACCCTAGGGTCTATGAATATCGAGCCTGTGCTCTGTACTGTACTGTACGATTAAGATAAAAATGTTAGTCTTTAACAAAGCAGAGCAGTTTCCTATTACAAAAAAATGAGGCATGCTGGTAGTAGGAGGGTTTATCTAAGGCTTTTTGTTTGCCAGTATTCAATCCTGTAGGTAGTGGTATAACTTAAAGGTTTCCTGTTACCCTCAGGGGATGAGAAAGAAAAAAACACACAAAAGGTTTGGATGGGGGTGTGGCCTGGTTGGAGTCCAGGCTGAGGTTGCCACTCTACTTACTGCTCCAGGACACCTAGATGTGCGATTCTTAGGGGCCACCCCATTGTTCTCAAAAGGTAAGGATGGATTTTTTCAGAGCTGTTTTAATTTGACTGGCAATTACTCTGCCTGCAACACTTAATCCAAATTCATTTTAAATTATTTTTTGAGACCTAGCAAGCATTCTTTTGTTGGTATTTACTAACAATGGGATTTTTACTATATAAAGGAAGAACGGACAAATCTTTGGGGTTACTCTAATTTACCCTTCAAAAAACTGCCCCACAAACATTGGTGGTTTGTGCCATTTTAAAGTAGTTGTAAATGCAGCGTGTAATCCACAGCCAAAACGCTACCTTCAACACTGCTTCCTTACACTCCTACAATTAATTAGTAAACAGAGACATGAAATTACCATTAAATTCAATTGTTAACATGTGGTGAAGCCACTGCTAACCCTTGGTGCTGGGGAGTGGTAGGAAGAAAACCCCCAGCAGCATAGCTTCCAACTTCTGACAACACAAGTATGCAATCTGTATAGAGGCTGTATAGTGTTGTCCTCCCAGAACAGTAACTAAGGCCATAAGTAGGAAAATCACAGGATCGCCAAGTACTTTATTAATCCCTTTGCGCCAGCTGTATGCAAATATGCGGCCTCTCGACATGTGGTCCTTAGCGCCAAGGGGTCGCATATTTGCGTGAATTGCTGCCAGTATACCTGTGCTGAGAGCGCGCACGCTCCCAGTAGTTACTGTCCCCTAGCCGAAAGCCATTTTCAGATCATGTGACAGACATGACAGCTAATCACAGCGGTCATGTGATCTTAAGCCTGGTGTCAAACGTCTTAAAGGGTCAGGGGGAGCTGGCGCTAAGAGACTAAGGCTAATTTAAGAGAGAATACTGTGAATATACATAGATTATGGGAACCTAGCACAACAGAGTTCTAATTTTTTCATTTGCTGGTAAATGTTTATATGGGTAGAAACTACTTTTACCATAAACTGTATTGCTGTTTTTCATAAACAAATTTTTAAAACAAAAAGTAAACCTACCCTTGAGTCACCGTCAAGTAAACAGCGAGAAATTATTGTATCCAAAAACACCTCATGAGCTGCAATTATGTGATCCAAATCCTGTGCTTGCTGCACCTTGTTCCAAAGTTCATCCCATGAGCATTCTAGAACCTAAGGAAAACACAATCAGGGTAAACCACAATTCAAAGAGGGGTGAATCATTAATAACCAAAGCCAAACATAAAACAAAAATGTACCTCAAATGTGATGTAATACTGCATCTGATGAATGAAATGGACCATTTCTGAAGCCAGGACGTGACACTGATGAAGCACCCCAGATAGCTCTGTAATGGAAATGAATAGTAAATATATGAAAAATGAGAGTACGTATATGATTTAAAGCAGAAAGAAAATATGGGGCTGTCGTTGTTGACCTTCTTTTGAATGCTAGTTACCTACTGTAGCTGTTGACTCAGTGCTATTGATCCACAACAAGTATGAAGATAAGGAAAATTGGAGAAAAGCCAAAAGTCTATATCTGAATACTTGTTCTGGCTTACAGACGCTAATGATTAAAAAAGGGTGAGTATAGCAAGCAGCCTGACAAATAGCATTTTCGGTGAAAAAAAAAAAAGGAGTGGTAGCCTTCACGTTAGATTTCATAGAGATCTGGAAAGTTAAAATGGCTTGATTGTTATATTAATAAATGCAGCATATTTATGAACAGCCTGATATAATATTTCATTATTCTGTGATGTCCATTTTCTGAATTAAATTCACAGATCTCACTTAAAGGTCAATTAAATTAAGTGCTTCCTATGCATATGCATAGTTACAACAATGGTTTTGTCTAAATTTAATCTTAATTCATGTTCCAGCAGGCTTTCTCCCTCAGGACTGTGAACTAAGGTAGGTATTAGTTAGTCCCCCGCAGACAAAATAAGCATTATCAACTGCACATGCTGGGGAAAGAGAGGGGTACCCACCTTCAATTTTTTTTTTCAATCATAGTTTCTTTATTGAATACTAAATTGTCAATAAAACAATTACAAAATACAAACTGTGCATCTCACGTTTGCTATACAGTCAGGTATATTAAGAGTTTCAGCATATGGGTAATGTATCAGAAAGCATTACAGAACAGAAAATAAAGTGTTCAAGTCTCAATGTATTTTGCGGCCTCGTACATACACTATCTCACAAAAGTGAGTACACCCTTTACATTTTTGTAAATATTTTATTATATCTTTTCATGTGACAACATTGAAGAAATTATACTTTGCTACAATGTAAAGTACAAAGTGTACAGCTTGTATAACAGTGTAAATTTGCTGTCCCCTCAAAATAACTCCACAGACAGCCATTATTGTCTAAACCGCTGGCAACAAAAGTGAGTACACCCCTAAGTGAAAATGTCCAAATTGAGCCCAAAGTGTCAATATTTTGTGTGGCCACCATTATTTTCCAGCACTGCCTTAACCCTCATGGGCATGTAGTTCACCAGAGCTGCACAGGTTGCCACTGGAGTCCTAGTCTACTCCTCCATGACAACATCACGGAGCTGGTGGATGTTAGAGACCTTGTGCTCCTCCAAACCTTCCGTTTGAGGATGCTCCACAGATGCTCAATAAAGGTTTAGGTCTGGGGACATGCTTGGCCAGTCCATCACCTTTACCCTCTGCTTCTTTAGCAAGGCAGTGGTCGTCTTGGAGGTGTGTTCGGGATCGTTATCATGTTGGGGGAAGAGGAAGGAGAGGAGGATCTCATCAGTCCCCCCTTTCAGGAATAGTTCTCAGTTTCAACATATTTATGTGTCTTCTCATAATCGGGATAATTATTGGCAGGATCCAGCTCCTTATACCAATTATCAAGGGAGAGGAAAACCGCAATACCCTCGGGGTGGACAAGTTCCGATTTCTAACGGGTTTGCCCCTTTGCAAAATCATGCCACATGGAAGGGGGGATTTTTCAGGGGCTCAGAGTGGCCCAGGGAGGGGCCCCCCATTGTACAATCCGAACCCGGGGGAATTGTGGAGACATACATCTCAGCAAACCCCACAGGGAAATGGCTCACTACGAAAAAGAAAGGAAAGAAAGAGAGGAAGGAGAGGGGGTAGGAGAGTACAAAAGACCCAAACCCCAATAGGAACAGGTATTTATAACCTAAGCAGTAGCTCACTGAATGAAGACGAGATGTCTGTTCTGGATAGAGGGCTTAAATTTGCCCCTAGACAGAACCTTAATAAATTCCAGACTTATGTGAACATTCACAAATTTATCAGGAGTTTGAACATCAAAAAATACTTTTTATCCAACCCCGTCAGAACCCCCACAGCAGATGTAGGTATCCACTCAAATCTTCGCAATGAGTCCAATTTCAATCCTTTAAACACTGATAAGAAATATTTAGAAGTGTTTAAAGATCTGGACAGGATGAGGGTAAGGAAGGTGGTGGATCCCCAATATATCAGGAAGGGTATGAAGTCTCTAGAGGAGCGGAAGGAGATTATCATACGCCCGGCTGATAAGGGAGGCGGTCTGGCTATTTTGGACAAAACTTATTACCAAGCGGAGATGAGTTGGCTATTGAGTGACCATGACACTTATAAAATTTTGACTAAAGATCCGATGTTGGATTATAAGGATGAACTACATGTGCTAGTTGAGGAAGGTAAGACTAGGGGTGTACTGACCAAAAAAGAGGCAGCTTACTTAGACCCTTTGTTCTGCAGAACCCCTATAATATACTGCCTACTGAAGATCCATAAAGATAGTTTCAATCCACCAGGCAGACCTATTGTAAATAGAATTGATTCTATTTCTTGTAGAGTAGGACAGTATATTGAATCCTTCCTTCAGCCATTAGTCCTTAAGACAGATGCATTCCTCAAAGACACCAAACACATTATACAGGTTCTTGAATCGGTCAGTTGTACACCTTCTAGTATCCTTGTCACTGCCGATGTCAGCTCATTGTGCACCGTTATTGGGCATGAGGACGCATTGTGCTCCAGACAATGGGCTTTATCTACCTCTGATCTTCCAAGGAAACATAAAAAGTTCCTTTCAAAAGGCCTTAGTTTCTGTTTATCTAGAAACTATTTTTGGTATGATCGGCAATTTTACCTACAGACAAGAGGGGTCGCAATGGGAGCCCGGTTTGCTCCCAGTTTGGCTAACTTAGTAATGGCCCACTGGGAAGAAGAGGCTGTTTTTAAAATATGCCCCCCTGAACTTGCCTGCTATAGGAGGTTTATTGATTTTCTCATTCTAATCTGGGAGGCAGATCGTCCTAGTTTGGATAGTTTTATTCAAACATTGAATAATAATACCAAGAATATACAGCTGACTTGCAATAAAAGCACGGAACGAATAGTCTTCCTTGACCTTGAGATTTCTAAAGATGGTGATGTCTTCTGCTTATGCAATTATTTACAACTGAATGATCGGAATTCCTATATACCTCTGGGGAGCTGCCACCATAGGTCATGGTTGTGCAACATCCCTAGAGGTCAATTTATTAGGCTCAGGCGGAATTGCACCCGCGAGGAAGATTTTATATCACAATCTCAGGTTCTTTCATCTAGGTTCCAACAAAAAGGGTATGAGAAACTTATCTTGGATAATGAAATAGAGAGAGTGCGAACTATGGACAGACAGAAATTGGTCTCTAATCAGACTAGAGAAATCAGTACTGAGGTCACAAATTTTAAGATGGTATTAAACTATAATGTCCAGCATAAAAAGTTTGAGAAGACAGTTCGTGATAATTATTCCATTCTAAAACAGCATAAGGTATTGGGCCCTCTTTTACCGCAGCGACCATTATTCATATATAAAAAAGCTCCTTCCTTGCGAGATCGTTTGGCCCCAGGAGTTATCAACCCACCGACTCAATCGGAAAGTCGGTTATTCTCTTTCCTCTCTGGATTTCATGCTTGCGGGCGGTGTACCGCCTGTAAGCATTCTACATGTAACTATAAGAAGCGGAAAGATATTCTGGCTTCAGTAACAAATAAAAAGTATCAGATTCAACAATTAATTACGTGTGCCACTGTTGGTGTTGTTTATATGCTCCAATGTGAGTGTGGACTACAATATATTGGTATGACCTCTAAGACCTCTTCATGTAAAACTAGGGAGCATGTAAACAATATCAAGAGAGGATTAATAACACATAATGTATCCAGGCATTTTAAATTGGAGCATAACCAGAACCCTAGGGGTTTGAAATTTTGGGGCATCAAAAGAGTTACTAAACATTGGAGAGGAGGTATTTTAATACGCCAGCCGCAGGGAATCTCACTGGATATATGAGACAAAAGTTTTAGTACCAGCAGGCTTGAACGTTGATTTTGACATAAATTGTTTTATCTCTGATCGTTGAGTGTATGTTAACATGTAAATATGTGTATTTATGTCATTTATGAGGATCAATGAAGACGCGGGTTAACGCACAATTATAATGGATGATCATTAATTTTTTAATTTTCCAATTAGTTGTATGACAGATTTCTTATCTTTTTATTAATGTGTGCTCTTATGTCCACTTAAAGACGTGAATTATAGTGCATTATTTTGTCCTCACTTCAGGTTTTGTTAACAATTTGAGAGGTAAAGTGTGCCTTTGTTCCGTCTGGACGTACTTGGCAATATACACTTGGCTTATCTTGCCATATATGTGCCACAGATTTTTTGTTTTCATCTGTCTGTAAGTGTTAGGTCATTTCCGGGTTGCGCCTGGGAAACAGCGGGGTTTCCATGGTTATTCATCATGTGCAATACCTCTAACGGCCTTAGGTGTCAGGTCACGATGTATAAAGCGGGTGTCTCACGTCATTCCGTTACCGCTGATAAAGTCCCGCCCCCTGGGACTCAACGCGCACGGAACCACGTGACATTACCCGCTTCTTATCGTTCATCCTCGAGGAGTGTTTTTATTACTTGCCATATTGCCTTGCACTGAGGTACAGTGCCATATTTGTAAGTGCAAATCCTTTTATCTTTATTAAATTCTTGTGTATCAAACAGAGAGCACTATATTTTACTGCTATTATTTTATATACAAACGAACCGGAGTCTATGGTCAGAGCACAGTGGATCCTATACTCGTAGTATGCACTCTCCTCCAGCATTTATTACATCCAGTGACCCAGCTATCATACCCGTGTGAGGGAACTGTCTGTGTGACCTGTCTAATTCATTCAGGGGTCCACGCTTTGAGGTGAGCGGCTAGGATTACTGCTGGTGGAGGTTGTCACACAATCACCCTGTGTATCATCCATAGAAGCACTTATTTGGACACTTGATGGTGTTTTTTTTTAAATGTGAATATTATGGACTTGCTTATTATTTTATAATTTTGATCAAATACGTCATTTCATGTTTATGCGCTGCACTGCTTTTTCATATTTCATGTTGGAATACTGCCCTGCGGCCCAGTCTCTGAAGGGAGGGGATCATACTCGGCTTCAGTATGTCATAGTACATGTTGGCATTCAGGGTTCTCTCAATGAACTGTAGCTCCCCAGTGGTGGCAGCACTCATGCAGCCCAAGACCATGACACTCCCACCACCATGGTTGACTGTAAGCAAGACACACTTGTCTTTGTACTCCAAACCTGGTTGCCACCACACGCACGTGACACCATCTGAACCAAATAAGTTTATCTTGGTCTCATCAGACCATAGGACATGGTGCCAGTAATCCATGTCCTTAGTCTGCTTATCTTTAGCAAACTGTTATGGGCTTTCTTGTGCATCATCTTTAGAAGAGGCTTCCTTCTGGGACAACAGCCATGCAGACCAATTTGATGCAGTGTGCGGCGCATGGTCTGAGCACTAACAGGCTGACCCCCCACCCCTTGCAGCAATGCTGGCAGCACTCATACGTCTATTTCCCAAAGACAACCTCTGGATATGACGCTGAGCACGTGCACTCAACTTCTTTGGTCGACCATGGCGAGGCCTGTTCTAAGTGGAACCTGTCCTGTTAAACCGCTGTATGGTCTTGGCCACCGTGCTGCAGCTTAGTTTCAGGGTCTTGGCAATCTTCTTATAGCCTGGGCCAGTGATGGCGAACCTTGGCACCCCAGATGTTTTGGAACTACATTTCCCATGATGCTCCACTACACTGCAGAGTGCATGAGCATCATGGGATGCTGTAGTTCCAAAACATCTGTGGTGCCAAGGTTTCGCCATCACTGGCCTAAGCTATCTTTATGTAGAGCAACAATTCTTTTTTCAAATCCTCAGAGAGTTCTTTGCCATGAGGTGCCATGTTGAACTTCCAGTGACCAGTATGAGAGAGTGAGAGTGATAACACCAAATTTAACACACCTGCTCACCATTCACACCTCAGACCGTGTAACACTAACGAGTCACATGACACCAGGGAGGGAAAATGGCTAGTTGGGCCCAATTTGGAGATTTTCACTTAGGGTACTCACTTTTGTTGCCAGTGGTTTAGACATTAATGGCTGTGTGTTGAGTTATTTTGAGGGGACAGCAAATTTACACTGTTATAAAAGCTGTACAGTAAAGTATCATTTCTTCAATGTTGTCACATGAAAAGATAGAATAAAATATTTACAAAAATGTGAGGGGTGTACGCACTTTCGTGAGATACTGTACTTTAGGGTCTAAGGGGATGGTTGATTGAAATATCCTACTTTGTGTGTTAGTCACAGGTTGACAATATATATTCAGTTTTGGGCAAAAATATGAATGAGACCTCGTGGGCTCTGTTACACCTGCTACAGGTGAGTTGATCTAGCTTCCCCATACTGAACAATCTCAGGGGCATATTAAAGGCTTTTATACAATGTATAATTGAGTCAACCTCTGTGTCACATTAAGCGAATTTTCCGTGACCAAGTCTAGAATGCTTTTCCATTTGCTCTCTGTCAACAGATCCCACATCTCTCTCCCATTTATCTACAACTTGCAAGGGTAAGCGTTAATGTATTCTGTAAGTAGAATGGTTTAACAACTCGATATGAATGTTTTGGGAATCATGGTGTTTGGCATAAGATTGGTAATAGGGGTAAGGGCTTAGATACCACTCACCCACATTTATTTGGGCTTATACAGTATGTTTCCACTGGACATAATAAAATTGCATGTGCTGTGACAAGGTGTATTGCTGCTTCAACACTGAGTAGGGTTTAAAGCACAACTACAGACATTTAAATAAAAAAATCAACCCTTGCAGTGGGTCTGCCCCTCCCCCGCTTCCTGCTGGAGTGCAGAATAAGGTAAGCACTTCACCTTACTCCGGCACCACTTGACATAATAAGCACTTAACCCTTGCAGTGGGAAGGACGAGAGGTTCACTGCAGGGGTATTACTTTTGTTGCTATGCCTGAAGTTGGGCTTCAATACTACCATTTTTAAATACTTGTAATAAGTATTGTATGTAAGAGGGCAATCTGTAACCAAGACCTGAAGCGCCGAACAGTATGTTGTCTACCGGGCGCTCGGGTTCGGCACATCACGGATCTTGTGGACAGATTACTGGGAGGGGCTGGGGAAGACCCGGCTGTCATGGTGCACGTTGGCACCAATGACAAAGTCAGAGGCAGATGGAGTGTCCTAAAGAACGATTTTAGGGACTTAGGAGCTAAATTGAGGAAAAGGACCTCCAAGGTAGTGTTCTCAGGAATACTACCGGTACATCGAGCCACACCAGAGAGGCAGAGGGAGATTAGGGAAGTAAACAAGTGGCTGAAGAGCTGGTGTAGTAAGGAGGGGTTTGGGTTCCTGGAGGACTGGGCCCACTTCTCAGTTGGTAACCGGTACTATAGAAGGGACGGACTGCACCTAAATGAGGAGGGTGCAGATCTGCTGGGAATGAAGATGGCCAAAAAGTTAGAGGGGTTTTTAAACTAGGCGATGGGGGGGAGGGTCCAGAGACAGTGATAGCCAGCGCGGAAGATATTCCAGAGGGTAGTATTGGGGGCATTAGTGGTAGGTTAACCAAAGCACAAAAACACAAGGTGAGTATAGTAGCAAGTCCTAGTTGCAATCTTGAAACACCCAATACGAGGACAATATGCGACCGGTCTAAACTATGTGGCATGTTCACCAATGCCAGGAGCCTGGCGGACAAGATGGGTGAACTAGAGATACTGTTGTACAAGGAGGATTTGGATTTTGTGGGAATTTCAGAGACCTGGTTCAACAGCTCTCATGATTGGCTGGCAAACATTCAAGGGTATACCCTATACCGCAAGGATAGAGAGGGTAAAAAAGGGGGAGGGGTATGCTTATATATCAAGAATAATGTACAAGTGAATGTAAGAGATGACTTCACTGAGGGGGCTAGAGAGGAGGTGGAATCTTTATGGGTAGAGCTCCAAAGGGATGAAGCTGAGGGGAAAATAATACTGGGAGTATGCTATAGGCCCCCTAACCTGAGGGAGGAAGTGGAGACGGATCTTCTATCACAAATTGGATTAGCAGCAAGGATGGGAAGTGTTATCATAATGGGGGATTTTAATTATCCAGACATAGACTGGGCGGAGGGAACCGTGCATTCATTTAAGGCTCGCCAGTTCCTTAGTGTCTTGCAGGACAATTTTATGGGTCAGATGGTAGATGCATCAACTAGAAATAAAACCTTACTAGATCTACTGATTACCAACAATACAGACCTGATAACAGATGTGGAAATACGGGGCAATTTAGGTAACAGCGATCACAGGTCAATTAGTTTCAGTATAAATCACACAAATAGGAAACATGAAGGGAACACAAAGACACTGAATTTCAAAAGAGCCAACTTCCCTAAACTACAAACCTTGCTAAAAGGCATAAATTGAGATAAAATATTAGGAACAAAGAATACGGAGGAGAGATGGGTTTGCTTTAAGAGCATATTAAATAAGGGCATTAGCCAATGTATCCCATTGGGTAATAAATTTAAAAGAGCGAACAAACATCCTGGATGGCTTAACTCCAATGTAAAAATGCATATAAAAGCAAAGGAGAAGGCCTTCAAAAAATACAAGGTTGAGGGATCATCCACAGCATTCAGAATTTATAAAGAATGCAATAAGAAATGTAAGGGTGCAATTAGGATGGCTAAGATAGAACATGAAAGACACATAGCGGAGGAGAGCAAAAAAAATCCCAAGAAATTCTTTAAGTATGTAAACAGTAAAAAAGGGAGGACAGACCATATTGGCCCCATAAAGAATGAGGAAGGACATCTGGTTACAAAGGATGGGGAGATGGCAAAGGTATTGAATTTATTCTTCTCCTCAGTCTTCACGAGTGAATCGGGGGGCTTCAGTAACCAAAACTCCAGTGTTTATCCTCATGACACAACACAGGAAGCACCTACATGGTTAACAGAGGACGGAATTAAAATTAGACTTGAGAAACTTAACATTAATAAATCACCGGGACCAGGGAACTCAGTCAGGTGATTGCCAGACCGTTGTTCCTAATTTTTACAGACAGTCTATTGACTGGAATGGTACCAGCTGATTGGAGAAAAGCCAATGTAGCACCAATATTTAAAAAGGGCCCAAAAAACATCCCTGGGAATTACAGACCAGTTAGCCTAACATCAATAGTATGTAAACTCTTGGAGGGGATAATAAGGGACTATATACAAGATTTTAGTAATAAGAATGATATCATTAGCAGTAATCAGCATGGATTCATGAAGAATCGTTCTTGCCAAACCAATCTATTAACCTTCTATGAGGAGGTGAGTTGCCATCTAGATAAAGGAAGGCCCGTAGACGTGGTGTATCTGGATTTTGCAAAAGCATTTGACACAGTTCCCCATAAACGTTTACTGTACAAAATAAGGTGCGTTGGCATGGACCATAGGGTGAGTACATGGATTGAAAACTGGCTACAAAGGCGTGTTCAGAGGGTGGTGATAAATGGGGAGTACTCAGAATGGTCAGGGGTGGGTAGTGGGGTTCCCCAAGGTTCTGTGCTGGGACCAATCCTATTTAATTTGTTCATAAACGACCTGGAGGATGGGATAAACAGTTCAATCTCTGTATTTGCAGACGATACTAAGCTAAGCAGGGCAATAACTTCTCCGCAGGATGTGGAAATCTTGCAAAAAAACCTGAACAAATTAATGGGGTGGGCGACTACATGGCAAATGAGGTTCAATGTAGAAAAATGTAAAATAATGCATTTGGGTGGCAAAAATATGAATGCAATCTATACACTGGGGGGAGAACCTCTGGGGGAATCTAGGATGGAAAAGGACCTGGGGGTCCTAGTGGATGATAGGCTCAGCAATGGCATGCAATGCCAAGCTGCTGCTAATAAAGCAAACAGAATATTGGCATGCATTAAAAGGGGGATCAACTGCAGAGATAAAACGATAATTCTCCCGTTCTACAAGACTCTGGTCCACCCGCACCTGGAGTATGCTGTCCAGTTCTGGGCACCAGTCCTCAGGAAGGATGTACTGGAAATGGAGCGAGTACAAAGAAGGGCAAAGCTAATAAAGGGTCTGGAGGATCTTAGTTATGAGGAAAGGTTGCGAGCACTGAACTTATTCTCTCTGGAGAAGAGACGCTTGAGAGGGGATATGATTTCAATTTACAAATACTGTACTGGTGACCCCACAATAGGGATAAAACTTTTTCGCAGAAGAGAGTTTAATAAGACTCGTGGCCACTCATTACAATTAGAAGAAAAGAGGTTTAACCTTAAACTACGTAGAGGGTTCTTTACTGTAAGAGCGGCAAGGATGTGGAATTCCCTTCCACAGGCGGTGGTCTCAGCGGGGAGCATTGTTAGCTTCAAGAAACTATTAGATAATCACCTGAATGACCGCAATATACAGGGATATGTAATGTAATACTGACACATAATCACACACATAGGTTGGACTTGATGGACTTGTGTCTTTTTTTCAACCTCACCTACTACTATGTAATGTCCCAAACTTTATGCATAAGTGTATATGTGGAAAACAATGTATTGAGCTTACAAAATCTTTGTGCATCAAGTCCAAACTTCTGTAGGTTAAATTAATATAAATGGTAGCATCAACCCCACTGGCTTCTGCCTGGCTGGATTGTTTAAGACCTACTAATAACGTAGCTTGGCTGCAAGGTAGTAGAGTCAAGGCTTTTGGAGGGCAACTCCTACCACTTGGTATGTTGTAGCTGTTCCGGTTTGATTTTAGGCTGCCATCATTAGTGCTCCAATTATGATATTTATGGAGAATGTATAGCTTTTGAGGCAGACATATTTTATAAGATGTGCTCTCCCAATCAAAGATAGAGAGGGGGAGCTTACTCCAGATTTTAACCCAGAACCTAATTACCCAGCAAAAATTGCAGAAGTGGCAATATTTAGTAATATCTGGGGTAATTTGAATGCCTAGGTAAGTGTGTCTGTGAGTGGTATTGTGAAGAAGGGGGTAATTGGTTGAGAGCAGTCACCATCCAGAATGGAATGCAGATTTGGACCAATGTATTAAACCAGATTGGCTGTCAAAGGGTTCCATTGCTTCTATCACCTCTTGAAGGGAGGAAATGGTATTACCCAACAGAAGAAAGGTAGCATCCGCACATACCAGCATGATATTTTCATGTATATCACCATTGTGGAAAACAACACTATTTACATTGTCTTTTATCACAGCATCAGCCAGAAGCTCTATGGTCAAGGCAAACAACAGTGAAGAAAGAGGAAAACTTTGTTAGGTGGCCCTTCCCAACGTGAAGGTTGGAGACTACCTATCTCCTTTATGTTTTGCCACCAATGGATTAGCATATATAAATTTTAATCATGCAATAAAAGTTTGCCCCAAAACCAAATTTCTTGAACACTGGCCAGAAGTACAGACATTCCATGCTGTGATACGCCTTAGTGGCACTGAGAGACAGCAAGGCCTTAGTTGCCAGGTTATCAGAGGGTATTTGTATATTTAGAAAAAATCTACAGGGTGGATCAATGTAGATTTTTGAGGCATGAATCCTGCCTGATCTGGGTGGATGACTGACATTATGACTTTGCTATGTCTACCACCTAGAACGCTCCTCAAGATCTTGATATTACATGGCAAATGAGAAATGGGCCAATATAAGTGGGGGTCCACAGACTCTTTACCTGGTTTCAAATCAGCACTTTATTGGCTTGTCGAGGATGGTGAGATTTCTGTGTAGAAGGTTACTAAATACCTCTTAAAGATCTGACAATATTTGGGAAGGAATGAAGTGCAGATTGGAGTTCCTCAAGTGTAAAAGGGGAGGCTAGAAAGTCTCCAGGATTTTGAAAAAAAAAAAACTAACTATGGGAGTGAAGAGATTTTATGGGTCTAGTAGTTTTGAAAGGTGTATAGTTTAGAATGAAAATATACCAAGTCCTACAAAATAGCATCTTGTTTATTAAAAGATAAGTTTACCTTTCATAACATGTTACATGTGACACCAATGTCATATGTAACATGTTATGAATGCACCAGCCCCCACGCCCCCTCCAGATCCCCGCTGTGGCAGCAGACCGGGGATCTTCTCCCCATGTCTGCTGCCATAATTCAAAAAAAGACTGGGCCGCGTGGGGCTACGCCCACCCGGCTGCGTCAATCATTCACAGTCCTCTGTGAAAGAAAAACTACAAAGTTCGTCAGTTTTGCGGCTGTCAGCTTGAAGTTTTCAATGAACTACTTTGGTGCTGTAATCCAGGGAATATCAGTATGCCTCCTTGGATGATCAGAAAGGAAAATTTTTCCCCTGCT
Organism: Lithobates clamitans; assembly: GCA_037952925.1. NCBI lineage: Eukaryota > Metazoa > Chordata > Amphibia > Anura > Ranidae > Lithobates > Lithobates clamitans. The sequence continues at coordinate 60,364 of JBBGZY010002200.1, forward strand.
GTAGCAAATTGGACCATGCTTTGCTGGGGTTTTTAGCCTTCATCTGGATCAACTGTGGGTATAAAATTGTGTATATGGGATTGTACGGTTGTGTTTTATTTTTTATTTTCATTGGTTGAACTAGACGGACTTGTGTCTTTTTTTCAACATGACTAACTATGCAACAACTGGCACTTCAGAGGGTCTTCAGTAAAGCAAACCAGTAAGCAACCTAATACCTCCCCCATATTCTGTAATTCTTTTACATAATCAAATATATATATTTAGTACAATCCCCCAATGTATTATGTAATACACCACAGGGATGTAATTGGCTACCCAGTCAGAAGGGGAAGACTTCTATCAATTCCATTTATATGTATCAGAATAATGTGATTGATCAAATATATGAAGAAAATAAAGATTTTGAAGGGTGCTAATGCTAAAGTCAGTTTGTCTGTTGGAGTAAGATGTTGCCACTGATGTGGTGTGGAAACCTCCCTAATAATTTAAAGCAGACTTACATTTTAAATATAGAATAAAAGCTAACTCCACAAAGCAAAATTTTGTACTCAAAACGTGCACACACTGACTAACTTTTTAAATGCCTTACTTTCAGATGAGTCTAGTCAATATTCCTATTGCACACCTTCCTGGAAACAAGGCTCATCATTAATAGGTGCTGCAGCGATTACAGGCTGAATACCTGAAACACCAAGTCAATGTACATATTCACTAGCACATCAGGAATCTTCAGTTATCATTCAAAGGTTTTTATTACAGATAGATCACATCACAAAGACAAGTGCAGCGTTTTGAAGCCACGCAGGAACACTTCATCGGGCATGTGAATAAAGGGGTCCTGCATGGCTCCGAAACTTTGCACTTGTCTTTGTGATGTGATCTATCCGCTATAAAAACCTTTGGACGATAACTGAAGATTCCAGGTGTGCTGACGAACATGTACATTTACTTTCAGATGACTCTGTGATACCTATTAACTACTCCGTAGGGGTATAAAAACTGAAAAAAATGCTCTGTGGGTATACAGAATCTGAACTGAAACGCTATTCAAATGTGTTGCGAGTCCTCCACCAGTATTTTGTGGCTGAGTATGAACCATGAAACAAAGGTCAGTTCTAGTGACACAGTGTACAGACTGGTCTGCTCTAGCAGAAGTGGGCCAAAGACCATGGTTTATGGGTGTGAAATACTGGTTTGCATAGTAGCTGCCCTCTTATTTGAATGTCAAAGTTATATCTAACGATTTTTATGACTGCTCATTTTAAAACAACAGTGTTTTCCTTTTTTTAAATTAGACTGCAGGCAATCTTAAAAAAATCTAAAACCTTACAGAATGTATTAAAAAGAGGTTTATGCTATCAAAAACTGTTCATGACTATGATTTTCTAATGACACTTAATTAAAGCACTTTGCAGGATTTTGCCTTAATTAAGCACTTGCAGGATTTGCCTGGATAATTCTAAGATTTGTTGGATTTGGCTGCACTCATAATGAAATGAAAAAAAGAATTGTAATCTCTTTTCAGTATATGCCCACTTCAGTTTCTTGCCACAACCTCCATAAAATATAATATTACATATGCAGTGAGATTTTTAAAAGCCTCTTGCATCCAATTCCATGTATCAATATGTGCTTTTCTTAAACACCAAGAATTACATAATCCACCACATCATGTCTTGCAGATGCCTACTGGTCTTGGAAGCAGTTATAATGTGCCTTTACTAAAATTCAATTTGAGGTTCAATAGATAATGCATTATCGTTTTACTGCAGCAACAGTTTTTAACCACTTGCTTACTGGGCATCTAAACCCCCCTCCTGCCCAGACCAATTTTCAGCTTTTAGCGCTGTCACTCTTTGAATGACAATTGCGTGGTCATACAACACTTTACCCAAATGAAATTTTTGTCATTTATTTCCCACAAATAGAGCTTTCTTTTGGTGGTATTTGATCACCTCTGGGTTTTTTATTTTTTGTTAAAAAAATTAAAAAAGACCGAATTTAAAAAAAAAAAAATACAAAACTGTTTTATATTTTGTTAATAAATTTTGCAAACAGGTAATTTTTCTCCTTCACTGATGTACGCTGATGAGGCTACACTGATGGACACTGCTAGGCTGCACTGATGGGCACTGATAGGCGGCACAGATGGGCACTGATAGGCGGCACAGATGGGCACTGATAAGGTGGCACTGGTAGGTAGCATTGGTGGGTACTGATGGGCGGCACTGAAGGGCATTTATAGGTAGCACTGCTAGACGGTACTGATTGGCACCACTGGTGGGCATTGATAGGTGGCACTCGTAGGCCGTGATAGGTGGCACTGATTGCTGGAACATATGTACTGGTGGGCACTGACAAGTGGCACTGGTAGGCGGTAATGGTGGGCACATATGGGCTTTGCCTCTTCCTCTTCGGGACCGATTTCCCTTCAACAGAAGAAGGTGATCAGCTTTTTTTTTCTCCTCACACTGTCAGCGTGAGAAGAAAAAAAAAGATTACTGATCTTCTGTTTACATCACGTGATCAGCTGTCATTGGCTGACAGCTGATCAAAAGGTAAAGGGTCGGGATCGACCCCTTACTCTGATCTGTGATCACTCGAGTCTCATTGACTCAGGAGATCACAGCGCGCGCCCTTCAGGGGTGTGTGGCTAGCATGCAAAGGGGAGGACGTCTATTGACGGCTTCCCAACAAAGCAGATCCACACTGTACCCATCATTCGGCTATATCGCGGATCTGAAGGGGTTAAGAAACCTGGTGTCCGGCACCATTTCTTTGGCTGTATAATATAGACTGCATTCAACAAATTCAAACCCTGGGTAAATTCCTACAAATCCGAATTACAGGAATGCAGATCGTCCTATAGAAAGACTTTTTTTTGGGATCCAAGAACTAAATGCAGATTCTCAGAATTTAGAAATACCAGTATGGTCTTTGGAACCCTAGCAGCCTATGCTTTTTAGGGAAAGTCAAAGGACTTTTCTCTGAAATCAATTTACAGTACAAAATCCCTACACGTGAGTACATAGCAGAAGCAAATTTCGTCAAAGTTATATGAAAATATTAAGGTGGACCAATGCACTAATTTATAAAAATATAACACCAAACAATTCACCTGGCATGCTTTTCAACAATTTTGCATTGCACATATGTCCTTTCCAAATGTCTGTTAGAATGTATTCCATCCTCTTTGCACGCCAAAGAAAGTTGAACACTCTCAGATAATGGCTCATACACTCTCTGGTAAAGACCTAAAAAAAAAAAAAAAAAAAGGTGTTTGATAATGGACAAACTGATGACTTTGGAATCAATAAGCTGGTATTGTGGAATAATGCTTCAAATAATTTATTCTAATCTATTGGCTTTGCGTGTAGCCTTTGTGGCCAAACTGTGTAAGTAGAACATGAGCTGGGCAAAATTATTTTATTTATACCAAAATAGTGAGGTAAATAATGTACAATAATGGTCTACAGCAACACACAGTATTATAGATACTAATGGGTATCATTGTTAGCGTAATTTAAAGATAATGAACAGTATCGGATGCTTAAAAAATAATCATAAAAAAAGTGTTCCTGACTTAGACAAAATGTAGGTTAATTTAACATAAATGTAAAAAGAGCCTTAGGAGCTGTGAATCTTCATTACTTTTTTGTAGGCACAAAAATAAACTACTTAGGCTTTGTTTGTATGAGTGCTCAAAAGCACTCTTTCTGCTCAACTGCCAGTCTTCAAAATTCAAGGGTCACTGTGCAGCTCAAAATGCTTGTGCTGCATGTGTTTGGAGCACGTAGCCATTCAATGGCACATCACAAAAGCAACTGTGACACAGTCCAATGGAGCTCGAAACAATGGTGCCCATGCAGGGCAGAGTAACAAGTTTCATTTAAGATCCCTTCCAAGTAGCACACACTTTTCATTTATCCCACTGCTGCTCTGTTTAGTGACCAGAAAGGAAGAAAATATCCAGTACCCATGGGTATGGAGAAGCATGTGACCCCTGCCCCTTCCTCGCAAGTGACCGTGCTGATACTTAGAAATAAGCCAAGCCCCATCACTTGCAAATGGAGAAGCTAATAAAGAAGATATTAACATGAACCTGTAGTTTTGACCTGCATTGGCAAAATGGAGGATCACATCATTTCATAGAAATCAAACCATTGCCTATCAAAGGCTAAGGGTGCACACATAGCAAAGAACAAAAAGAAGCACACCGCTCCAGGCAAAATCAGGTGCAGGATGGATCGCAGGTGCAGACCTCGGCTCACCACCGTGGAAGATGAACAAAACAAGGAATTGGTCGCACACTGGAATTCCAAATTATCTCAATGTCATCTTTATTGTCAAAAGGGTCAGACAGATACATGCAATGGTAGATGTTTCACAAGCGATAGCTTGCTTGTTCACAACCAATGTAACACTAAACAGGCAGGTCTTTTAAGGGAGTCCACCCAAAGTGGGATACACCCAAAAAACACCTGTTCATTGAATACATGAATGGAAAATGACTATACACACATGATAAACATTCATAGGTGTTTATGTAAATAGATGTATAAAGCAAAATCTCATTGGGTATTAAAAGTTCAGAACCAAAACTTTGTTCAGCTAAACTGAACCTTAATGTAATCAGACTACTGATGTGAAAAACGCATGGAGCTGACTGGGCATGAAAAAGTAGCCATCAAAAGTCAAATCTATGAAGGACATAAGGAGCAGAGTAACAAAAACCAATGTATTCCGGTGTAAAATATAAATATCAGAATGTACAAATCGCAACAGTGACAAAATAATGGGAAAAGATATGCAATTGATATACATATATACATGCATGTCTGAAATCATTTGCATGCACTGCATGCATATATGTATATAGACCTGGATGGAACAAAAACTAATCTAGTTATAAAAATGTGTGATGTCCCATTCATGGTTCATTCCAAAAGGTTTTCTGGTATTAAAATAAAAAATAAAAAAAAACTCCCTTTTGCAGAGAAGTTTGAAAACCTGCAAAGGTACTGCTGCCATTATGGTATTTGTTGAAGTGTCTAGCAACATTTGTGGAAAGAATCTATCCCTGAGTCTCCTAGTGGTACATCTGATGTATTGCACATTGCACAACTTGCATGTAACAACATAAATGACATACCGTGTGTTGCAGTTAAAGAAGGATTTGATCTGATGCATTTTTTCATTAGAGAAGAATCATATTAAATCCCACTTAATGATGTGCTTGCAACACGAACATCCAGTCACACCACAACCATAATTTCTTCTGAGGTGCAACCAAGTAGTGGACCTCAAGGTGGCAAGATCAAACAAATTAGGGCACAAAGAGTTGCCCAAAGTAGGTGCACGTCTGGAAATGAAATTGATTCCATCCTTCAAGAGGTCTGCGCATACACTATCTATCAAAAAGTATAGGCAAATATTGATGTACAATGGTTTTGATCTCATTAAATTCCCTACTGAAGGATGTGCTCAAAGTGGGTCTCTCTTTGTTGAAAAACTGTTTTTTCTGTTTATTTTTTGTTCTATATTTGGATTGGCTCAAAAGTTCTAACCTGTCTTTGGAATCCGCAATTGCGCAGGCTCTAACATATATTTGGGATATCCCTTCTGTATATCAAGGATACAAACCATCTTCTGAGTATTGTCCAGGACATGGCATGGGACGACAGTTCACAGAGCTCTTTACTCGCAGGTTTTACAGAGGGAATATCCCAAATATATGTTAGATAGAGCCTGCGCAATTGCGGATTCCAAAGACAGGTCAGAATTTTTTGAAGATAGTGTATGCGCAGATCTCTTGAAGGATGGAATCAATTTCATTTCCAGACATGCACCTACTTTGGGCAACTCTTTGTCCCCTAGTTTGTTTGATCTTGCCACCTTGAGGTCCACCACTTGGTTGCACTTCAAAAGAAATTATGGTTGCGGTGTGACTGGATGTTCGTGTTGCAAGCACATTGTTAAGGGGGATTTAATACGATTCTTCTCTAATGAAAAAATGCATCAGATCAAATCCTTTTTTTTAACTGCAACACACGGTATGTCATTTATGTTGTTACATGCAAGTTGTGCAATGTGCAATACATCAGATGTACCACTAGGAGACTCAGGGATAGATTTCAAGAACATTTGTACAGCATTGAGAAAAATCTTTCCACAAATGTTGCTAGACACTTCAACCAATACCATAATGGCAGCAGTACCTTTGCAGATGTATAGATTCTAGAAAAAGTCTTGAGGCCTACTAGAGGAGGAGATGTTTTCAAACTTCTCTGCAAAAGGGAGGTTTTTTGGATTTTTTTATTTTAATACCAGAAAACCTTTTGGAATGAACCATGAATGGGACATCACACATTTTTATAACTAGATTAGTTTTTATTCCATCCAGGTCTATATACATATATGCATGCAGTGCACGCGAATAATTTCAGACATGCATGTATATATGTATATCAATTCCATATCTTTTCCCATTATTTTGTCACTGTTGCGATTTGTACATTCTGATATTTATATTTTACATCGGAATCCATTGCTTTTTGTTACTCTGCTCCTTATGTCCTTCGTAGATTTGACTTTTGATGGCTACTTTTTCATCACCAGTCAGCTCCATGCATTTTTCACATCAATAGTCCGATTACATTAAGGTTCAGTTTAGCTTAACAAAGTTTTGGTTCTGAACTTTTAATACCCAATGAAATTTTGCTTTATCTATTTACATAAACACCTATGAATATTTATCATGTGTGCATAGACATTTTCCATTCATGTATTCAATGAGCAGGTTTGTTTTGGGTTAAACCTATTTGGGCATTCATAAGCCTGGATTCGTACACTGTCTATTTTTCTAGGCCTTATTGTCCTTTTCTTCTTTTTCATGATTTGCTTGTGACTGAATTTTGGATAAAGGACAGCAAGCTTACATATACATATATATACATATATATATATATATATACACATACATTTTTTTTTTTATTATAACTTTTACTGTTTTTGTGTGCATTTGTTTTAGACATATGTATGCGTTTTAAACGTTGCAATGTTTTTAAAATGTTGGTTGAAATGTTGTTTGTATGTGGCACTATTAGAGTCAGGTGTTTTTTGGGTGTCCACTTTGGGTGGACTCCCTTGAAAGACTTGCGCGTTTAGTGTTGTGAACAAGCAAGCTATCGCTTGTGAAACGTCTACCATTGCCTGTATCTGTCTGACCCTTTTGATAATAAAGATGACATTGAGATAATTTGGAGTTCCAGTGTGCGACCAATTCCTTGTTTTGTAAGGGTGCACTCATACTGGCAGTGTTAGCCATGCCCGGGCCTAGTTCATTCCCTTGGTCCGATCTGTTTGTGTAGCTTGAGAGCTCCAAACTGTGATTGGGAATAGTTAAGCATATTGTCCCTGGGATCACTGGGAAGAGGTGGTACACCTGTGGTCTATACAGTTTACTTGTTCCTGTAGCAATTAACGTTTTTGTTGCTGGGAGCTGACTTATTTAAAATAAAAAATTTCTGATCAAATTTAGGCTTATGTTTGGCTGAATAGTTTTTGACACATTCTCTCCCCCCACGTGCAAGAAGATTGACTGAATTAAAGATTGGTCCAGGTGATTCTGGATATCCTATGCTAGATGCACAATTTAAAACAATACTTTATATATAAAAATTATTTGTGTGTGCATAGTTAGAAAATTCACCATAATCAATAAAAAATTAAATGTGTAATAAATAATACATTTAATTTGTGTGTTTTTGTAAGGCAATTCTACTTATGCAGAACTATAGATACAGCCCCAGTTCCAAAAAAGTTGGAAAGCTGTGTAAAATCTACAGTGCATTCGGAAAGTATTCACAGCGTCTCACTTTTTCCACATTTTATGTTACAGCCTTATTCCAAAATGGATTAATTTCTTCATTTTCCACAAAATTCTACAAACAATACCCCATAATGGCAACGTGAAAAAAGTTTGTTGGAAATCTTTGCAAATTTATTAAAAATTAAAAAATCACATGTACATAAGTAATCACAGCCTTTGCCATGACACTCAAAATTTAGCTCAGGTGCATCCTGTTTCCACTGATCATCCTTGAGATGTTTCTACAACTTAATTGGAGTGCACCTGTGGTAAATTCAGTTGATTGGACATGATTTGGAAAGTTAAGGTCCCACAGTTAACAGTGCATGTCAGAGCACAAAGCAAGCCATGAAGTCCAAGGAATTGTCTGTAGACCTCCAAGACAGGATTGTATTGAGGCACAGATCTGGGGAAGGGTACAGAAAAATTTCTGCAGTATTGAAGGTCCCAATGAGCACAGTGGCCTCCATCATCCGTAAATAGAAGAAGTTTGGAACCACCAGGACTCTTTCTAGAGCAGGCCTACCTGGCCAAACTGAGCGATCGGGGAGAAGGGCCTTAGAGAGGTGACCAAGAACCCAATGGTCACTCTGACAGAGCTCCAGCATTTCTCTGTGGAGAGAGGAGAACTTTTCAGAAAAACAACCATCTCTGCAGCACTACACCAATCAGGCCTGTATGGTAGAGTGGCCAAAAGGAAGCCATGCCTCAGTAAAAGGCACCTGAAGGACTGTCAGACCATGAGAAACAAAATTCTCTGGTCTGTCGAAAAACAAAGCTCGAACTCATTGGCCTGAATGGCAAGCGTCATGTCTGGAGGAAACCAGGCACCGCTCATCACTTGGCCAATACCATCCCTACAGTGAAGAATGGTGGTGGCAGCATCATGCTGTGGGGATGTTTTTCAGCAGCAGGAAAAGGGAGACTAGTCAGGATAGAGGGGAAGATGAATGCAGAAATGTACAGAGACAACCTTGATGAAAACCTGCTCCAGAGCGCTTTAGACCTCAGACTGGCGAAGGTTCATCTTCCAACAGGACAATGACCCTAAGCACAAAGCCAAGATAATAAAGGAGTGGCTATGGGACAACTCTGTGAATGTCCTTGAGTGGCCCAGCCAGAGCAGAAATTTGAACCCAACTGAACATCTCTAGAGAGACCGGAAAGTGGCTGTGCACTGATGCTTTCCATCCAACTTTTGAGGTCCTGCAATGGGGGTAAACTGCCCAAAAATAGGTGTGCCAAGCTTGCAGCATCATACTCAAAAAGACTTTGTACATGGGATTATTTTCGTTTTTTATTTTTAATAAATTTGCAAAGATTTCCACTCCTTTGTTATCTTGGCCTGTGTGCTTAGAGTCATTGCCCTGTTGGAGGATGAACCTTTGCCCCAGTCCAAGGTCCAGAACGCTGTGGAACAGGTTTTCATTAAGGATATATCTGTACCTTGCTTTTTCATGTACAAACTTCTTTCACATTGTCATCACGGGGTATTGTTTGTAGAATTTTGAGGAAAATAATTAATTTAATGCATTTTGGAATAAGGCTGTAACATAACAAAATATGGAAAAAGTGAGGTGCTGTGAATATTTTCCGGATGCACTGTACATAAAAACAGAATGATTTGCGAATTTCATAAACCCATATTTTATCCATAATAGAAAATAGAAAACATATCAAATGTTTAAACTGAGAAAATTTACCATTTTAAAGAAAAAAAATTGGTAATGTTAAAATTGATAGCAACAACACATCTCAAAAAAGTTGGAACAGAGCAACAAAAAGCTGGCAAAGTAAGTGGTACTAGGAAGGAAGAACATTTTGCAACTAATTCGCTTTATTGGAAACAGGTTAGTAACATGACTGGATATAAAAAGAGCACCTTATAGTCAGATTTTCTCAGAAGTAAAGATGGGCAGAGGCTCAGCAATCTGAAAAGCTGCATTTAAAAATTGTCCAACAATGTCAGAATGATGTTCCTCAACTTAAAATTGCAAAGACTTTAAATAGATCATCATCTACAGTACAAATTATCATCAAAGTGTTCCAAGAACTTCTCTGGGTCAAGGCTCATTTAAATTGTTGCAAAGTGGAAAACTGTTCTGTGGTAGGACGAATTTAAATTTGACATTCTTTTTGGCAACCATGGGCTCTGCGTCCTTTGGACTAAAGAGGAGAGGTACCTTCTAGCTTATCGGCACTTAGTTCAAAAACCTGCATCTCTGATGGAATAGGGACGCATTAGTGCATATGGAATTGTCAGTTTGCACATCTCGAAAGGCACCATTAATGCTGAAAGATATATCCAGGTTTAAGAGAAGCATATGCGTCTATCCAGACAATGACTTTTTCAGGGAAGGCCTTCAATATTTCAGCAGGACAATGCTAAACCACATACTGCATCTATGACAACAGCACGACTTCGTAGTAATAAAGTCCCGGTGTTTGAAGTGGAATTCCAACAATATAAAGACATTTTTTTGTTAAATGCATATCTTAGCATCATAATATACACTAATGGCACTCATGATCCTTAAAAACTGTGCCGCTACATTTAATATTTTAGATAAAAAATTACCTTATATTTTTTCTTTGTTGGCAGTTCCCATTTTGCTTGTGGCCATGTGAAGCCCACAAGCATAATTTTCCGGGATACGGTGCTGCTTAATGACCAGCATGCACCGCCCGTTCTTGTGCATGCACAGTATGCAAAGCTCGCAGCGCAGGAACCTTCTCAGGTTACCATCACGACGGGAGTCGTCGTCGTCGTCATCGTAATCTCGCAATGATGGGCAGCGGCGATCCACACTGACTCCTGGGAAATATGACACAAAGCTCCCAGGAGACAGTGCACCGGCAGATATGACAGAGATATCCGTGGGTGGGAGAAGGCAGAAATAACATGGAAAAGCTTAGTCTAGGTAAGCTGACAGAAAAAAATAAAAAAAATGTCCATTACTGAAAAAATGGCAAGTAATATTTGGATTGAGAAAAAGTTTATAAAGTGGGTGGAACTCCGCTTTAACTGGTCTGCCTGTAGTCCAGATCTTTCACCAACTGGAAATATATATTTGGGTCAAGATTTAGGAAAGAACTCCTGAAGTCCTGCATCTCTCCATATACTCTTCAATCCTCACAAGTAAAACTAAAATGTACCAACAATCCATAAAAAAAAAGCACTATATCCAGCTCCAACATGCCTCCATTGCAAAAGAAGCCCCATCACTAAAGGTTTTAAAATGCACCTCAGCCTTGTCTATAGGTGTAGATATATGTATTAATATATTTGTGCACACTGTTGTACTAGCATTTGCAAGCCAGCATGTGAAAATGTATATATTTTTCTTAAATGGGCATGCAAATTACCTCACACTTCACTACAAACATTTTCAAGCATTTTAAAGAGATGCCATTTGCTTCTTGAGTAAAGTAACATAATAGCTTCATTAAGTAAAATACCGATTTTAGGTGATAAAACTCTTTTGAACAATAAACCAGCTATTTTCTAATCAAACCTAATGAATCCTTCATCATATTTTATTTTAAATTGTATAAATATGATAGTACTTAAATACATTCCACAGTGCCTTGCAAATTATTTCAAATTAGTTGATAGTCTATGAATAATGGAACACAATGAATGAACTATTTTATTAAGGACATGCTTAAATCTCAAAGAGAACAAGTGAATTATTAAATATATAAGATGAGGTTTAAATAAAAAGCCACTTATCTACATATAACACATTAAAAGAAACTGACATTGTAACCGAAATATTCACTGCCATGCCTTAAAGGCTAGCTTCACCTTTTCCAGAAAATAGCCTATGTAGTCAAGGGCCCTTAGTAATATTTACAAATAGTGACGTTTTGTAAAATGTTTATTAATTTTATTACAGAAACCTGACTGAAAAACTCAAGAGTTTGCAATCCCTATGCCCTGCGTTTTTGCTAGGACGTGAAAACTGTTGGTTTTCACTCCTGTAATGCTGTGAGTGTTTAATGTTTTTTACATCCTAGCAACGAGGCAGGATGTAGGGATTGTGAACTATGAGTTTTTCAGCCAGGCTTCTGGGGTAGGGGATCCCACGTGGTCTACAGGTATAATAATAAAATTCATGAACATTTTACAAGGGCGCAAAGTTTTTAATACCTACTGGGGCCCCTTGACTGCATGGGATATTTTCTGGAAAAAGGTGAACTTAGCCTTTATTCAGATTCTCCACATATCACCTACAAAAAAAATGTTTTTTGTAATTATTGTAAAATCCTACTCTTGGACTTCATTATTTGGGTTATTTCTGAGACAAGAGGATTATACTGATGCCAACAGGCGATTGGACACTAGCAACAAATCAGCTATATATATATATATAACCCCTCTCAAACTCCCATCAAGCTCCAGTTTTGTGGGAAAACAGTAGACCACGGAGACAGAGGGCTAGGACTTGTGCTAATAATGAACTCAGAGAAAAAGATTTTACGTTAAGTACAACATTCCAGTTTTTGAAGAACCAATAGAACCAGGCTAAGGCTCCATGAAATCACAGGTGGAAGTACAGGGACACTCACCAGTGTGATTGATGCCCTATAGAAAGGCCTTAACCAAGGAATAAATGGTAAGCAATCTTTGAAAAGCCAAGATCTGACTTTTTTGGTAATCAAAGCCAAATGCAGATCCAGACCAGACTAAAGGCAGCCCAGGCATTCCATGGATTACCTAAACAAAATAACTCACTGCTCCAGGTGAGACAGGAAGCCTAATGATATCACGGGTGCCCGCCTCGGCTCGCCTCCGCATACGATCAACACTGAAGAAATGGCTGCACTCCTAGATCCATCAAAATTCTTATTTAATGAACGAACATCCCAAGTGTTACAGACAGTTCAAATGGTAGATGCGTTTCACACACTAACAGGTAAGCGCACCTGTTAGTGTGTGAAACGCGTCTACCATTTGAACCGTCTGTAACACTTGGGATGTTCATTCTTTAAATAAGAATTTTGATGGATCTTGGACTGCAGCCATTTCCATGGATTACCTACTGGGATGGAAATAACTTGCCTCACACCATGTGAATTATGCCTTTCAGGTGCAATTGTAGACCTTTGAGAAGAGCATTTCCTAGCTTTTAGGAGTGCAGGAATAAAAAAAAAAACAGATTGGCCCCTATCTTTTAGGACCTGGGCTTCAACATCCATGCCCCATAAAACAACTGTGAACAGGGTGGTAAATTGGTTTTTGGGACAGAAGATTAGGGTGATTTGGGAAAGCCCACCGACTATGATGAGGTTTGAGTATCACATCTGCCTGAATGTAAATTTCTGACCAAGCTTGATGATCCTGCAGTCAAGAGATCCAGCAGTGAAGAAATAACCAAATCACTCTGAATTCCACTATGTTGATTAAGAGATGAGATTACTGGTGGACCAAGTCTTCTACACTGAAAAGGGGTCCAGGACTCCTCTCCAGCCTTTCAGGCAGGCGATTGCCGTAAGAATCCTCCAGAGTGACAGAAGGTTTTCCCAAATTCCTAGGATGGATTTGTGGGGCCACCAAACCAGGTCTTGGGAGTCAGGTTCATAGAATTGAACAGAAACTGTGCCTTCTTGTCCAGCCAAAAAGTTGAGCTGCAACGGTCTGAAGCGGAATTAGGCAAACATAACCTCGATAAAGGAGGCACTCATCAAACCCAGACCCTGCTCAAAAAAGTAAATGGTTTACTGGTTCTTTAATTCTTGAGTCCAAACCTTGAATGAGAGAGTTAGGAGTTATATTGCAGAAGAAAAACCTTGGACTGAGCTATATGTAGGAAAACTAGATACTCCAAGCTAGGAGTATGCTCCAGCACTGGTCACTGGTTTTTGAAGGTTCAGGACCTAACCAAACCTCGGTGGAGTCTAAACAGTTGGATGGACACTGGCTGACAAGACCTGTGCCACCTGTTACCACAGGAGAAGGTCAGCCTTTTTCAAAATTGAGATGCCCTGTGAACAAAGCACAGCAAGCACAAGGAAGAGTGCCAGGCAAGATCCAGGGGAACATGCTTCATCTAGTCAGTTTTCACCTCCTCCCATCAGCTTACTCCCTAAGGAGTCTTTAGAGTCAGGGTTCCACCAACGGGTGTACAGCAGGCCTGGACCTGTAAAGCACTCTTCGGGTGACTCACACAGTACACCGACTTATCTTGAAGAGTGCCTACAGCAGAGCCCAGTGCACTAGGGTCACATTACAGGCTGTCCCCACATCTTTGCATGGCAGGATCCAGGTAGGGCCTCCATGGCTTTGCCAAGCATCTGCCAGGATTCAGAAAACTGCATAAGTTAGCTCTCTGTCTTTGCAGTGATAAAGGATCTTGACTGCAGAACAAGAAGATCTTGGCATAAGTAGAAAAATGATGTATAAAAAAGGGTTTTGCTCCTTTTAAAAAAACAGAAGATGTCCATTCTCCTATAACAGCAGCACAAAAACTGGAGCTTGATGGGAGTGGGTGGTGTATATCTGACTGAACAACAAATGTGTTGCTAGTGTCCAATATTCTGCAGGTAGAAGTATAACCTTTATTACTCAGAATTAATTTTGTGTCCCCAAAGAACAATAAAGTAAAAATAACTCAAAAGAGACAACAAAGTAAAAAAAATTGTAATACATACTTACAAGATTAAAAAAAAAAATATTAAAAATTCCCTAGCATCATTGTTTAAACTTCTAACCTTAATAAATACCTACTGTATTTATGGGCTTCAGCTTAAATAAGAGATAGTGCATAGCAAGCTTTTATAAGGCATTGGGAAAGCTTCCACCAAGCTTTCAGCAGTTTTCATACAGCATTTAAAACAACCTTCTACTCTGTATTTTAAAACATAGATCCGTGCCCAGACTATGATCAAAGTATTTACATATTTTTAGGAAGCAGTAAATGAGGAGTAAAACAAACCCTAAATGACCTCTGTAGTGGTCGACACTGTGGAGTAACTCATCCTTTAAGCTTAACTGCGGGCTAAGCAAATATTGTCTAAATACAAGAGTCATGTGTAATCTTATGCCTCGTAGACACGATCCGATTGTTGGCAGGGGATTGTCTGTTGACAGACTGTTGTCCTAAAATCCAACCTTTAGTACGCTCCTTCAGACAACTGTTGTTCAACTTTCGGCCAACAAATGTTGGATGGCAGGCTAGTAAATTTTTGGCGGACAACGGTCTGTTGTCAGATTTTCGTATCGTCTGTACACAAGTCCGTCACACAAAAGTTGAAAGTACAAACACCCATGCTCGGAATCAATGCTCACCAAACACAAAATTAGCAGAAGGTGCCCAAAGGGTGGCGCTTGAGCTGAAATTTCTCATAGTTTGTCACTGCATTTGTGTTTGTTGGCCGACAATTGTGTACCGTTGGTATGCAAGACAAGTTCCTGGCACACGCCATTTGGACAAAAGTCTGACGCTCTGTTGGCCAACAATCCAATCGTGTGTACCAGGCTTTATTCTTCTGCCTCTTTGCAGGAGCTTATGTAATAAAGATCAGTCGCTGTCTTGTCTCTTTCCCCGCCTGCAGTTTTTTGAAGGCAGTATGCGGGGCCTGCTGGTCTCTTTAAACATCTTTGCTCAGGCTATGTACAACACAGCGATGATGTCACTGCTATTTTTACAAGGCAATATCTGAGTTTGCAAAGGCATTTGGTGTATACAAAGTAGTTTTATTTTCTTTGAGGTTATTAATCACATGCCAACCACCCGCCATCGTTTGACGGCGGCAGAATGGCTCACCTGCGGAAATCGTCGTAGCTGTAGGGCGGCCGCTTTAGGGGTATAGGGGGTGTGCACCCGTTGAATCATTGAGGACCTGATGCACATGCCCGGTGGCCGCGATGCCCGCCGGGCACTCGCGATAGCTCCTGACAGAGCAGGAAGGGGGATATGTGTGTGTGTGTAAACACACAACTCCACGTTCTGTCAGGGGATAGGAGACAGATTGTGTGTTCCTAGTATATAGGGGTACATCGTACCCCTACCCATTCACCTAGGGAAAAAAGTGTCAATAAATAAAACACACTACACGGGTTTTTAAAGTAATTTATTAAGCAGCTCCAGGGGTCTTCTTCCCACTTTGGGGGTCTTCTTCCAACTTCTCCGCTCTCTCCTGCCTCTTCTCCCGGTGTTCGGCTTCTTCTCCCGGTGTTCAGCCTCTTCTGCCGGGCTCCTCCGCTATCTTCTGCCGCTCTTTTGCTAGCGGTGGCCCGGTCTTCTGCGCCGTCTTGTCCCCTCTTCTCTTCTTCCGATGTTGACACAACGCTCTCTCCTGCTGGAATGCTGTGTGCGAGCTGCGCAACCATTTATATAGGCATGGGGCGTGGTCACCGGGTGATGTCACAGGTGACCCCGCCCCTTATGACGCCACAGTCCCTGCGCATGCTGGCTCCCAACTTTACTTGTTCCAGACAACATCCCCCTGTTAAAGTCCTGAAGGCCACAATGAGTCCCTTTCGTATGGGTGTCTGAAAAGCTCTGCAAATCAGACATTTTACATCTTCTCTGCCACCTCCTGCTTCATTCTAAAAATATCTGATTTCAAAATGCTATGCAGTGAACAGGGACAGCTTTGGCACTCTCTATTTAGTCTTTACACATTACTCTCTCAATAGCAAACAGGTGACACAGTTGCATATTTCAAACAACGTGAACAAGACCTGCAAATGACCTAAGACCAGAATAAAGCCAAAAAAGTCTTACCATCTTCCATCTATACTAAATTCCAGCAAACCAACTATAAAATTGAATCTAGATGGTACAGGATTTCTTCCACAAATTGTATTCTAATGTCGCTGACAAATGCTGGCTTGCAAAAATGACACGGGCTCCATCCCCATGTGTTTGTTTTGCATCTTGCCCTATGGTCTAAGGTCGGAAAAATCTCTAAAAAAATTAACTTTGTAATTCCAGACAACCTGGCCTTTTTCCTGCTACATCACTTTTCCATTCTTACAAACACAAGAAGTTCATCCTTGGTTTTCTTCTAATGAGACTAAGCCTCAGAGTAGTAAAAGGTTATTTGCTATACCCCACCAGGTCTCTGCTTCATTCAAAGTCCCAAACCTTTTTGCTCCTTGTTTTTTTAGTAGGTTATTTGCTAAAATAATACCCAAGACCTAAGTGCACTAGCATGAATACAATTGTCTTGTTACAGGCTATATGTTTCACAAAAATTACAGAATTAAGATTTATGTTGTTCATAAACCATGATTATATCTGAAACTTAAGCACACAAATAAGCAGTATAATAATACAAATTATTATAAAATTTAACCCTTTCACTGCCAGCACTGCTTCCAGCTGGCCAGGTTCATACGCCATACAGACCTCATTCCTCCTCCTGCTATAAGCACTTCAGTTTCCATAAACTTATAGCAGAATTGTTCAGCAGACTAAGAATTCTATAACTCTGATTAGCGGATTACAATCCTCGGGTCTGATCTGCTAGATGGATGGGATGTTTTTTGTGGACCGAATCTGATGCAGATGGGTGTAAATGAACACGTCCATTTACATCAGCCACACCATAGAAAACAATGGGTGGTCAGATCGACCCACCCGAATGACAGACAGGCGGACCCAATCGGTCTGCTTGTGTGAAAGGGGCCTAAGGCCTTGTTCACACAGGGCATACATGTCTGCAAGGTCTTGTTTACCTGTACCGGGATGCCTGTGCAGCCGTTGCATCCCAATTGACATAAATGGGACTGCCTGCACCTGTGCATCCCACTGCGGGTAAACATGGCCCTCCATGGGCATACACTTTAGTACGCCACATGTAAACAATGCTTTAGTAGCAATTTAGCAGGAATTTTGTAAGTTATGTTGTGTTTATGTGCACCAATAATGATTTTAGTGTATTTTTTGTGAAATAAGCGATTTGCTGAACATTTGTGCAATTATTGCGGGGCCCAAAAAATCAGTAGCACTTTTTTTTATTCTACAGGCCATGTGCTTTCAGGAAATGTATGGTTTGGGGGTATTTTGAAATTCCGAAAGCTGTAAGTGAAAAATGGTAACCTCTGGATTTTTAGAGCAAATTGCTTTTATTTACAGTATTGCGTACCTTCAGTTTTCACCATTTCACAAAAATGTGAAATTTACAAATATTTGTTATTTATTAACTCAATACAGTTTTTTTCTATCTGGTAGGAATTTTGTAAATTTTGCCATGTATGATTTCCACTCAGGATGATTTTAGTGCATTTTTAGTGAAAATATTGCTTTAATAAACATTACTGCAAATATCGCTTTGCCTCAAAAATCAGTAGCACCTTCTTTTTATTCTACTTGTCATGTGCTTTCAGAAAACATATGGTTTGAGGGGTCTTTTACAAGCTCTGAAAGCTTTAAGTGAAAAAGGAAAATCTCCAGATTTTTAGAGAAATGTTTGGGTACATCTGATTTTCACCATTTCTCAAAAAGGTGCAATTCAAAATTTACAAATATTTGTTATTTATTAACTCTATACAGGTTTAGCAAAGCTAGGAATGTATCCTAACACAGAGTGGTACTGTGGATACATAAATGGTATGCTGGTGCCACGTCCTATATCTTATTTTAGTACACAAAAACAAATAGGAGGGACTTTGGACTTTACGGGCACAGTAACAACAAAGTATCTATAACAAAATTAATTTATTGAAGAACACATATAGATAAGACATCGATTAAAACCAAAAATCAAATCACAAATGGTTTGACCAGCAAGGATTTGTTCTTTGTTTTTTGTTGTATTTGGCATCTGCTCAGATGCTAGATTTTAAGGTTTTTATATACTAATTATATGCTATGTATTTTGATAGCCACAATACATCTTTCTGCTTTTGAAGAAGCGTGAAGACACGCGAAACATGTTAAGCATTGAGTATCTACACGATTTGAATTAATCGATTGCGGATCTGCTATCCAGCCATCTTCTCGGACCGGTAGCCACTTAGGATGTTTATCCTCATGTCCGAAGAATTATACATATAGATGGTTTTGTATAGCTATCGTCCTATGACATTTTGATGTATACATATGATTTGTGGCTTTAATCGATGTCTTAGCTATATGTGTTCTTCAATAAATTAATTTTGTTATAGATACTTTGTTGTTACTGTGCCCGTAAAGTCCAAAGTCCCTCCTATTTGTTTTTGTCTATACAGGTTTAGCTTTTATATTTAGAAGGAACTTAGCAGGAATTTTGTAAAATGTGCTGTGTTTGTATCTGCCAATAATGATTTTAGTGTATTTTTAGCAAAAACATTGCTTTGGTAAACATTTGCACAAATATCGTGGGGCCTTAAAAATCAGTAGCACCTTCCTTTTATTCTACTGGTCCTATGCTTTCAGAAAATATTTTACAAACTCTGAAAGCTGTAAAAAAAAAAAAAATTAAAACCTTCCGATTTTTAGAGAAATTTGGTTCTTTACATTTTTGCGTACATTCAGTTTTCACCCTTTTTAAAAAAAGCGTAATTTAAAAATTACAAATATTTGTTGTTTATTTACCCAATGCAGGTTAAGCTTTTATGTTTAGTAAGAATTTAATGAGAATTTTGGAAAATTTGCTGTGTTTATATCGGCTAATAATGATTTTAGAGTATTTTTAGCTAATATATTGTTGTGATAAACATATGCGCAAATATCGCAGGGCGTTAAAATCAGTAGCACCTTTTTTTTTTTATTGTACAGGTCATGTGCTTTCAGAGTGAAATATGAAAACATTTTTCTTTTAAAAAATTTGGATATTTACATTTTTGCCTACGTTCGATTTTCACCATTTCGCAGAAAAGGTGCAATTTAAAATTTACAAAGATTTGGTTTTCAATTTCTCTTTATTACATTTTTTAAAAAAGGAACAACCCATGCATTATCATTTATACAACATTACATTATCATTACAAACATTTAAAAGTATCTTTAATGCAATAAATAATCTCTTATCACTCCACTTTCTAATTCCTTTTACTTCTTCCATCCATCCTATACCTTCCCATTCCCCCATACATATAAAAAAAACAAAAAAAAAAAACAACCCCCCCCCCCCCCAAATCTGTTCCTATTATATGAATTTTAACACTTCTTTTGAGAACCGAAACTCATCCCATTTTTGCCATATTTCTGGCATTTTATTTATTATATACCCTTCTTCTCTTATCTGTTTTTCCATATACTGAATTTTGTTCATTTCACATATCCATTCTGCAATTGTAGGTCCTTCTTCTCCTTTTCATTTTCGTGCTATTAATGTTCTAGCCGCAGATGTCATGTAGTGCTGGATATCTTTACTAATTTTTTTGTTGGATCCCATGTCAGAGAAAATATAGAGATTTTTATACTTGGTTTCATTGCTTCTCTTGACACTTTCTGATAGATCTCAAAAATCTTATTCCAAAATTTCCTCACCCTCTGACAGCCGAACCAAATGTGATCCATTGTCCCTCTCTCCTTCTTACATCTCCAACAGGTCTCAGTATTTCCCTTATTCATTCTATTTAATGCTATTGGGCACCTATACCATCTCATTGCGATCTTATAATTTCTCTCCTGATATTTGTTTGCTATAGTTGTTGTGTGTATTATTTCAAAAAAACTTCCTCTACTATTGTATCTCCCATTTCTTTTTCCCATTTTTTCATTCCTGTTAGCTCTCTAAAAGGGCCGAAAGGGAGTAGTAGATCATATATCTTTGATCATTTCTTATTTGGGTCCTTCTCCTCTACTAATATTTTTTCAAATTTAGTTAATGGTCTATTTATCTTCAAAATTTTTCCTTCTATAAATTATTTTAACTGCTGGTATTGTAGCCATTTATTTTTATATTCATATCTTATATCCTGCAATTTTGGCATTTTCCCATCCTTATATTCTCATTCCTATACCATTTTAGGTATTTTGTAACCTCCAGGGCTGTCGGGAATTCGGGATTGAGGAACAAAGGTGTCATGGGTCCAATTATTGTAGAGAGATTCTCCCCTTTTATTAAAGTATCCCAGATTTTTAATGTAGCATTAACAAAAATTGTTAGTTCTTTTTTTTTTTGGTCTTAGATGGGGGCTTATCCATGGGAGAAACCTCAGTTGTGGGCCTATTATCTCTTCTTCTAGTTTAACCCATTGTTTGGCTTCTTTATTATGATACCAATTAATAATACTAGTCAGTGATGCTGCTTGTAAATATTTTTCAAAATCTGGTAATGAAAATCCTCCATTTTTTTTGTTGTTTTCTAATTAGTATTTCTCTCTTAATACGGGGAGTTTTATGAGCCCATATAAAGCGCACTACAGCTTTATTTAAGTCCAACAATAGCTTTTTAGGAGGAATTAGGGGGATTGCTTGAAAAACATATAATAATTTTGGAAGTATGTCCATTTTAACTATATTAATTCTTGCCATCCTAAAATGTGCTATTTTATCATATTTTGTAATAACTTAATTAGCTTATAAATTGTTGCATCATAATTCAACTCCTGTAATAAATCCAAATCTTTCGGGATTATTATTCCTAAATACTTAATTGCTTCTGGTTTCCATTTAAATGGGAAATCTTTTATTTTATTTTTAGGTCTTGTATTCCTTATCTCTCACTTTTATACCTTTAATATCTTTATTTTTTCTTATAGCCGTGATTAGATGTTCCATTACTATTATATATAGCAATGGGAAAAGAGGACATCCTTGTCAAGTTCCATTTGATATTTCTATGTATTCTGATAGTATTCCATTTGTTCTCACTTTAGCTCTTGAGTTGGAGTACAATGTGACAATTTTACTAAACATCTTTGGGCCCATCCCTAATTGTATTAATGCTTCCTTTAAGAACCACCAACCCACCCTATCGAATGCTTTTTCTGCATCCAGTGTCAAAAGGCATGTCTGGACGGCGGTTCTCTGTGCATATTCTACCAGTGTACATGTTTTTATAATATTATCTTTAGTTTCTCTTCCCTTCATGAATCCCGTCTGATCTAACTTGATATAGTTAGGTAAAATGTGTGTTAATCTATTCAATATCATTTTTGAGTAGTCTTATATTTATATTAGTCAGGGATATTGGTCGATAATTTTTACATAATGTGTGGTCTTTCTCTGGCTTTGGGATAAATATAATATGGGCTTCCGTACTTTGTGGTGTAAAAATTTGTGTATTGGATATAGAGTTATAGGTTTTCTTAAGAATAGGAATAATTAGGTCCTGGAATTTTCTATAAAATCTAGCAGTATACCCGTCAGGTCCGGGACTTTTTCCCGGAACCAGTCCAGCAATAGCTTGTTGGATCTCTTCTGTAGAAATTTCTCTCTCCAGATCCTCAATTATTTCTTTAGAGAACCTAGGCCATGCTGTCTTATCCATATACTTATTAATCTTCTCCCAATTCTCACCTTTTTCCTTATTCTCTTGATGTAATCTAATATTATACAATATAGAATAATATGTATGGAACGTTTTGGATATCTCCACTGGGTTATAAACCAATTCCCCATTTGTTTTTAAAAATTCTACTATAGAGGTCAGGGATTGTTGGTCCTTTAATGTTTTTGCCAATACTTTGCCTATTTTATTGTCATATTGATACCATTGTGTTTCATTTCTATCTCTTAACTGGAGGGATTCCCCATCTAGCACGGTTTGTAATTCCATTTGTTTGTTTTTTTAGGTTTATATTATCTATTGAATTAAAACTCTGCTTATGTTCTCTTTCCAATTTATCAATTTCTAACATCAACTGGGATTTTTTTTTTCTTTTTTAGTCTTGAACCGTGCTTGATGAACACACCCCTCAGAACACACTTTAGTGCTTCCCACTGCATGAGAATTGTTGTTTCATCTTTTTCATGAATTATTAAAAACTCCTTTATTGTTCTATCTATATCCTCTTCACATTCTTTATCCTTAATTAGGTTATCGTTTAATCTCCATGTCCCCCTTGATCTTTCATGTTCTATTATCCTAAGTTCCAAGTACATCGGGGCATGGTCTGACCATAAAAAGCCACCTATATCAGTTGAAGGGGTCATCATCATTCCAAGATGGTTAATAAAAAAATAATCTATTCTATGATAGGAGTCATGTATGTTTGAATAATATGTATAATTTTTTACATTTTGATGCTGGGCCCTCCAAATATCCACTAAAAGATATTTTCCTAATAAATCCTTAAAATTCTTTTAAGTGGCAATTTTTTCTATACGTATGGGTATTTGTTGTATCCATGCCTGTGTTCATTATGAAATTAAGATCGCCCCCCAGGATAATTATGCCTTCCGCCTTCTCCAATGCACTCGACAGGGCCCTCACCCCATAATTAATTTGATCTTGGTTTGGTAGATACAAATTGACAATTGTGAAGATTTTACCGTATAACATCATTTTTACCATCAAAAATATACCATCCTTTCCTTTATCAACTTGGATTAATTGATGGGGGATGTCCCTGTGAAGTGCAATAGATACGCCTCTTGATTTGTATGAAAATGTGTCGTGAAACCAAGTAACATAACTTCTACTGTTTATTTTCGGGATGTGATCTGAACGAAAATGTGTTTCTTGAAACAGAATATGTTTATTGAATGAGTTTAAGATTTGATTTCTTTTGGAGGGAGAGTTTAGGCCTCTTGCATTAAAGGAACATAATTTAATCCTACCCGTTAAAAAAAACAAAAAACCTCAAATGCACACTTGACACACTCGCTTCACCTTTCAACCTAATTCTATTTGACTTCTATTAAGTCTTTCTTACAAACGTAAGTTCCCTAAAGAGGGGGGAACCAGACCCGCTGTTTCCAATCAATCGCCCGGTCAGTTGCCGCATGTCACTCTTTCTTTTCCTTACGGCTTACCTAACCTTATTCTGTTACAAAGATTTGTTATTTATTAACGCAATACAGATTAAGCTTTTATATTTAGTAGGAATTTTGTAAAATGTATTGTGTTTTTATCTGCTAATAATAATTTTAGTGTAGTTTTAGTGAGAATATTGACTATAAACATTTGCGCAAATATCATTGGGTACTAAAAATCAGTAGCACCTTATTTTTATTCTATTGGTCATGTGCTTTCAGAAAATATATAGTTTGGGGGGGCTTTTACAAACGTTGAAAGCTGTAAGGGAATAATAAAAAAAGCAATGGAAAAATTGCAAAAATGGTCTGGCCAGCTAATTTTAAAAGTGAAGTGCAGGACTTGGCAGTGAAAAGGTTAAAACTGTGCGACACCCTAACCCCCCAGACTCGTCATGCATCAAAGTAAGTTCATGAGGTACGACACACTATGAAGCATCAATTTTATATGCACATTGCTTATGCTGCTGGAATACATATGCTCATGAAAATTCTGTACATTACATTTTTGCATGATTTGTGTATGAATTTCTGGTGTGCACTAAATTGATGCAGGGTACTAAATATATTGCGCCAGATTTTTTTTTTTTTTTTGTATAATCGGTTTTTTTTTTTTTCTTCAAAGAAGTACAAAATATAAACCAAGGACCAAGAAAAGAGAGGGGAGGAAAAAATACTATATGTATGAAAAACAAAAAATGAACAAAGTAGATTCATTAATTTTATATATTTTTATATACAGTGCCTTGCAAAAATATTTACCCTCCTTGGCATTTTTCGTGTTTTGTTGTCTCACAACCTGGAATTAACATTGTTTGAGGATTTGCATCATTTAATTTACAGAACATTCCTACAACTTTGAAAGATTTTTTTTTTTTTTTTTGTATTGTGAAGCAAACAAATAGGACAAAATAACAGAAAAAGTCAATGTGCATAACTATTCACCCCCCTAAAGTCAATACTTTGTAGAGCCACCTTTTGCGGCTATCACAGCTCCAAGTCACTTTGGATAAGTCTCTATGAGCTTGCCACATCTTACCACTGGGATTTTTGCCCTCCTTGCAAAACTGCTCCAGCTCTTTCAAGTTGGATGGTTTGTGTTTGTGAACAGCAATCTTTAAGTCTGACCACAGATTTTCTATTGGATTGAGGTCTGGGCTTTGACTAGGCCATTCCAACACATTTACGTGTTTCCCCTTAAACCACTCAAGTGTTGCTTTAGCTGTGTGTTTGGGGTCATTGGCATGCTGGAAGGTGAATCTCCGTCCTAGCCTCAAATCACACACAGAGTGGTACAGGTTTTGCTCAAGAGTATCCCTGTATTTAGCACCATCCATCTTTCCCTCAACTCTGACCAGTTTCCCAGTCCCGACTGCTGAAAAGCATCCCCACAGCATGATGCTGCCACCACGTTTCACTATGGGGATGGTGTTCTTTGGGTGATGTGTTGGGTTTGTGCCAGACATAGCGTTTTCTTTGATGGCCAAAAAGTTCAATTCTAGTCTCATCAGACCAAAGCACCTTCCTCCATACATTTTGGGAGTCTCCCACATGCCTTTTCGCAAACTCAAAATGTGCCATTTTGTTTTTTGCTGAAAGGAATGGCTTTCTTCTGGCCACTCTGCCATAAAGCCCAACTCTATGGAACGTACGGCTTATTGTTGACCTATGTACAGATACTCCAGTCTCTGCTGTGGAGCTCTGCAGCTCCTCCAGGGTTACCTTAGGTCTCTGTGCTGCCTTTCTGATTAATGTCCTCCTTGCCTGGTCCATGAGTTTTGGTGTGTGGCCGTCTCTTGGCAGGTTTGCTGTTGTGGCATGTTCTTTCCATTTGGTTATGATAGATTTGATGGTGCTCCTAGGGATCATCAAAGATTTGGATATTTTTTATAACCTAACCCTGACTTGTACTTCTCAACAACATTGTCCCTTACTTGTTTGGAGAGTTCCTTGGTCTTCATGGCAGTGTTTGGTTAGTGGTGCCTCTTGCTTAGGTGTTGCAGCCTCTGGGTTCTTTTAAAAAGGTGTGTATATGTAATGACAGATCATGTGACACTTGGATTGCACAAAGGTAACATCATTTCACCAATTATGTGACTTCTGAAGGTAATTGGTTGCACCAGAGCTTTTTATGGGCAGCATAACAAAGGAGGTGAATACATACGCACATGCCAATTATCAGTTTTTTATTTCTGAAAAATAGTTTTATGTATATATTTTTCTAATTTTACTTCACCAATTTAGACTATTGTGTTCTGATCCTTCACATATAATTCAGAATAAAAAAACATTGAACTAAAGGCTGTAATGCAACAAAATAAGTAAAAACCAAGGGGGTGAATACTTTTGCAAGGCACTGTAAATCTAGCCTAACTTGAAAGCACTTGGCATAAAGAGGGCATGAACCAAATATAAATGTAACTATGCTGTATTTTACAGGTGTTTTTTTTTCTCTGGCTCCAATAATCTGCCATTTTAACCCATGACAGTTTCATAACTAAATAGCCTTTCACACAAACTTGGTAAAACTCAACAATATATCCCTTTTGGCTATACATATACTCAATAATGAAAACACTCTTTACATCAGGCTTTTTCAACCAGGGTGCCCAGGCACCCCGAGGTGCCTTCTGGTCTCTTCAGAGGTGCCTTGCAAAATGCCTAAAAATTGTATACAAGCCAGAGGGCTGATCAAGTCTGCCTATAGTTGCACAAAGCCAAAAGGTTTTCATTGTGCACCATTACAACCTCCCCCCTGCCAGCTTCCTAACAACCAATGATGTCATTGGTTAATAAGGATGATGTCAGGCCCCTGCACAGCATCCTTGTTTGTCCCTCCCCTACCATTCTCCATCAGCACTGGGGTCACATTAGCTGAGTGAGGAAGAAAAACTGAAGGAGACGAATACTAGTCAGTACCAGTATGCAAAGGTAAGTTTGCTTCGGAAGAATGAATCTCCTTTAATGTTGGGATCCCATGTGTGTGGACGTTGCTGCAATATGTAAAACTATTAGAATAGTTTTTTAACCTTTTAGAATGGGGTGCCTTGAGACTGTGGATAATTTTAAAGGGTGCCTTGACTGAAAAAAGATTGAGAGGCACTGCTCTACATGGCAAGAACCTTTCATAAAGGCAGTTTTATGAGCAGTATGATTTTGATACACACACTTGTGTTTTTGTGAAGTCTCTGAAGACCTTGGGGTACAATTAATGGCACATTATAACAAGAAGCTAGTTACAGTTATCTAAAACTGATCCTCCACAAAGCTAGAGAGAGGTGTGCTTTGACTTTAGGATAGTTAAACAGCGATAAATAGAACAGAAATTAACTTACAGTGGCTATAGGTCCATCCACATGGTAATCTAGACTAAATACATCCCATCCAGTGTCTCCAGGAGAAACCTAAACAATAACAGATAAAAAGGTTAAAACAAACTCTCTCTGTAATTCCTTTTTTAGAACAAAAACAAACATGTCAAAAGGCACAGCGGTCACTTCATGTACTCTTTCTGAAATATTTTTGTGCTTTTTAAGTCAAATTGTCTACAGATGAATAAAATGAAAGAATAAGGTTAAAATTGTTTCACCATCACTGAACCGCTATTTTCCTGCAGATTCTCTCTGGAAATCCTTTCCATAGAAAAATAATAGCTCAAGAACAGAAAATAGTAGAAATAGGAACACGATTTGCTAACATTTCATTTTCATTCATTTGCTGAATGAATCTGGGAATTTAGAAAACATTTTAGCAGAGTCATTCCTTTTTGGATGAAATAGAAACCACTATTTGTTTTAGCATGTAATTTTGAACAGATTTTTTGAATGAAAGGATCTGCCTATCTATTTGGCGCTGGTATAAAAGAGTGGGCAGAAAGCCCTGAGCAGAGACCAGTGCAACATATCCACTCTACTAAACGTGAAGCAGAACATTAGCGAATATGGATATTCAACCAATTAGAATATATACATAAAATGTTTTTTTGAAAATGAGAATAGGATTATCTGTAAACGAATGCGTGACCAGCAAAACCAAGAAAACATAACAATAGTATGTCTTTTGTATTCTACTCCCAATAAATTGCACCAGATGTTATTAGGTACCTAACAATTCTGTAGCTGAAATTGTGGCCAAATTGCAAAAAGAAAGAATTTCGTTTAGGGGCATAGCATTCAATGAATCTGCTTTCTTATTAGCAATGTTACTTGGCTGTATTCTAAAAACAAATTTTAAATAGCTAATGTAGAAATGAAAACTTCAACGCTACATTTAAGTCTAGGCATAAAAAATGCTGCTTTAGAATAAATTGTTTTGTTACTTTCATTATCTCAACGGTTTACGTGTTTAAACAACAAGTTTTTACATGGATATTTTGTTACCGCATTATATCATTGTTATTTTACACAAAGGGACAGATGTAACAAATAGCCAGTACATAGAAAAGGGACATGTTACAGGTGGAAATTTGCCATCATTTTTTCACTTAGGAGTTTTTGGCTTTCTGTCATCCTTTGCATGTTCAGCACCCAAGTATCCCCCAAGTATGAAATACATAAGGGGGGAAATGACCCAGACAACTCAAGCGCAGAGATCCCACCAACAGCCACGTTCCTGTACGGCAACCGGAAGTGACGTTCACACACCACTGTAAGTGACGATTCGAGTGTTTTGAACGATCAGATAGGGGGGGGGGAATGACCTATACCTTATGACCGCCATGACGGGGTATCTATGGCATATTCATCATATGAACGCGGTTTTACCTTGCCTGTTTGTGAATAAATTACCATCGGGCTATGTTTTTTAATAAATGCTTTATTTAATTTGACGATATCACACTATTTGGAGTCTTTTTTCTCCTATATTACCCACTGGGGAACGTGCACTGATGGAATTCATCTGAACCCTATGGTGGGTAACTGCTTGATTGCCAAAACACGAGAGTGTGAAGCAAATCTTTCTGGTGAGTTTACATCCAAACTGGGGAGTGTAGACACGTTTGGTCACATGGTGTGGTGTTGGATAAAGTTATCAACTGTCGACACATAGATTTGACCCTATCAAGTGTGATTTATGGACTTTAATATACTATGCACATTATCAACTTTTGGTGTGTTATTCAAATATCTTTGCTAGTAATCATTTACCTTTAGCGCTACTGTTTATCCGTTCTCATTTATATTTGGTAGCTTGTTTGAATACATTACAATACATTACATCACTTCCAAAGTTGTATTCTGTCGTACGAGAATTTTCGTAACTTTAATAGCCTCACCATTTTCGATATGAGACTAGCATGCAAAAAAAACATCATGTGTGCAAAACTTAACTTGTGCAGAGATTCTTTATTATATCTCATATTGCTTGTTAATGTAAATCACAGGACAATGGTTTTAAGGTTTTTTTTTAGTTTTATTTTGGTTGTGTTTATTATAAACACTATGCTACTATTTGTAGAATGTAAAAAAACAACCTTTTTGCATTCATTGTCTCCTAAATATTTCTGTAATTCTGTCATTGTATCCAATGTACAAGAAACAGAGTTTACAAAAAAAACTGAAATAGTTTTGAGTCGACAGCTAATTGCCAAAGTGAAAATCATCCATGCTTTGTATTTCTGTTCCCAATTTTAATGTGGCAATTTTTTAGGATATAACAAAAAAACATATGAAATTATTCAAATGCTAAATGACAAAAATATTCAAACAGCAAAGCTTTGGATAAAGAACAGGTTTTATATAATACAACAAAAACACATTTTCTGCTATTAATTTCTTCAAAACAGGATTTAAAAAAAAAAAAAGTGTACTCAAAAAGCTGGAGTGGCCAATTAGATGGTAAGAATGTTGTTTTTTTTTTTTCAAATAGAAAACAAACAGGAAAAAAATCTTTGACAAAGCACAGCATAAACAGCGTGCACTGGAGGCACAGGAGGGAAGCAGATTGGTCCTATGACATATCAGTCTCTTTTTTGTTACAGGCCCGCCTGAGTTATTAGCTTGCAGGCACTCTCAATAACAAGAGAGTTTCGTTTTAAAGAGGAAGCCTTGATTCGTATTTTGATTTTTACAGTGTGGATGAATGCAATAAATAATGTCTTCTTATTTCTTCTAAATGGCCCCATTTGAATCATCAAAAGAAAATTGAGGTTATTATGTGCTCTGTCTAGCAGCACTTTAGTTGCCAATTCTAAGGATGTTTGTTTATTACTTTATATTGGCAAGGGAGGTACTGCTGAATTAAACACTATAAATGTTTTAGGATGCAAGCATTTGTATGCAATTGCCTAGGTATTAGTCTAGTACATTTTCACACAGCGTAATACAAGAAAATTACATTTAATACAAGGGTATTCGGCATGACATACAGCCAATTACGCACTAAAACATACTGTTTCTGTTAGATTAATAAGAACATTCTTTACCATATTCTACTTTATAACAAATTATTTCACCATAGTGACTATATTGATGATATTTTATACAAACTTTAGCATTTCAAATACAGCTATAGGTAATGGACTAAATAATGGAGATAAAGGCAAGGATGGGAGTATTAACAGTGAGTTGCCAGCCAACAGATACAGGCTTAAATAAAATAGGCATGCTTAACGCACCTACAGTAAATAGCAAGCTCTACTTGTTTGTGAGGGTCCCCCTCATGACAAGGTAGACCAAATCTCATGAGAAGACACTAATGCACCGTGCTGTCATGTCATCTTGCAAAAATTTTGGGTACCCTGCATTCTCTGGAATCTTATCCCAAGAATGGTGATGTCACCCCCTGTAGTACAAAAGCTGGGGGAGAGGTAAGTAGATGAAACTTAACTCAACTTGCTAAAATACTTGAGGCTTTCCTCTGCTGCTTGCTCCAGTTTCCAGCAACCTAAATCCCAAATGAATTACAGCATTTTTAGTCCTAAGCTCTATGTGCACTGGAAGACAGGTCACATTAATGCCTTATTTTATTTATTTTTTGCCAGTATTGCTATCACCAAGTGGTCTGAGGCAAGGGGAGCCTTATATTGGAAGACGCACTCTAGCTTCGGCTCTCCTCACTTAGAAATGCCCAACTCCATTAGTTCAGCCCCCTCTCTACTGCTCTGCAAAGCGCAGTGTCCTAGCTGCCAGTTGCCTCTGAGCCAAAGACACTGAGAAAGAAAAGAACAATCAGTCTGCTCATCCCTAACGTTGATACAATACATGGAAAACATTGCGACATTACCTCTAGAAGCCGGACATCCAATCGCTTTAGTATCTCAGGATTATCAAACTGTGCATTGGTTGCTCTCACAGCAGTTTCAAGTATCCCTGTAAGATTATGTTGGTACAATGTAGTTGCTGGACGAACAAGTTCTGGTCTAAGATATAATAAACAGATTTAATCATTTTAATTCTGTAATATCTCATAGACACCTTCCTTAAGTGGACCTCCAAAATCCACACAATTATTAAAGGGTTACATTCACCTTTACCAAAAAGCACATTAAACTGCCCCATATGGGTATAGCAGCATAGCGTCATCCATCAAAAGAATGTAGGCAAAGAATGTATGCCAAAACTACTTTTAAAGAGAGGCTTTTTTTAAATCAGCAATAGCCTGTGATGGCTACATCCCGCGTTATTGTAGGGATCAAGTATCCGCTGGGACCCGTGTCCCCTAGTACCACTGGAGGGAGTGCCGTCCTATCTCTTCAGGCTGCACATACGCAGTCTGTACTCTCTGCTGTTGCCTAAGATAAGCTCAGTGGCTGCTCAGTGCTGCCCTGTCCGTATAATAACTTGGGATGGAGACATCAACGGTTGTACATTTTTAAGAAGGCTTCTAATTAAATGTGGTTTTAGCCAACATTTTTTGAACTGAAAAGGAGCCCCAGCTGGAGGGTGGATTTAGCACACTATGCTGCTATACCGATAAAGAACAGTATAGTCTGCTTTTTGGTAAAAGGTGAACTAACCCATACCAATGTGTTTCTCCAAAACCTCCTCAGTTCCAATCTAATACCTTATGATCCCGCCAGTGCTTGCTGTAATCCAGTATTTTCCACGACAGCCGGCTAAAAACAACTGTACTGCTCTACTGAATTTTCAGCAGCAATTTCAACCTTCCAAAGCAAGTTTCTGCATTAGTTGCACCCATAAAGTCATCATGCCGTCATCTCAGACATGAAGTTGACACCCTTTCTAAGTGGAGGTTCAGACATGTTATCTCCAATTCCTAAATCAACAGACTACACCCACCACCCAAGCACAGGATTGCTAAAGGAATTGGTGGTTACATGACCTCAACTAAAACTGTATATATACAAAAAAACATTTCTAAGGCTATTGCTTCTCTAGAAGGGCTACTGTTATGTTTCAGTGAATATACTTTCTTTCTACTTTAATGTACCATATTCTTGTTCTCTACTTGTACAACTGTGATATACTGTACATCTTGGTGTGGGTGGCCTTTAATACACCAGGATGTAGACTGGTCTATTTTCTATTTTCTCCACCGAGACATGTAACCGAGTAGATGCTGGCATGTATACGAGAAACTGTACATTTGCATAAGTCCAACAATAAGTATGCATTGAAAATAGCTTATGTACCATGAACATGCATTAAAAATAAAACACGGATGTTCTCTCAACTGCTATCAAGACCAGGCTGTTACTAACCAGCACTTCCCAGACATTAGGCCAAGAGCGAAAGACTGCTTTCCAGTTAGGGCAAGTACTTATCTGAGCTCAATCTATTGCTGTGGCCAAGAACAGCGGCGCTGCTCTCTCTTTCTCATCTCAAAGAACTCAAAGGCAGTAGTGGAAGCCATTGACCCCTGCTGCTGTCAATAAAATCCTGTATGAAGGGAGGGAACAGGAGCCTGGTCGAGCTGCGCTGTAATAAAAGCTCAAAGGCCGTCCAGCGATCAAGCCCGCATTAGTCCCCCCCCAGCAAGCGACTTGCTATGACGGTACGCGAAAGGGAGCTGAAGCCAAGTGTGCCAGCAGGGGACCGCAAAAGAGATTTGTGGCCGCTCTATGTAAAACCATTGCACAGAGCAGGTAAGTATTACATGTTTACTATTTTAATTAAACCCACCAACTTATCTGCTTCCCAAAACAGTAAAGCTGGTTATACACATCTCAAAACCTGTCCACTCCCTGCCGAAGTAGACGATATCGGAGCTGTGGGAGGCGTTGCTGGCACCACCTTCGCCACGCCTCAGCTACCTTCAATCAGACTGCAGGGCTGAACAAGAGAAATCTTAAGGTGTATGGCAAGTCTTACATCAAAGGCATGCCTCTGGTGATATAGAGTGGGGACGGAAAGTATTCAGACCCCCTTAAATTTTTCACTCTTTGTTATATTGCAGCCATTTGCTAAAATCATTTAAGTTCATTTTTTTCCTCATTAATGTACACACAGCACCCCATATTGACAGAAAAACACAGAATTGTTGACATTTTTGCAGATTTATTAAAAAAGAAAAAACTGAAATATCACATGGTCCTAAGTATTCAGACCCTTTGCTGTTACACTCATATATTTAACTCAGGTGCTGTCCATTTCTTCTGATCATCCTTGAGATGGTCCTACACCTTCATTTGAGTCCAGCTGTGTTTGATTATACTAATTGGACTTGATTAGGAAAGCCACGCACCTGTCTATATAAGACCTTACAGCTCACAGTGCATGTCAGAGCAAATGAGAATCATGAGGTCAAATGAACTGCCTGAAAAGCTCAGAGACAGAATTGTGGCAAAGCACAGATCTGGCCAAGGTTACAAAAAAAATTCTACTGCACTTAAGGTTCCTAAGAGCGCAGTGGCCTCCATAATCTTTAAATGGAAGACGTTTGGGACGACCAGAACCCTTCCTAGAGCTGGCCATCCAGCCAGACTGAGTTACCGGGGGAGAAGAGCCTTGGTGAGAGAGGTAAAGAAGAACCCAAAGATCACTGTGGCTGAATCCAGAGATGCAGTCGGGAGATGGGAGAAAGTTGTAGAAAGTCAACCATCACTGCAGCCCTTTACCAGTTGGGGCTTTATGGCAGAGTGGCCCGACGGAAGCCATTCCTCCGTGCAAGACACATGAAAGCCTGCATGGAGTTTGCTAAAAAAACACCTGAAGGACTCCAAGATGGTGAGAAATAAGATTCTCTGGTCTGATGAGACCAAGATAGAACCTTTTGGCCTTAATTCTAAGTGGTATGTGTGGAGAAAACCAGGCACTGCTCATCACCTGTCCAATACAGTCCCATACAGTGAAGCAACTGCAGGGACAGGACCACTGGTTGCAATCGAGGGAAAGATGAATGCAGCCAAGTACAGGCATATCCTGGACGAAAACCTTCTCCAGAGTGCTCAGGACCTCAGACTGGGCCGAAGGTTTACCTTCCAACAAGACAATGACCCTAAGCACACAGCTAAAATAATGAAGGAGTGGCTTCACAACAACTCCGTGACTGTTCTTGAATAGCCCAGCCAGAGCCCTGACTTAAACCCAATTGAGCATCTCTGGAGAGACCTAAAAATGGCTGTCCACCAACGTTTACCATCCAACCTGACAGAACTGGAGAGAATCTGCAAGGAGGAATGGCAGAGGATCCCCAAATCCAGGTGTGAAAAACTTGTTGCATCTTTCTCAAAAAGACTCATGGCTGTATTAGATCAAAAGAGTGCTTCTACTAAATACTGAGCAAAGGGTCTCAATACTTAGGACCACGTGATATTTCAGTTTTTCTTTTTTAATAAATCTGCAAAAATGTCAACAATTCTGTGTTTTTCTGTCAATATGGGGTGCTGTGTGTACATTAATGAGGAAAAAATGAACTTAAATGATTTTAGCAAATGGCTGCAATATAACAAAGAGTGAAAAATGTAAGGGGGTCTGAATACTTTCCGTCCCCACTGTACATCACAGTTGCCAGTCTGCTTACAGTATTGTCAGCTTTCAATTCATCTTTCAAGTCCGTAAACAACTGGTGTCATAGCTGATCAGATGTCACCATGGCAACTACAGATCTAAATACAGGCTAAGATGGAGTTATCTTCCTATGTAAATAATAGGAGGATCTAGTTCCAATTTAATATATATAGTTGATGTTTTATTTACTAATTACAAGCACTTAAATAATGCAGACAATTTGTACAGCTCTTTACATACTCTACATTCACAGTAGTTGCTGTCCTCAAGGACCTTACAATCTAAAGTCCCTTTCTCACATGCATACATACGTTTAGATAGCAGCCAACTAACCTACCAACATGTCTTTGGAATAAGGGTGGAAACCCACGTAATCACAAAGACAACATACAAACTTCTGGTCGGGGATCAAACCCGGGACTCCAATACTGCAAGGCAGAAGTGCTAACCACTGTGAAATTTTTACAGTTATAAAAAAAGTTACATATCTATGTTCTTAATGAAGCCAGTTTTTATATTTATTGGTGACAATGCTATTGGTGCTCCAAATATAAAGAAATGTTCAAGTTTAACTAAAATAAAAATGTCTTACTTAAGTAAGTCCATTAGATGACGTATAAAGTCTCCCTGACCCAGCAGGAGGTAACGTCTCATGGCCTGCAAGTGCTCAAGCAAGTTGTAATTCTTGTTAAGGACATCCAGTAAATATTTGCTGGTCTCAAAATATGCAGCATCAATTTTACTCTGAAAAGCATTTTCCAGGTCTGTGAAAAGATCTGCAACTAAAAGGCATGAGAAACAAATTTAATTAATTGTGCATGGTTTATTATACACAAAAATGCATTCATTTTAAATGCCTACTATGCAGCTTTAATATATATTTAAAGAAGAAACCACAATCACAAAAAACACTGTATTAAGACAATGGAATGTAGTTAATGCTTACAACAACAGTATCCCACACATTACAATCCTTGTTTAATTTCACATGACTTTTCATTTTTCCTACAAATGCATGCATACCCAGCTAACCAGTAAATCTGGCTAGTTAGGATCATCTATACCCAGGAGAGTTCCAGGTGTTGGGTAATATAATTGCTAACAAACTAAAATTACTGTGCTATCAAAAATCAAAGGTGAAAATGTGAAACTAAGCTGCAACTTCTTGTGAGATACACACAAAACATACACCTTTCAATAACTAAGTTGCGCTAGACTCCTAAATCATTGATAAATATAGTAAAGAAAAAATGAAAAATTAATATTACAAATAAAGTTCATCCAATGAAAGCTGATGTGAAACTGACACACGATGCACCCAAAAGAATGTAATAGGAGAAAGATGACTTCCACCACTAAACATACTGCCGCTTACCGACTTCCAAAGATCGCCTATCACGGGAGATCACAAGCGCTTTCACCGGAGTGACGGGCTGCACTGGAAGAGTCGGCCGGCTTGATTTTTATGCTTTATATATTCTAATTGTTAGTGCAATACTTTTTTACCTATTAAATTACCACAAAGATTTTACACTATGGAAGCCTTTATTTCTTTATGTGGATCGTGTGGCAATATGTCCCTTGGAGTGGTGCAATCCAGGAAGACGCTGTGACCATTGCTGTGTTCACCAAAGGCCCACGCTGGGTAAAATAATTGCTACCTATAACATTCCCCACACATTCAAAGCAGGTACACTGTGAAATTGCTATTCTGAGTCCCACTAAAGTAATGAAGCAGGTTGGAAAAAGATTGTGATTATTAAACACCAATGTGGTTTACTTACATAATCTCAACCCTTTGCTAGGCACCATTGATAATTTATTGTAGTAAACTGAAGGCATTTATTCATACTAAAAGTTATCTCGCGCTATGTGTCCAGTGACCACTGTCCCTGGGTCTGAAATGGAGGAAAAATCTAAGGTCTTAAATTGTCACCAGAAAAGAAATGGAAGTGAAATATTTGACTGTGGCCACCAGCTTCAGGGACAACAGAGATTATTTCGCTCACTTTGGAGAGATCTTCTCTTGATTCCTGATTTGCTTTGAAGAAGGAAGTTAAAGTGAACCGGAGCCCTGACTATGCACACTAAAACAGGTAAGTTACATATTGCAAGCAAGCAGGAAAAAGCACTCAAAAATAACCTTTTCACCTTTCAGCTTCATGTACAAGGATGGCGAGAGGCTGAAAAATTCACTAGCATAAACCCCTCAGCATTTTCCCGTGCCATGGAAGCCATAGGTGGCACGTACTGTCAGCCAAATAAAGGAATGGCTGTTTGTGCCCATACCTGTGTAAACAGCAATTTACCCGTGCATGTAGAGCGTAATTTCTGAATGAGACACTTTTGCATTTGGGAAAGATGTCATACACCCATGCCTAGGTAAAAGCGATGCACAGAAAAATCAGCATTTACATGAGTACAAGCGCAACATAGTCATTCACTTATATGACCAGCTGTACGCCCACAACTGTGGCTCCCCCGGGTGCGGGAAACTGCCAGGAGTTTTAAGCTAATGCATTTTTCAGTCTCTCATCACCTGCGTGAATGAGGCCTTTTGGTTAAAGTTATTGTGGAGCTATTTGTCTTCCACTGTTGATCATAGACTGAGGTAAAGAGCCAATCAGCTGTGTGCAATCTGTAAACAAAACCCGGTTATCGGCATTCCTTTCCTCATGTTGACAGCATGAATAAAGGAGAAGAGAGCCGATAACCGTTTTGCGTAAAAGGGTCATGATAAGTGTCCTATCAGTGCAGTCCCAACAGCGCCCATCAGTGTTGCCAATCAGTGTCCACCAGTGCTACCAATCAGTGCCCACCAGTGCTACCAATCAGTGCTCATCAGTGCCTCCTCCTCAGTGTCACCTATCAGTGCCACCTATCGGTGCTGATCAGCGCCGCCTCATCAGTGTAGCCTCATTAGCGCACATCAGTGAAGGAGAAAAATTACCTGTTTGCAAAATTACAAACTATGAAAATGTTTTTTTTTCTCTTTTAAATTTTGTCTTTTTTTGTTTATTTAGCAAAAAATAAAAAAACCCAGTGGTGATTAAATACCACCAAAAGAAAGCTCTATTTCTGTAAAAATAATGATAAAAATTTTGTTTGGGTACAGTTTTGCATGACCGCACAATTGTTATTCAAAATGTGACAGCGCTGAAAGCAGAAAATTGGCCTGGGCAGGAAGGGAGTAAAAGTGCCCAGTAGGCAAGTGGTTAAACTGTAAAAGAAAACAAAAAAAACCTGAAACCTAACTTTAGTCTTTATTGTGCTCTATGAGAACAAATAGACCATTCCCACCAGGGCTGCACTGGGAATCCTTGCCCAATGCAATCCTAACACAAAGTAAAAAGTCTAGTCATGGCAGTTTGTGATTTTCAATAAAGTTCTAACAAAAATAAGGTTACAGTATACATTAGAGACTGTGCAGTGCTACATGCTGTGTAAATAAATTGACAGGGATTTTAGCCTCTCCTTACGTGAAATTGAAAAATCTAAAATTGGCTTTATACTTTAAACATATTACAAATCTGTAGAACATCTTACAATAGATAGTTTCATATAACATTAATCAAACACAAGTACTTTTTCTATTTTAATCTCCATATTAAGCTGTTCATATAAAACATCCATGTGTAGCCATTCAAGGAATAAAAAAAAAAAAAAAAAGAAGCAGAAGATTATAGTGCATTAGTGGCATTTACCATCTTTTGGTGATTCTGCAGTTTTGGCCACTGCCATCATCTTAGCTGTAGGTGTCTGATCATGACACACTTGATGCAGAAAGTTTATAGACTTCCCAATCAAAAGAACCTAGGAATTAACAGTATAAAGAATTTTCTATTAGTACCAAAATGTTGTGTGTCATATTGTTGTATCCCTGCAACTACTATGAAAAACAATTTTGACTTTTGAAGAATTCTGACTTGCTTGTAAATTCCTTGGGGAACAGTACAGGACACAGATTGAATTGAAAATTCATAGACTCATAGCGTCAGGTGATTTGACACGGACAAAGCTTTTGAGGACATGCCCCCGGCCACCTCCCCTGTAATCTTACCTCCAAATCCTTGGTTTTGTAGCGAGCAATGCAGAGAAGAGAGGGTGGCCCGTATCCTGTACTGTATTTCAAGATATGGAATTTACTGATAATTTAAAATTCTTCTTAGTTTACTCTTAATACAGTACAAGACACAGGCTGAGTATTCATAGACCTTGAGACATCCCCACGCAACAAATGAG
This sequence comes from Lithobates clamitans, assembly GCA_037952925.1. Classification (NCBI taxonomy): domain Eukaryota; kingdom Metazoa; phylum Chordata; class Amphibia; order Anura; family Ranidae; genus Lithobates; species Lithobates clamitans. The sequence continues at coordinate 99,249 of JBBGZY010002200.1, forward strand.
AAGGGTGGGCAACACCTAGGCAAACAGAACTGTGCCCTCCAACAAAATGGAAAAGACCAAGATTCAGAGTGGCGCTGCAAGAACCTTGAGACTGAAAGCGGCATCCGCATATGACTGGGTGTCCACCTGGTAAATCTTTGAAACTAATGCCCCGTACACACGGTCGGATTTTCCGATGGAAAATGTCCGATCGGAGCGTGTTGTCAGAAATTCCAACCGTGTGTGGGCTCCATCGGACATTTTCCATCGGATTTTCCGACACACAAAGTTGGAGAGCAGGAGATAAAATTTTCCGACAACAAAATCAGTTGTCGGAAATTCTGATCGTGTGTACACAAATCCGACGGACAAAGTGCCACGCATGCTCAGAATAAATAAAGAGATGAAAGCTATTGGCCACTGCCCCGTTTATAGTCCCGACGTACGTGTTTTACGTCACCGCGTTCAGAACGATCGGAATTTCCGACAACTTTGTGTGACCATGTGTATGCAAGACAAGTTTGAGCCAACATCCATCGGAAAAAATCCTAGGATTTTGTTTTCGGAATGTCCGAACAAAGTCCGACCGTGTGTACACCCTATAACAAGACTAAGACTAACAGAGGAAAGTTAGTGGCCTTACAAAGCTGGGCAAGGCAGGCCAAGGAAGTCCCCACTGACCTGGCAGAGTAGGCAGGTAAAAGCACTGGAGGAGATCCGTCCTTTAGGGCCGGTTCCCACTGGTGAGATGTCCGACATCAGATGTCATTCGCACTGCACTGCAAATCACATGTGATCTCTGTGCGATTTCAGCCATACAGACAGCATGGCTGAATTTATATCGCATTCGGACCATACTCACACAGGACCCTTTTTTTGGTCCGCAGCAGAATCGGATCGCATGGGTTTTCACACCCATGTGATCCGCTTCCTGTCTGGGGGTGTCATTAACTTTCAATTGACACTACCAGCAGTTTGCATAGGGCAGTGTGAACTGCCACCAGGAGACATGTGATATGGTAACCCGCAGTGGATTCGCAGGGTTCCCGCATCGCAGTGTGAACTGAGCCTTACAGTGATATTAAAGTCTGCTTTTTTTTTGTTTAAAAATAACAAACATGTTTTACTTACCTGCTCTGTGTACTGGTTTTGCGCAGAGCAGCCCAGATCCTCCTCTTCTCGGGTCCCTCACTGGCGCACCTGGCCCCTGCTTCCTGCCCCCACAGCAAGCAGCTTGTTATGGGGGCACCTGAGCCGCTGTTCTGTGTGTCCATTTAGACACGGCGCCACAGCTTGGCCCTGCCCCCTCTCTCCTCATTGGCTCACTGACTTTGATTAACAGCATCAGTAGCCAATGGCGCCCACTGCTGTCTCAGCCAATGAGGAGGGAGAATCCTGGACAGCAAAGGCTCTTGTACAATTTCGATGGATCAAGAGGGTGCTCAAGTAAGTATTAAGGGGGCTGCTGTACACAGGTTTTTTTGACCTAATGCATAGAATGCAGTAAGATAAAAAAAAACTTCTGCCTTTAGAACCACTTTAATACTGTTTTAAGGTGAAGTTTTGGTCAAGTCCTTATTGTAGGAAGGCAAGAATAGGCTAGCACAGAGTAATCTCTGGTACTGAAGATGCCTGTGTTCATACCAAGCAAAGAAGGATTTCCAGGTAGGACAATAGATTTTTCTGCAAGATGCTTTTCTTGCTTTAAAGCGGAGTTCCACCTTAAGTGCTGGTGACCCCCTGACATGCGTAATTTTTTTGGGGGGGGATACCCTGTTTTGATGGGCACCCAGCTCCCACTTCCTCTACTGGCGCCGGAAGGAGGATCACCTCGCCCCACTCCCTCCTGGCAATCTTCTGGGACACGTCACAGGTCCCAGAAGATTGCCCAGCCATTCACAGCGCGGTTTGCGCATGCGCAGTCCATGCTCAGCTGTGAAGCCAAAGCTGGGCGCCCACAGTAAGAATGCCGGCCCCTCTGTCTCTTACAACCTGGGATTCGGCAATTATGCCAATAAAGTCAGTGACTGAGAGGCATGATGTAATAAATGACATGTAAAATTCATAATTTTTTTGCTAGAAAATTACATAGAGCCCCGAAACATTATATATTTTTTTTTTTTAGCAAAGATCCTAGAGAATACAATGGCGGTCGTTGCAACTTTTTATCTCGCACGGTAATTTTGCAGCAATTTTTCCTACACCCTTTTTTTTGGAAAAAAACTGTTTCATGATTTAAAAAAACAAACATTAAAGTTAGCCCAATTTTTTTGCATAATGTGAAAGATGAAGTTACACTGAGTAAATAGATACCTAACATGTCACGCTTCAAAATTGCACACGCTCATGGAATGGCACCAAACTTTGGTGCTTAAAAATCCCCATAGGGGACGCGTTTAAATTTTTACTGGTTACATGTTTTGAGTTACAGAGGAGGTCTAGGGCTATAATTATTGCTCTCACTCTAACGTTCGCGGCGATACCTCACATGTGTGGTTTGAACACCGTTTTCATATGTGGGCGGAACTTGCGTATGCATTCACTTCTGCGTGCGAGCACACGGGGACAGGGGGCGCTTTAATTTTTTTTTTATTATTGTTAATTTTACTTTTCTTTTTTTAGTTTGACACTTTTAAAAACGAAAAAAAACTTTGATCACTTTTATTCCTATTACAAGGAATGTAAACATCCCTTGTAATAGGAATATGGCATGATCGGTCCTCTTTACAGTGAGATATGGGGTCAATAAGACCCCACATCTCACCTCTAGGCTGGGAAGCCTGAAATAAGTAAAAAGAAACGATCATGGCTTCCCAGCCAAGGTGGCGCCAGTTGTTTAAATGCAGAGGCCGGGTGTGACGTCGTACCACGCACCCGGCCTCCTAATGATCATAGAGACTCCGCCGACCATCTGGTCTGCCGGAAATCTCTATGATCACCATCCGGAGCCAGCGGATCCGGTCTCCGACTCACCGATGGAAGCGGTGAGTCGGTAGAAGCACCGGAGGGTGTAGGGAATCGCCGGCTGAAGCTGCAGACATCATTCAGATATACCCGCTTAAAATCAAGGACGTCATATGACATACCTTGGGCGGGAAGAGGTTAAACTGATCTGTACTTGCATGGGCACTAGAGAATAATGAATTCATAAATTGTCAAATCTAACTATATTATTACAGGTACTTATATAGCGCCATCAATTTACACAGTGCTTGACATATATATTGTACGTTCGCATCAGTCCCTTCCCTCAAGGAGCTTACAATTTAAAGCGGAGTTCCACCCAAAAGTCGAACCTCCACTTATTTGCTTGCTCCCCTTTTTTTGGCAGGTCCCCGTCCCCACTTCTGGGAGACAGTGCCATCCCACGGAAGTTCGGTCCCCCTCCTCCCTCCTCTGCCGCCTGGCCAATTAGAAAACGCAACGTGCTTCGAGTATGTGCAGTAGAGAACAGGCCGTGAAGCCAAAGGGCTTCACTGCCCATTACTCCTAGTGGAGATGGCGGCGGCAGCACCCGACAGTCGATGTGAAAATATGCTGGGGTGCCGACATCGCAGGCTCCCTGGACAGGTGAGTGTCCATATATTAACAGTCAGCAGCTACAGTATTTGTAGCTGCTGACTTTTATTACCCTTCTTTCCCCAGGCGGAACTCCCCTTTAAAGGTCCCTAACTCACATTCATATACTAGGGCCAATTTAGACAGGATCCAATTAACCTATTAGTATGTCTTTGGAGTGTGGGAGGAAACCGGAGTACCTGGAGGAATCCTGCACAGGGAGAACATGCAAACTCCAGGCAGGTAGTGTCAGGGTTGGGATTCAAACCAACAACCCTAGTGCTGCAGAAGTGCTAACCACTACACCACTGTGCTGCCCTTGTGACTTTACAAGGGCAATCTACAATTTTCATTTAACGATAAAGTGGAACTAAAGTTAGAAAATAAAAAATTGGAAACAGACAGGGTCTTTACTACAGAAGAGATATTGCAATAAGATACACTTACAGTACTTGCCTGTTCACAATCGCCTGCAGAATGCACACTGCCTGCCTGCTTGCTGGGATGACTTCACTCCTACGCATGCACTGGAGTAATGTCATCCCATGCTGGTCAATCAACACAGCCAAAGACTAGCACCCGAAAGAAGCTGGGAAGAAGGAGCTGGCATAGGCGAAGGACTTTTTGGGCATCAGACCATTGGAACTAAGAGAAGTATTTTTACTGTTAGTTGTGCTTTAAAATGTATGTTAGCCCAGAACTTATATCAGATATATAGTATAAGTCTGTTTTCATGTTGTTTTGGATCAATGTTGCATGTTCTTTATTTGCACTGAAATACTTGGCGATCCTGCCAGTTCCTCTTCTTCCCCATTTCATTCTGACTACTTCAAGCACAGAAGCAGATCCATGCTGGAATGGTCAGTTTGCGCATCTGTTCTTCCTGCATGGAGGTACAGGACACCATGTCAATGCACAGCGTGCCCGAACCTCCCATGCAAGAAGTGTAGAAAAGGAAAACCTGTATGAAAAACAAAGCTTATTTTTCTATGATTAGTAAATGGAAATACCAAAAACAATTCACCTTTCTAGACTGATCCATGGTTATGAAAGATGGGATCATTGATTTCCTAAGAGTATATTTGTCATGCCAAAGTCGGTCTGTTTTTACTGTTGGATCTGAAGCTACAAAAAACTAAAAAGACAAACAAGCATGTGTTTACTTTCAGAAATTGAAAAGGGTGGAAATGCAAGTCAATAATAAAAATACCCTTCTGTAAATATTCCAACTCAACATTAAGTAGCTTCATGTTATGACCTTGATACTATTGCATGTTAAGAAATGTTAACAAAATATTAAACTTCCACCCCACAAAAGAAAATTACGCTTAAAAAACATATGTAGGTAAAGAAAATGTAATTTACCTGCAGAGTATTTGCACCTAAGAACATACAGAAATCACATACAGAATTTACATGTTAAAAAAATAATTATACAGTGCCATCATTACTGGAAATGGAAGGAAACAAAAGAACAAAAGCAATCAAGGTCATTATCTGCTGATGTACTGATGCAATCCCTGTTCAAGGATCTGCGATTTCCATCATGACAAGCAGAAAAAAAGTGAAGAGAAAAAAAAGATAATTGTACTATGATTTCTCATTAATTACTGGGTAAATGCCAAGGCTAAGTAAGTAAAATGTAAATAGCATTCATTTTTACATATGTTATTAGCTATTAAAGGCACCAAAATGATGTTGCTTCTTCACATGTTTATAGGAAATCATTTATGCTTGAAAAGATATTTATCCAGAATGTGTATCTGGAATCTTTTGTATTAGTATACCTATTGTGCCCGATTCGGAACACAGGAGGATCTCTTGGCACCAGTTTGTTTTATCAGCAAAAGTCAGTGTGCAAAAAAGCAAACCAAGATAGTAATTCAATTATATCTGCAGTACAATAAATAACAACTTTTAAATCAAATATTTCAAAGGCAAACCAAGTTATAATATGAGAAGGGAAAATCAAGCAAATTGCCCCAACCAATAATGCACTACCCAGCTCGACAGCAAACCTTTATTACATATTACCCTATAACGGGTCAGGAATCTTCTTGGCTGAGAGAGCCATGAATGCCACATATTTTAAAATGTAATTCCGTGAGAGCCATACAATATGTTTAAAACTAAATACAAGTAAACGTGTGCATTTTATGTAAGACCAACACTTTTACAGTACAATAAGTCTCTGAATTCTTTTTAATAATGTTGTTATGCTGTTGCTAACCAATGATGAATAAAGTACTTCTTACCATTAATGTGACTTTTCATGTTCGATTAATCGACTAATTTCGATTAATTATAACTGTAATGTCGTCATCTCCCCCACTGTAATATCCACGTCCTCTCCCCCACTGTAATATCCACATCTCCCCCCACTGTAAAGTCCACATCTCCCCCCACTGTAATATCCACATCTCCCCCCACTGTAATATCCACATCTCCCCCCACTGTAATATCCACATCTCCCCCCACTGTAAAGTCCACATCTCCCCCACTGTAATGTCCACATCTCTCCCCACTGTAATATCCACATCTCCCCCCACTGTAATATCCACATCTCCCCCTCTGTAATGTCCACATCTCCTCCCACTGTAATATCCACATCTCCTCCCACTGTAATATCCACATCTCCCCCACTGTAATGTCCACATCTCCCCCCACTGTAATGTCCACATCTCCCCCCACTGTAATATCCACATCTCCCCACATCTCCCCCACTGTAATATCCACATCTCCCCTACGATTGTCTGCTTGCTTACCACTACACAAGCAGGCAGATCCACGAGCAGTTGAGGCGGGTGATGAGGACGTCAGCGCGCCGCCGCCGGGTGTACCAAGATGGCCGCTGCTCCGGAGCTGGGCCGAAGCCGTGGCCTTTCCTGTGGGCTCAGTCCACGGATCGGCACACCACGCGATCCGCAGATTGAGAGGCGAGAGCCAGATGCAGCCATCAAAAGAGCCACATCTGGCTCGCGAGCCATAGGTTCCCAACCCCTTCCCTATAGCTTTACAGTCACAAAAAATAAATAGCTATGCCATATTAACATTACCCAGCAAGATGATACCAACTTTAAAGTGTATTTCCACTTTCGCAACCAAATTGTTATCCCAATTTGCCAATTTATACCTGCTTTATATGGTGCATGATCCCATTCACATAGTAACTTAAAAATGTAAATAGTTTTTTTATCATTTTTTTTATAACCACTCCAATACTGGGCACTTTTACCCTCTTCCTGCCCAAGCCAATTTTCCGCTTTGAGCGCTGTTGCACTTTGAATGGCAACTGCGCAGTAATGTAACATTGTAGCCAAACTAAAAACGATGGTTTTACTGCTTCCCTCCCTTATCACAAGTGTAAACAAGCCCTTAGCCTGGGTTCACAATATTGCTAACACAGACATTGCATGTGATTCTCATCGCATTGCTGTGCAGATCACATATGATCTCTGTGCAATGCAAATTCAGCCATACAGTCACCCATGTGATCCGATTCCTGTCCAAATTCACAGTTCGTACTGCGATCTGCGAACCGATCTGGGGGTGTCATTAACTTTGTATTGATACCCACAGCCAGCCGGCTTTTTTCCTACACATGCTGTTTTAACATGCATTTGATGTAAGTGCATTATTTTATTTTAAATAAAACGTCTATTGGTTTTACACTATGCCGAGTTTTTTTCCTTTTTGGGTCCTTCTTTGAGTACATCTATTGAAATGGATTCTGGCCATCTTGGATTTCATGAAGGGGTCAGATCACCTGCTCTGCTCTACCATATGTGAAGCTTTCCTTATTCCAATTGCCACCTCCCTTCTCTCATAAGGATAAAGGCCCAGGCTGGGTATTAAGCCACAATAGATCATACGCTTGTTGTCTGGTTAAGCGTGCAATTTATGTGGTGGAGGTACACTTATGGTCATGCTGTGTGTCACTAATATGACAAGGATGATTTAAAGCGATACACATCTTTTCACTCTTTGTATACAAATGGTGTTGAATGTCTACAATGGATTATTTCAATCATATTTAACCACTTGCCGCCCGCCATATAACAAAATGACGGCGGCAAAGTGGTTTCAATATCCTGATCGGACGTTATATGATGTGATCAGGATATTGAGCCGCTGTGCGCCCCCGGGGGCGCGCATCGCGGCGATCATTGTTGCGGTGTGTCAGTATGACACACCGCAACTCCAATCTAGGTAAAGAGTCTCTGATGGAGACTCTTTACCACGTGATCAGCCGTGTCCAATCACAGCTGATTACAATGTAAATAGGAAGAGACGGTGATCGGCTTTTCCTCACTCGCGTCTGACAGACGCGAGTAGAGGAGAGCCGATCGGCTGCTCTCCTGACAGGGGAGGTCTGTGCTGATTGTTTATCGCCCAGGACCACCAGGATGGCCACCACACTGGACCACCAGGTATGCCCCCTAGACCCCCAGGGAAATACCAATATGTGCCCAGGCAGCTGTCAATCTGTGCCCTGGCAGCTGCCAATCAGTGCCCACTCCAATGCCTACCACTGCCAGTGCCACCAGGGATGCCTATCAGTGCCCCGTATCAGTGGCCATCAGTGCCACGTATCAGTGCCCAGCAGTGCTGCCCATCAGTGCCACCCTTTCAGTGCCGCCTTTCAGTGCCCAGTGTCGCCTATCAGTGCCACCATTGAGTGCCCATCAGTGCCGCCTATCAATGCCCATCAGTGCCACCCATCAGTGCTGCCTACCAGTGCCCATCATCAGTGCCCGCTCATTTGTGACACCTCATCAGTGCCGCTGTATCAGTGCCTGTCAGTGCCGCCTTATCAGTGCCCATCAGTGAAAGAGAAAACTTACTTATTTACAAATTTTTTTAACAGAAAGAAAAGCAAAACTTATTTTTTTCAAAATTTTCGGTCTTTTTATTTGTTTAGCAAAAAATAAAAACCGCAGAGGTGATCAAATACCACCAAAAGAAAGCTCTATTTGTGGGAACAAAATAATAAAAATTTAGTTTGGGTACAATGTTGTATGACCGCGCAGTTGTCATTCAAACTTGCAACAGCGCTGAAAGCTGAAAATTGGTCTGGGCAGGAAGGTGTATAAGTGCCCTGTATTAAAGTGGTTAATGTTATTACTTTTCAATTTGTATTTTTCATGTAGAGCAGCTCTATTTTTCTCTTAAAGTCCTTTTAAACAAGCGGCTAGCAGGCTTCAGCACTTCTTGAAGCTTGTTGAAAGCCTGCTGAAGCCTGCTAGCAACTTGTTTAAAATGACAGTCAGCACTCCCATTAGGATATGCATTCAAGATTTACAAAATGGAGCTGAATGGTACTTTAAGACCTTGCTTACTCTTGCTTCACATTGTGGCAGTAGAAACACTTTTAAAGCACTGTGAATGCCAAGCAAAGAAGCTCTATGAAAGTGTTAACTTACAATCCTGTACGTACAGGTGAGTTTGTGCTGCTTAAATGTGCTTTGGTTCAATATGTATAGCCTGTATCACTTTCATCATGCTTTGCCGCATCTTAAAGCCCCCATAAAAGTCTATGACCTTGTTTAGACTTGCTTTGCTCAGAGAGCTACTTTAAGTTACTATATGAATGGGATAACCCCTCCATGAGGAGTACTTTTTTTTTTTTTTTAATTGGGACAATTTTTGCTCAATCATTGCCACATGCAATAGGCTGCAGTGCTAATTTATGTGTTCTAACTGCGGGGAGAATACAAAGACCCAGCAGGGAGGATTCCCCCAACCACCTTGAATGTTTGGATGGGCGAATTGGGTCATTTTTTTGTTGTTTTTCAACCTCCTGGCTGAATGAGAAAAAACTCATGTATGGCCAGCCTAAAGGTAAATAGACTGTAAACTTTGCAAGTGCAGTTGCACTCTGCAGGGGGATTTCCACCAAAACTTTGTGAATGTGGTGATGCTTTGCTGACTTCCATCATACAAAAATGTTTTTTTGTTTTGTTTTTTTCTTGCATGTGATTGGATATTCCTTTCAAAGTGAAGCTTCACCATATAAACCAAAGCTCTGAGGCAAATGCTGAGTGCAACTTCCTTTCTTTGCCTTTAGTAAATCAACATCTAAACAGCTAAAGAAGAACTATAGGCTAAACTTTTTTTCCCATTTTGGATTTTTTTTTTTTTGTCATCTATGTCCCAACTGAGATATTTACCTTCACTTGATGTCCCATAGCCAAAAAAGGTAGTGAGAAGAAAACCCTGCAGATTAAAAGGAATCCATTGAGCCCCTCCAGGTCACCAGAACTAGTCTCCCCATTGGAAGATGTTCCCTCTTTTACTGTTTTGGGGACGATCCAAAATTTGTGAGTTTCTTTTACTTTGACGGTTGATGATAGTGGGAAAAATGTGCAACAGAGATGGCAAATCTCCCTCCCTAACAAGTGCACATACAGCAATAAAACCAGGTGTTTTAATTCAACTTAAAAAAAAAAAAAAGTTTTGCCTTTAGTTTTGTTTTTACTTATACTTTAGACAGGCAACAAAAAAAGTGAAAGCCATACCTCATGGTAAGTATCTTCCAATTCTCCATCGTATATCCAGCGGTAAAGGAAGTTTACAATTGGATGTGACACTAAACCAAGAATATGCTGCACTAAGGACCGCATATATGGGTCTCCTGATTTACTGTATGCATGTACTGCTGATGCCAACTCTCCCCCTTTCCTCCCTAAGAAAATCATAAAAAAATAAAAGTTAAAACAATTAATCCTAAAATAATTTTTATTTAAAAAAAAGAGCAAATGAAAAAGCACACAGTGCAGTAGTAAAGTCTGTATTCAACAAAAAGAAGAGTTATTTCATTAATGAAAAAAAAATGCACACACACACACGTGAATGCTCATGCCTATGTACGAAATAAGGGATTGTGTAACATAGTACGTACCGCTGCGTATGCCAGAATGAAAGCAGAGTGAAAGCATTAATTCTAATCATTCACGGTTAACGCTAAACTGATAACCTGTTAGTGCTTTAAAGCATCGGCTATTGGATACTGAAGTTTGTTGCCACTTCATAGGTATGCGCATTTTAACATTTCATGTTGGAAAGCTATTTAATAGGAGCAAACACTTCTTGTATATTTTCACATAAATTGGGTAATAAATTGTGTTTGTGTGCACAAAAAAAATGTCTTTCCTGTAAATTCCATATCTTAGGAGTATAGTACAGGACACAGGTGCAATATATATGAACTCTGGGTTATAGGCTGGGGCCTTCAGGTGACTGAATACTGGCAAGCTTTTGAGAACATGTCCCCTGGGCATCTGACCCCTATAACCTTTTCCCACTCGGAGTCCTCAGTTTTGTAGCAAGCAATGCAGAGTGATCAAGGCACTTAGACACCTTCCCGCCCAGGCCAATTTTCAGCTTTCAGCGCTGTCGCAATTTGAATGACAATTGCGCGGTCATGCAACACTGTACCCAAACAAATTTTTTATCATTTTGTTCCCACAAATAGAGCTTTCTTTTGGTGGTATTTGATCACCTCTGCGGTTTTTATTTTTTGCGCAACAAATAAAACAAGACCGAAAATTTTGAAAAAAACAAGTTTTTCTTTGTTTCTGTCAAAATTTTTTGTAAATAAGTACGTTTTCTTCTTCAATGACGGGCACTGATATGGCTGCACTGACGGGCACTGATGGGCACCGATGAGGTGGCACTGACGGGCACTGATGATGGGCACTGGTATGCGGCACTGATGGGCACTCATAGGCGGCACTGATGGGTAGTTATGGGTGGCACTGATAGTTGGCACAGATGGGCACGGATGCGCACTGATGGGTATGGATGGGCACTGACAGGTGGCACCGATGGACACTGATGGGTGGCACTGATGACACTGAATGTTTGCACTGATGCCCCTAAGGGTGGCATTGCTGGGCATCACTGCAACATAATGGTGCCAATCAGTGCCCATTTGTGGGCACTGATTGGCACAGATTGGGCACATGTGGATGGCCATGGGGTATATACCTGGCCATCCACATGTTGCCCCTTCCCTGGTGGTCCTAGTGGTGATCCCTGGTGGTCCAGTGTGGTGATCTGAGGGGGGGCTGTGCTGATAAACAATTAGCGCAGACCCCCCCAGCCAGGAGAGCCGCCGATCGGCTCTCCTCTACTAGCGTCTGTCAGACGCGAGTGAGGAAGAGCCGATCAACGGCTCTTCCTATTGACATCGTGATCAGCCGTGATTGGACATGGCTGATCGGTGTAGTGGTGCCAGACTGACACACCGATCGCCGCGATGCGCGGGCGTGCGGCGGCATGTTATCCTGCTGGACATTATATGACGCCCAGTCAGGATAACTGAACCACCGCCCGGCCGTCATCTGCTATGGGCCGGGCGGGAAGTGGTTAACCATACAGTACAGGACACAGGCTGAATATATATATATATATATATATATGTACATATATACATCATACATACAGATAGATAGATAGATAGATAGATAGATAGATAGATAGATAGATAGATAGATAGATAGATAGATAGATAGAGACCCTGGGATGACCCCAAGCAATGAATGAGAAGGATGGGCAACAGCTAGGCAAACAGAACTGTGCCAGCAGGGGTCTACATACTGCAGAGTGCCAATGCAAGAACCCTGAAGCCAAACGTTGCACCCACAGAAGAATGGACATCCACTTGGTAGAACTTTGAATAGGTATGAACAGAGGACCAGGTGGCAGCCCTAAACAGTTGGGCAACAGAGGCTTGATGTCAGAATGCCAGAAAACACCCACCGACCTGGTGGAGTGAGTGCATAAAAGCTGGAGAGTGTCTTCCTGATAGAAGCTGATGCTTTGAGGTAGAGGTTCTGATGGCTCTGACTATGTCCAGGCAGTGGAGAGAAATTTCCTTTGGCTGCTTTGGAGCAGGGAAAGTGAAAGACTATGTTGTCACTGAGGTTGAAAACTGATACCCACCATAGGGAGAAAGGATGGTCTTGGGTGTAGGACTACCCTGTCATTGTGAAGGAGGAGCTGTTCCTTACAAGAGAACCACCACAGCTGTGGCGTTGTCTGATTGCACTCTGATTGGGTGTCCATGCAGAAGAGGAATCCAGTGGTACAGCAACAACCCCTAATTGTTCTGAGCTCTAGGATGTTGCTGAGGAGCTTGGTTTCCTCTAAAACAATGATTAAGTGTAACGTTCCTCCGCAGCCTGAAAGACTGGTATCTGTCATTATCACAAAGACTTGTCACGCCTGGGTTGAAAATTCACTAAGATAGGAAATTCTTATAGGAAATTCCTGCTTGGCTGGATAAGGGCATGGGTAGGTTGGGAGAAGGAACTTGCTTGCTCTATGCCAACAATGTTGTGTTTGAGAGGTCTCTTTGATTTCAAGTCCTGAATGTAAGTTCTAAAAAAGAGCAGCTTTTTCTCTTGAAGGAAGACTTTTGCTTGGGCTGTGTCTAAACTTAGGCTCAAGTATTTCAGGCAAAGAGAGAGTTGGAGAGCAGATTTTGGAAGTTGATCACCCAACCAAAAGCATGAAGGATCTGAGTTGTCCTGTAGTTGTTTGCCAATTGCTGGAAGGAAGATGGGTGCTTCAGAAGAAATTAATTTAGTTTACCTGCAACCAGGATGTCCTGAGTTCTTAGAAAGGCAAGAAGAGGTACAAGGACCTTTGCGAATACTGTGGGGGCAGAAGATAGGCCAAATAGCAATGAGAAAAAATGGAAGTAATTGTACTGCAAAGCGTAAAAAGTGCTGATGTGGTGAATAAAGAGGAAATTTTGTGTTCGATAGTCATCAAGGGCACCGGGGCCAGCACCTATGTAAATACTCTCAGTGCCGTGACCAGGCTAGAAGTCAGAGCCACAAACTAAAAATGTTAATCCCTACCATAAAACGTAGATAGTGCTGATAAGGTGGAAAAATTACGATCTGGGAGGTAGGCATCCTTGGTGTCCACCAAGGCCAGGAATTCCCCCTGATGGAGTGTAGAGTGTAGACACAGAACATGCCACACATCGCCATTTGGCTTGGGAAGTGGCAAATAGTTTGGAATACCAACCATGAAACCTTTCTGGCTGTGATTTTGGAACAGGGGAAATGACACCATGAGAGCGTAACAGGTCCAGCACAGCAAAGAGTGCTGCTTTTTTGTCAGGTGCAGCAGACACCTTTGACGACATGAAGCATTGAGGAGGCAAGACACACAATTCCAGCTTGCAGCTTCTGTGCACTTTGTTTTAAACCCAGACATCAGAGTTACTGTATCTTAGGTCCAATGAAACCACAAAGGCTGGCAGCCGCCCCCCCTTCTCTCCAACTTTTACTGTTAAGACTTGTTACCCTGTCTTGAAAAGCTGGGGACTCCAGGGTTTCTTACAAAAGGAAGTCTTCTGCTTAGCCCTTAGGCTCGGTTCACACTGCCGCGACTTGGGATCCGACTTGTGAGAAGTTGCGTGACATGTGAAATCCCATTTTAGTCAAGGAGAGCTGTCTTAATTAGCACTATTGAAGTAGCTCAGACTTTAGAAAAGGTTCCTGTACTACTTCAAGGCTACTTCTATCCGTATCCCACTTGTGCCCATAGATTTTAACGGAAGTTTCCTCTAAGTCAGATCCTCATCTTAATTGATGTGATTTGGATCCGACATTACAGGAAGATCACACAGGCATTCCCTGAAGTTGCTTCAAAGTCAAACCAAAGTTACATGGCAAAGTCGCACAACTTTCAGGTCACAGCAGTGTGAACCGAGCCTTAGAATTACTAACAGAACAAAAGGAACCCTTCTTTGGACTGGACGAAGATGGCTTCTACTCTGAAGGCTTCTGCTACTTCCAAAAGAGCTAACAGTGTGATCTTTCCTCCCATGATCTTCTAGATAAATGTATCAAGGGCATTGCCAAAGAGGTGTTCGCCCTGAAAATACATTCAGCTGTTTTGTGCAGGAGAGCTCTGCAAACAAGCATTTTAGCCACAGCACCCGCCTCATGTGAACCGACGTGTCCCGGGCAAGCTAGTTGTCAAGAGAGACTCTCCAAACCCATTCACACAAAATCGTAATGCTTTAGGAAAGAGCTTCAAGTGCTGCCTAGCTGAGGAACCAGACTTTAAAGCACCAGGTTCCTTAGCATGTGCTTTGCCTAAACCAAAAAAGCTTGACAAACCCCCGTAAACACAATGGTAATTTGCACCTGCCATGGAGAAGGGCACCTTAAAAAGAGACTAGCAAAAAAGGGAGGCAATACTGATGCAATGCTCGGAGTGGCAGCATTATGCAGGGCTTGGGTCAAGTATTGCTATATGCCGGTGTCCAATCATCTGCAGGTAGATCATAATTAACCCTTTGTGTCCCGTGATGTATGATTAACAAACCATGCAGGAGAGTGGAGGCTTTAAGTGGAAAAGCACTGTTTTTCTTAACCCCTTGGCGCTGCTTGCACACAAATATTTGGCCTCTCGGTGCTTGGTCCTTGGCGCTGAGGGGCCGCATATTTGCTTGAATCTCTGTCCATACAGCTATGCCGAGCCTAACAGAAAGCTTCCAATCGCTGCTTGCGATCAGGAGTTTTCAGATCACATGATCGTCGTGACCTCTTAAAGAGCCGGGAGGTGCCGGCGTTAAGGGGTTAAGGAAAAAATACAATCAATGATAAAGGAAATTTACCTGCATACAATTGCATGCCATCTACCAAAGTAATATCTTACAACAGAGGTATAGAACTCCAGCCTCAACGCATGGATACATGCTAGAAGTTTTGGAAAGACTAACATCTTTTAGCTGAATGAACCAACCCACAGATAATTCCCTGCTGCCTGGTAATTAGAAACATTCTAAAAAGGCTCCTGAAAAGGGAAAAGTGAAAGCAAACATGCAATTACCAGCTCACCTTGACAGTGGTCAACAAGTGCTGCAAGTGTTTTCAATCTAATTTTGGGATCATACGTCCATACCAAAAGGCGACGAAGAGTTAAACTACTTTCAAGTCCTAAATTAACACCTTGGTCATCTTCTGCCTGTAACTTTTGTGACAAAAGAACACATTTATTGTAATATTTAAATTTTCATACAGTCCTAAGCAAAGAGCTCGGTTTTGTTAAAACAACTTCTGAAGAGAATAAACTTTAGAGGTGTTCAACAAAGAAGAATGGGAACAGAATTTCCTAAAGCAAGAATATAATAAAGACTAAGACCACAACCTGTGACTTCAGGATGGCAAGTGAGAGAAGATTAAGAGAACATCCTAACATCCTCCACTTCCATGCCCTCTAATTCTCTTGGTGATCAATTCTCCCCATTCATACAAGCTCCTATTTCTCTGGTGATTCCATCCATGCATGCTCTACTTCCCCCTAGGATCATTCTTCTCCACATAGATCTTGGTTTGTACAACAACCAACCTATACAGAACAATCTATATTTCAAACTAACAAAATTACTATACAAGAATGTCACACTCCAAAAATGATTCCATGTATGAACAACTAAGTCCCTTAGCATCCATCATTCACTGCCATTTTGTTAATGTGACACTGTCACACTGGAAAGGGTGAAACAAATGGATAGGTATATGGGTCATGAAAAACTTAGGCCAATTACAAATATTGCTTTTATTGTGGCTTATATTTACTACCCCTAATAGCTAACTGGGCTTCCTTTAATTTTTTTTGTTTCCATCAACTTTACTGACATTAAGCATGTACTGTAGTAGTCATACGCAATACTATTCATGCTGTGTCTTTTTCTACACAAATTGGTGCAGGTATGTAAATCTTTTTGTATTCTGGTTAAACATATAACTCAATTCAAACAGTGCTGATATAACACAGTTTATGCTCATTCACAAGCCATCTCTAAGCGCATGTTGTACTCATTTCACCTTTTAAATGTTTCCTGTGTAAAGTGGTGTAGATCTGAAATGCAGTGGCTTCCTAGGCGTACACAAAACACGTCCAACGTTAGGGAACGTACACTATGCTAAAGCAGCACAACTATGGTAACTTAAATCACCTTAGAACGGTCAACTCCAAAACATATTTTTTTTTTTTGTTTTACACAATTAGCCCCGCCCCTCAAAACATTTAGCTGCCCCCCACCCCAGGCTGGGTAGTAGTGGGATCCAAAGCCAAATGTACTGATGGAGCCAGAGCTTATTTTGTAAAGAAAAAAAAAATGTCTTTAAAATATGACTTTTCACATTGTTTTGGGATGAAGCAGACACATTGGGGTTGGTTTACTAAAACTGGGAATGCAAAATCTGGTTCAGCTCTGCATAGAAGCCAATCAGCTTCCAGGTTTTATTGTCCAAGTAAATTGAACAAGCTGAAATTAGAAGTTAATTGGCTACCATGCAGAGCTGCACTCCAGTTTTAGTACATCAACCCCATTGTGTTCTATGTTCATAAATCAATGTCCCTTTTGGCCAGAGGCTTTAGATAAAAAAGGTCTAAATCACTGACCACAGAATAGGCAACATTATTTTTTCAGTCTTTTTCGGTAAAAGCAAATTATTATCTAACAATTTACCAAAAGTGTCCTGTAATATAACATACCTGAGAATGCAGAACTGAAAGAAGACGATAATATTCTTTAAGTTCCTGATGTAATGCAGCACAAAAACTCTGTTAAACAAAGAGAATATTAAGGAATTGCAGAATCTGTATTTATGAAGAAAATAGAAAATACAAAATCTTGAGGTTTCAATTGTGTTGGAAGAACTTAGAATATCACAGTTGGGAAAGAGATTACAGGTGTCCCCTTCTTTTAAATTTAGCCTCAAAACTGTAACGTGATACAAATTTCTGCTGTAAAATCATCCTACGTAAAATCATCCATCCAGCTTAACCACTTCCAGACCGCCCGCCGTGGATATACGTTGGTATTTCGACAATAAATATCGTTGTTATGGCATCAGACAGCTGCCAAAACCCCGGTATTTTTCTGCACAGCGTGCAGTCCGCTGTAAGATAAAAATGGTCTCCCCGTGGCGGATTTGCCGCAAGATCACTTTTATGGGCGGCGGGAGAGGTGCCCCACCGCGTCCCAGCGGTCTCCACCGCTTACCTGAGCCATAATAGGAATAAAAGTGACCCAAGAATTTTTTTAAAGGGTCAGTGTAAAAAATAAAAAGCAAAATAAATTTAAAAAAAAAACAGCGCTGCGTCCCTCTGTGCGCAGAAGCGAACGCATATATCCAAGTCGCGCCCACATATGTAAATGGTGTTTAAACCACGCATGTGAGGTATTGCTGCAATCGTTACAGCGAGAGCAAAAATTCTAGCAAAAGACCTCCTCTGTAACTCAAATCTGGTAACCTGTAGAAATTTTTAAACCTCGCCTATGGAGATTTTTAAGTGCCAGAGTTTGTCGCCATTCCATGAGTGGCAAATTTGAAGCATGACATGTTGGGTACCAATTTACTCTGCGTAACATTATCTTTCACAATATAGAAAAAAATTGGGCTAACTTTACGGTTTTCTTATTTTTTTTATTTAAAAAAGTGCATTTTTTCCCATTTGTAAAACCGTTGCGCAAATGCTGTGTGGCAAAGTATTGCAACGACCACCATTTGTTTCTCTATGGTGTCTGAAAAAAAAATGATATGTTTGGGGGGTTGAAAATAATTTGCTAGCAAAAAAAAATTATTGTAGACAACAAGTGTAAAAAAATAGGCTTGGTCCTTGAGTGGTTAAAGGGTAACTCCACTTTCATGGGAAAAAAAATAGCAGATAAAGTAAAAATAATATAGCGTGTACAACTTCGACCCACAAGTCCTATTGTAATTGAATGTTATTAAAAATGACCTGCAGCTCTGTAATTTTCTGTAAAATGCAATGCAATATGGCTACCTGGAGGAGTTCTGTACACATAATGTATATAGAACGCCTCCCAGAAACATAATTTCCTGCTTGTGTGATTGGCTCACTGATTTTCCACAGAAGTCAGCACTAAGATACAAGACAAATTTCAGGTATCCCCCTCAACAAAAATGGCATTTTTGGTGAGATACTTCCAATAGGAAATCATGACGAGCAACTTTCCTCATTAGTGCTCTGCGGGTGCTGCAGCTAATTGATAATTATTAAACCACTCCCATTAGATTCACTTTCCCACATGGACACAAACACACAGGAATTTATTCAGAATAACAAAAAGGTAGGAATCTGAAGTTTGTTAAAAACCTTGCATTACACATAGATCACCCAAAGAGGAATGTTTTTTTTCTCAAGAAAAGTAGAGTTACTCTTTAAGGTTTCTACTGAATTGAATAGTGGATATTTTATTTATATATGGGTTCATCCTGAACACAGTGCACCAATATTCTCCAAAATGTCCTCAACAGACAATTAGATTTAAAATCTTGCATTTGAGACACATTCCATAGAATTCCTACTAGATCATGACCAGTTTGAAACATAAAGGGGGCCATCATAAATCACCTTACAACATTCCACCAGCTTGACAGGGTATAGGGTCTAATGTCATTAAAAGATTAGCAGCAATCTGGCAAAGCAGAGCACAAATAGAAAGTCGTAAACAGCAATTAACAAGAGACTTGTCCGCTGATCTCCTGCTGATCAAAGCAGAGCAAGCGGATGAGCCATCCATGTCTGTTCAGTTTCTGCAGCTCTATGGGTAGCTAGGATTAAATGGACTCCGCTGTCTGTCAACTGCCCTCTGATCCGATCCACCTAGACGGAGGAGGATGGATCCCTTTTCGTCTTTTTTTAGCGGCCTGGATCAGACCGAAGGTAGGCGGGTGTAAACGGACACAAGTTTTTTTTTACACCCGCCGGTCCATAGGGCTGAATAGATCAGATTGGACCCTTCATGCAAAAGGGGCGTAACACTCCTTAAAGTGAATGTAAACCCCATTCATGAAATTTGAGCTGGGCACATATCTGCAGTGTTTTCTCATCTCTCTAAAATGCCCTAAGTCCCTTGGCTTTCTCCTGCTCCGTTATTCTGTTATCAGCATGATAACTTCTGACAAGTTCTCTGTCAACTGTGATAAAATCGGGCTGAATTTTGTGTCAAGGTGGGTGCTATAAATAAATCAGCAGAGAACTGGTCTATTCACAGCACAGCTCTGCAAGTCTCTGCCTATGTGGAGTGGGGGATGTGCCTTTCCTCCAATCAGCTGTCTCACAGTGTATGACAAGAATCCACACCCACAGGTGAATCAGGAAGAGAAAATTCTAACAGGACGTGCACTTTCTAAACTGTATATAAAGCTGAAGACAGCAGATATACATGAAAAACTTATGTAGGGAGATTTGTTTCTACTCTGTGCATCATCTGAGGCTGTTCACTTCACTGGGTATATGTGAGGGTTTACATCCACTTTAATGACCGTCATAAATATTTAAAAAAATCAGAGCAATACACATTTCAGTGTGGCTTTAACTGACCTAATCTGCCCTTTTCATACAACCCAGCTTTCATATTTATTCAAATTCCAGAAATCTTGCCATGATAAAAAAAACAGTCATAACAAGTACAGGCAGTACACAAGTACAGTCAGTACATCACTATACTAAGAAGTGAAGAAAGCTGATGGGACACTTTAAATCTCCTAGTAAACAGACACTAACATTAATATATTTGATAGCAAATTGTGAATAATGATACAATGAGTCTCTTCAGGTAACAGTGAAGAATGGTGGAGGTTCCTTGCAAATTTGGGGCTGCATTTCTGCAATTGGAGTTGGAGATTTGGTCAGGGTCAATGGTGTCCTCAATGCTGAGAAATACAGGCAGATACTTATCCATCATGCCATATCATCAGGGAGGTATATGATTGGCCCCATATTTATTCTCCAGCAGGACAACAACCCCAAACATGCAGCCAGTGTCATTAAAAACTAACTACAGCAGAAAGAAGAATAAGGAGTCCTCGAAGTGGTCGTTTGGCCCCCACAGAGCCCTATCCTCAACATTATGGAGTCTGTCTAGGGTTACATGAAGAGACAAATAGATATGAGTCAGCCTAACATCTACAGAAATTCTGTGGTTAGTTCTCCATGATGTTTGGAACAACCTACCTGCTGAATTCCTATAAAAACTTTGTGAAAGTGTACTTAGAAGAATTGAAGCTGATTGGAAGCCAAATATATATTTTTGAAAGCATTCTTACTTTACAGCATTTTGTCATACCTGCCTAAAACTTTTGAACAGTAATATACATAAATAACGTGTGTATGTTTTTTAAATGTTGGTATATGAGTGCTCGTGTTATGTACTATGTAGAGCTATACCTGAACTTCATTGTATGATCTGTGGTTGTATAATAAAAAAAAATAGTTTAAATCCTTCATTTAAGAGGTCTTCCTACACTTCATTATGGTCAAAAATAATCACAGAAACCTTGGACTCCATGCAAGCATGAAGATGTCTTGACATCTATCTTTTTTAACCCCCCGCTAGCGGGCGAAAAGAGGTTAAATCTGCCAGCAAAACGCAGCCGGAGGGCGTTTTGCCAGCGGTATCGCAGCCCTGCCCCATTGATTTCAATGGAGAGCAGCAGTGGAGGAGCGGCAAAATACACCGCTCCAAAGAAGCTGCTGGTAAGACTTTTCCTGACGTCCTGCCAGCGCACCGTTCCAGTGTCAAAGCCCTCGGGCTTTGACACTGGAGACAATGAAGCAGCTGTTTGAGGGCGGATTGCAGGCGCTATTTTTAACGCTATAACGCCTGCAAAACGCCCTTGGTGTGAAAGGGGGCTTAGGACTGGCCCCCATTCCTCTTGAACTATTGGCACTTTTGAGGAGCAAGGAGGGGAGCAGATACCCGATTTTGACAAGAACCCGCTTCCCACTTCCATTCCGTGTGAGGCTGTGCTCAGAAACGGAAGTTCTCCTCCCTCCTTCCCCCCTGCAGTCTTCTGGGACACTGACAGGTCCCAGAAGACTGCATCCACCACTCATGATGCGCAGTGGGCACCCAGCCGTGAAGCCACAAACTGTCACTGCCGGGTGCCCATAGTGAAGATGTCGGTGCCGGGGACCGAAGACAGCGAATGAGACTGACTGAGATGAGCACACCGCAGGATCGCTGGACAGGTGAGTGGCTGTTTTTTAAAGGTCAGCAGCTAAAGTTTTTGTAGCTGCCGAGTTTTATTTTTTTTCACAGGTGGCTGGAACTCCGCTTTAAATATAGTATATTCAGCAGCTGACCTAAACAGACAAGAATAGGAATTCTATCTACCTAATGGGTTTCAACAAAATGGCTAGCCCTTTCACTTCTATAGCAGGCAGAGTAGATCTAATGTGTCCCAAATGCTGCCAGTAAGAATCTAAAGATGGTAGTTTAGGTAAATATATCCAGGGGGGAGTTTTTCCAGAGCAAGAAGGCGCAAAGAAGGGGAACTTGATTATCAATTCAGTGCCCATTTAAAGTGAACCTGTGACCAGTTCATGCAGACTAAAGTGTTTACATATTCTGAACAAGCAGTAAAAGCACTTTAAATCAAGCTTTTATTTATCTCTGTATCTATAAGCATTGCAAAGAAATTACATTTTCAAAGTTCACAATACAAGTACTGTTTTTCTCTCTGAGAGCAGAATCTTGGCAGGCTACCAGCCCTCCGATGTAAACAACCAGCAAAGCTGTTGGAAACAGACTGAAAACAGAGTAGAGCAGGGGTAGGCAACCTTTGTGAGGTGAAGATCTATTCCAACAACAGGAAAAGATCAAAGATCACATGGGTGCAGTGTCCTTTTTTTACCCCATTAAAAAGTACAGACAACATCCAGAAAACTTAGATAAATATAATAAAACATATGTCTCCCCAAGTCTGATGCAGTAGTCGATCATGAAGGCAGAACAACTGGCACTGCAGGCTGACTTGCTCGACTAGTTTCAGGCCTGACATGTCTCGATTCTGGACTGTCTGGTCTGAGTGTGGCCAGTCAGTAGTATATAGGTCAGTGTGCAGGGGTCAGTAGCATTTAGCACAGAGTGTCATTAGTATGTAGAGCATTGTAGAAGGGTCAGCATTATGCACTGCCGTGTGCAGGGGTCAGTAGCATTTAGCACAGAGTGTCATTAGTATGTAGAGCATTGTAGAAGGGTCAGCATTATGCAGGGCCGTGTGCAGGGGTCAGTAGCATTTAGCACAGAGTGTCATTAGTATGTAGAGCATTGTACAAGGGTCAGCATTATGCAGGGCCGTGTACAGGGGTCAGTAGCATTTAGCACAGAGTGTCATTAGTATGTAGAGCATTGTACAAGGGTCAGCATTATGCAGGTCAGTGTACAGGGGTCAGTAGCATTTAGCACAGTGTCATTAGTATGTAGAGCATTGTACAAGGGTCAGCATTATGCAGGGCCGTGTGCAGGGGTCAGTAGCATTTAGCACAGTGTCATTAGTATGTAGAGCATTGTAC
This sequence comes from Lithobates clamitans, assembly GCA_037952925.1. Lineage (NCBI taxonomy): Eukaryota > Metazoa > Chordata > Amphibia > Anura > Ranidae > Lithobates > Lithobates clamitans. The sequence goes on from JBBGZY010002200.1 coordinate 122,151, forward strand.
AAGGGTCAGCATTATGCAGGTCAGTGTGCAGGGGTCAGTAGCATTTAGCACAGAGTGTCATTAGTATGTAGAGCATTGTACAAGGGTCAGCATTATGCAGGGCCGTGTGCAGGGGTCAGTAGCATTTAGCACAGTGTCATTAGTATGTAGAGCATTGTACAAGGGTCAGCATTATGCAGGGCCGTGTGCAGGGGTCAGTAGCATTTAGCACAGAGTGTCATTAGTATGTAGAGCATTGTACAAGGGTCAGCATTATGCAGGGCCGTGTACAGGGGTCAGTAGCATTTAGCACAGTGTCATTAGTATGTAGAGCATTGTACAAGGGTCAGCATTATGCAGGGCCGTGTGAAGGGGTCAGTAGCATTTAGCACAGTGTCATTAGTATGTAGAGCATTGTACAAGGGTCAGCATTATGCAGGGCCGTGTACAGGGGTCAGTAGCATTTAGCACAGTGTCATTAGTATGTAGAGCATTGTACAAGGGTCAGCATTATGCAGGGCCGTGTGAAGGGGTCAGTAGCATTTAGCACAGTGTCATTAGTATGTAGAGCATTGTACAAGGGTCAACATTATGCAGGGCCGTGTACAGGGGTCAGAAGCATTTAGCACAGTGTCATTAGTATGTAGAGCATTGTACAAGGGTCAGCATTATGCAGGGCCGTGTGCAGGGGTCAGTAGCATTTAGCACAGTGTCATTAGTATGTAGAGCATTGTACAAGGGTCAGCATTATGCAGGTCAGTGTGCAGGGGTCAGTAGCATTTAGCACAGAGTGTCATTAGTATGTAGAGCATTGGACAAGGGTCAGCATTATGCAGGGCCGTGTGCAGGGGTCAGTAGCATTTAGCACAGTGTCATTAGTATGTAGAGCATTGTACAAGGGTCAGCATTATGCAGGGCCGTGTGCAGGGGTCAGTAGCATTTAGCACAGAGTGTCATTAGTATGTAGAGCATTGTACAAGGGTCAGCATTATGCAGGGCCGTGTACAGGGGTCAGTAGCATTTAGCACAGTGTCATTAGTATGTAGAGCATTGTACAAGGGTCAGCATTATGCAGGGCCGTGTGAAGGGGTCAGTAGCATTTAGCACAGTGTCATTAGTATGTAGAGCATTGTACAAGGGTCAGCATTATGCAGGGCCGTGTACAGGGGTCAGTAGCATTTAGCACAGAGTGTCATTAGTATGTAGAGCATTGTACAAGGGTCAGCATTATGCAGGGCCGTGTGCAGGGGTCAGTAGCATTTAGCACAGTGTCATTAGTATGTTGAGCATTGTACAAGGGTCAGCATTATGCAGGGCCGTGTACAGGGGTCAGAAGCATTTAGCAGTGTCATTAGTATGTCGAGCATCGTACAAGGGTCAGCATTATGCAGGGCCGTGTACAGGGGTCAGTAGCATTTAGCACAGTGTCATTAGTATGTAGAGCATTGTACAAGGGTCAGCATTATGCACTGCCGTGTGCAGGGGTCAGTAGCATTTAGCACAGTGTCATTAGTATGTAGAGCATTGTACAAGGGTCAGCATTATGCAGGGCCATGTGCAGGGGTCAGTAGCATTTAGCACAGTGTCATTAGTATGTTGAGCATTGTACAAGGGTCAGCATTATGCAGGGCCGTGTACAGGGGTCAGTAGCATTTAGGGCAGAGTGCAGGGGTCAGAAGTATGCAGGAAAGAGTAGAGGGGTCAGCAGTATGTAGGGCATTGTACAAGAGTCAGGATTATGCAGAGCAGTATACAGGGGTCAGCAGCAATTAGGGCAGACTACAGGGGTTAGTAGTAGTATGCAGGAAAAAGTACAGAGGCCAGCAGAATTTAGAGCAGAGAACAGGGATCAGTAGTATGCAGGCAGAGTACAGGGGTCAAAAGTATTGCAGGACAGTAGTTTGTAGGGCAGATTGCAGGGGGTCAGTTATTTTTAGGGCAGAATACAGGGGGTCAGTCATACATATGGAAGTATTTAGGGGTCATTAGTATGTAGGGCAGTGTACAGTGGTCACTGGTATCTAGGGCAGTGTACAGGGGTCAACAAGGCAGAATACAAAGTTCATTAGTATGAAGGACAGAGTATAGGGGTCAGTAGTATGTAGGGCACAGTACAGGGGTCAATAATATTGCAGAAAGAGTACAGAGGTCAATAATATGCAGGACAGAGTACAGGGGTCAGCAGTTTGTAGGGAAGACTGGTGGGCATAGTTTGGGTGGGGCCTAATCGGTCACATTAATATGCCCACTGGACTGGATCACGGTGGTGTTTTATTGAGTTTCACCGGTTTAAAAGGAATAGTGCACCTATTGCATTTTTTTATATGTTTATTTTGGTCCTGTATTCAGATATTTAGTGTGCTGTTTTTCCTCTTAAATTTTTTTGGTACACTAAGCACAAGAGGTTTTAATTTTATACAAGGGTCAATAGTTTTTAGGGCAGGCTACAGAGGTCAGTTCTTTTTAGGGCAGAATAGAGGGGGTCATTAGTAGGTAGAACAGTGTACAGGGGTCATTGGTATGGAGACAATGCAAAGGGGTCAGCAGTACAGAGTATAAAGTTCATTGGTATGTAAGCCAGTGGGCAAGGGTCACTAGAACAGGGGTCAGTACCCACAACCAGAGTGGCACAAGGAAGTGGCAGTAAGGCATTGCTATGTGGTGTCACATGCAACTGCCTAAAATGGATGGGAGATGAGGGCTGGCAGGGATCACCACATGGCACATTGGTATGTATCTTCCCTGCACCACTCTGCATATGGGGAGGAGCACTTCAGACAGAGGGTTGGCTAGACAGTGATGTGATCTATGTGTCATCTGCCCTTGATCAGCAGGTAGTTGACGCTGTGTTTCTTTTCCTTTGCAGCAGTTAGTTGACGACTGGAAGGTTGCTGACCACAGACTAGAGTCCTTGCTGTGATCTTTGAGAAAGAATAACTTCATTACAGCAGGAAAGTGAGAGCTTGTTTTAAAGAGTCTTTACTACTTGTTAACAATATGTAGATCGTTAAGCCTGGGTTCACACTATAGCGATGCGTGACCTACACGTGGTTCCAGCGCCGGTGCCCGCATTGCATCTCCCCCGCAGGCAGTTCACACCACTGCGGGTGTCAATACAATCTTACCGATACCCCTAGATTGGTTCACAGATAGCAGTGCAAACTGTGGATTCAGACAGAAATCAGATCGCATGGGTATGAACACCCATGCGTTCTGATTCCAGTGCGGTGAAAAAGTCCCTGCACCTTTTTTATGCGAATCCAGTGTGAGTTCAGCCACACAACTGTATGGCTGAACTAGCATTGCACAGACATCACATGTGATCGCCACAGCAGTGCGGGTGCTAATCACATGGGATGTCTGTGCTCGCAATACTGTGAACCCAGGCTTAATTGTCCATAATCTGGGCACAGGTGAACTTTAAGCATTGGAAGATAGCATATCTGACATATGAAACAACGTTAACAAACAACTCTTTTCCCTAAACAAGTAACTTTATAGTCACACTCCACATTGCGATACATGTCTCTAACATCTCTGCATATATTGCAATCTCTTTTCTCCGGGGACTTTTACAAAAAAACAAAAAACAAAAAACACAACAACATTTTTGATATCTTTTAACATAAAGAAGCAGACAGGCTGTTTATGCATAAATAAAATATTCATACTTGTCCAACAAGTCCAAAAGCTCGGTCTAAACTCCTTTGGTCTGTGTATTTTCTTATTTTATTATGAAGCCATCCTAACTCTGCAAGCCTTCCAGTGGTATCTTTAAGGGATTTTGATACAGCCACCTGTTATTAAAAAAAAAAAAGTAAAAGTAAATAAAAAGCCATCACAAAAAGACCTCTTTGAAGTATGAACAAAACAAGAGCTGTAAGGCTGTTCCGCATGAGAAACAAAGCATAAACATGTTCATATTAAAAGATAGCACTCGCAAAATCACAAGGCAAAACAATTTAGAAATAAAATATCCACACGCTACAATTTATATTTGACTAATCTATACAATAAGAAACAATTTACATTCTGTTTAGAGGATTCTAAATTCCTTCTCCTCTAAATGGAACCCAGCCAGGCCTGGCCATCATTTCTCATGATTTGTTCCTGCGTTGTCACAAAAGTATGTTTAATTTGAACATCGCGTAGTACTACAACTGTTGGTAAAAGCCACAAACACCATAAAAAAAAAAAAAAAAGCAAAAGTACTCAAAAATTACACATTTTTATTGAAATGCACTTTGCAGTATTGCAATGTTTCAAATATCACTAAACCAATAATTCACCATGTACACTAGATGGCAGTAGTAACCCACAAAAGCAAAATTCATAACTTTGCTTCTCTTTCTTTCTTAAACTGCTTTGACAGATATATTTATATACAATATCTCACAAAAGTGAGTACACCCCTCACATTTCTGTAAATATTTAATTATATCTTTTCATGTGACATCACTGAAGAAATGACACTATTCTACAATGTAAAGTAGTGAGTGTACAGTTTGTATAACAGTGTAAATTTGCTGTCCTCTCAAAATAACTTAACACAGTCATTAATGTCTAAACCGCTGGCAAAAAAAGTGAGTACACCCCTAAGTGAAATTGTCCAAATTGGGCCCAAAGTGTCATTTTGTGTGGCCACCATTATTTTCCAGCACTGCCTTAACCCTCTTGGGCATGGAGTTCACCAGAGCTTCACAGGTTGCCACTGGAGTCCTCTTCCACTCCTCCATGATGACATCACGGAGCTGGTGGATGTTAGAGACCTTGCGCTCCTCCACCTTCCGTTTGAGGATGCTCCACAGATGCTCAAAAGGGTTTAGGTCCAGAGACATGCTTGGCCAGTCCATCGCCTTTACCCTCAGCTTCTTGAGCAAGGCAGTGGTTGTCTTGGAGGTGTGTTTGGGGTCGTTATGTTGGAATACTGCCCTGTGGCCCAGTCTCCAAAGGGAGGGGATCATGCTCTGCTTCAGTATGTCACAGTACATGTTGACATTCATGGTTCCCTCAATGAACTGTAGCTCCCCAGTGTTGCGGCAGCATTCATGTAGCCCCAGACCATGACATTCCCACCACCATGCTTGACTGTAGGCAAGACACACTTGTGTTTGTACTCCTCCCCTGGTTTCCGCCACACACGCTTGACACCATCTGAACCAAATAAGTTTATCTTGGTCTCATCAGACCACAGGACATGATTCCAGTAATCCATGTCCTTAGTCTGCTTGTCTTCAGCAAACTGTTTGCGGGCTTTCTTGCGCATCATCTTTAGAAGAGACTTCCTTCTGGGATGGCCGCCATGAAGACCAATTTGATGCAGTGTGCAGCGTATGGTCTGAGCACTGACAGGCTGACCCCCCCCCACCCCTTCAACCTCTGCAACAATGCTGGCAGCACTCATTCATCTACTTCCCAAAGACAAGCTCTGGATATGACGCTAAGCACGTGCACTCAACTTCTTTGGTTGACAATGACGAGGCCTGTTCTGAGTGGAACCTGTCCTGTTAAACCGCTGTACGGTCTTGGCCACCATGTTGCAGCTCAGTTTCAGGGTCTTGGCAATCTTCTTATAGTCTAGGCCATATTTATGTAGAGCAACAATTCTTTTTTTCAGTTCCTCAGAGAGTTCTTTGCCATGAAGTGCCATGTTAAACTTCCATTGACCAGTATAAGAGCGATGACACCAAATTTAACACACCTGCTCCCCCCATTCACACCTCAGACCTTGTAATACTAACGAGTCACATGACACCGAGGAGGGAAAATGGCACATTGGGTACTCACTTTTGTTACCAGCGGTTTAGACATTAATGGCTGTGTGTTGAGTTATTTTGAGGGGACAGCAAATTTAAACTGTTATACAAGCTGTACACTCACTACTTCCGGTGGATGCAGTCCTCTGACTGCCCTTCCCAAGATGGCGGCGGCGTCAGGGAAAAAACATGTGCTGGCAGCAAAACAAAAAATGCCTGTCGTGCCCGACGCCCCCGCCTGGGAGCAGCGATACCTGGAGCTTCTGGCTCTCCTCGAGCACTGACGAGGGAGAAGGAGCCCATCCACCCGGCACCCGTAAGCCTGTGGAAAATGGGAGGAATCGGCTCTCCTGAGGTAGGTAAAAATAGTGGAGTAGGAAGCCTGTTCTCTCAGGACAGAACCTTGAGAGCTCCAAACTCCCACATGTGTTCCCGCCGGAGGAAACACATAAACTGATGATAAGTGGGAAGGAGCCTCCTTTTAAAAGTTTGGTGGAGGTGTGTTTCCTATCAAGTGGGTGGACCCACGCTCTCAAGGTGCTGTCCTGAAAGATGTTAAGGGAAAGATATAATAAAATATTTACAAAAATGTGAGGGGTGGACTCACTTTTGTGAGATACTGTATAACTCCTAGGCTAGAATATATTGTTTACACTCCTGAATGAGAACAATTTTATTGTACATTATATTTATTTGTTAAAGCTCAATTCTAAGTTTTGGGGTACATCCACTCCCTACAGCAATTTTACATTTTTTTAAATTCCCAGAATAAATAGGTTTTTCTGCGGGTGTCCTCTGGATAGTCGAGTGACTAGAGGGGTCCTCTCTGTCTTCTTTAGAAGTCGTCTATCCTCAATACTTTACAGTAGTTATGTTAGGATGTTGGCGCCATGCTTTGCAGTAATGTACTGGGTGCCCAGGTTGAGATGATGCACCCCAGGGAATGTGTCCTTGATGGTCTGGGATCATGGGAAGTGGGTTAAACAACAACAAGAGGCACCAGTATACCCAGAAGGAGTTTGGCATGGGAGGGAGTTAAGGCAGCACCAAATTGTGGAAGGGGTGAGTTGTGCTTTGCAACTACTCTGAAGATGAGTTTTAATATTTTAATTGAAAAGTTTTCTTTCAGTATCAAAACATAGGAATGAAATATTACCCTGATATGGCTACCAATGGGTTAATATATATATATATATAAATCATGCAATTTTTACCTTGCTGTCAACTTTGTAGCAGTTTTCAGAATTACACATTTTAATGCACTTTCCATCTATGCCTTGGAAAACATAAAGAATATCTCTTACGAGAGAGGACTCCGTTATTTCAACAGAACCTATAAAACAATTAGGAAAGAGCACAAAATAAAAACGTATGAAAACCAAACATTTTCACTTACTTGGAAAAAATATCAATATTTAACTATGATATAAACTATAAAGAATATAAAATATATTATCACAGACATCAAAGGTTTCCAAGTGGACATGAAAAGATTCCTCAAATACCCATAATATAAATTAAAAAAACTTTTTTTATTTGAAAATTTGAAATATTGCATATTAAAATTTTCTACGTATCCGGCAGAGAAAGCTTGTGTCTTATTTTTACATATTTTAAGTGTCTCTAAACCTACATAATAAAAAAAACTATCAATAAATGCTGTATTACATTCTGTTCATACTCACTGAGATTGAGATGAGGTTGATCCTGCTGCTCCAAATCTCCCCCTTCTGTCCAAGTCCCCAATTCAGCTAGGGATTTGGCAGCTGCTGAGGCAACTCTGCACATGCTCAATTTTCAATGAGTTTCTACGCTCAGCATTTCCTCACTATCACATCTGAGCAGCCCATGTGACTATAATCAGTAACACATGTGAGCATATACACAGTGGTAAATGACAGCCCACTCCCTCCTCCTCCATGCCCACTAACCAGCTAAACACAATGGGGGCGGGATATTACATGTAGATTAATGGAGGCTTCACCTCCCTCTTATTCTAAGACACAGGGTGGTGGGGTGTGACACTGGGAATTTTGCCCACACCCTGTTATTACCAAAAAACAAAAAATAATAAAGACTTGATTTCAAATATATATTTGTATGAAATGTATAACAATTTTTATTTATTTATTTTAACTCTGTTTTGCAGAGGCTGTTTTTTTTTTTTTTCTTTTAATTTGAATACGTGACCAGCAGCAGAGGACTAGAAGGTCCTCCTGCTTATGTTTCCCAGCGGACAGGCTGGGAAAAAGCTGGGTCACGTGACAGCTGTATATCAATTAGGAAAAAGGTACTTCTATTTTTTTTTTTTTTTTTAATTAAAATAATTACAATGCCATCATACATATACAGAAATAGAAGGAACAATGTAAATTAAACAGTGTGTGTTTAGTATAACGTTAACCATTTTTTTTTTTTTTTTTTTTTTTAGTAAACTTGTCCTTTAATAATACCCTTCTATGATCCACCCACCTTGAACACAGAGTAACATGGTAAATATTTACCTTTCTTTCTGTTCCAGTAATCTTTCCTGCCTGCCGCCACAAAAACATCCTACAGCCACCCTGTGGTATATAGCTCACCGATAAGAGTCAAAAAGGCTGATGCATGCATGCACAAAGACAAGAGGGATGGGTGGGGATGGTTATAAAAGAATGGAAGTACACCAGGTGGACCACACAGTGAGGATCGTTGGAATAAGGAGGAAGGTAAAAGCACTCTGCACTTACAGTGTGGGAAAATTTATTTAAGGACGGGTTCACGAAAAAAAAAAAAAAAAAAATCAAATAAAAATGGCCCCCCCAAACCATTGTAATTTACCTTTAAGCAGTCAATATGTTTTAAACAGCAATAAATCTGAGTCCACTTAATGTACCACCCTCTTACAAAGTTCACAGTGGCACCACTGACATGCACACATAAGAGGTAGGTAATGGAGCACAGAAAAAAAAAAAGAACTGCTCAGTCCATGCCAGCTGCCCAGACATAAACCACCTATGGATTCGCTGCACTGAATTTTGTAAAGCTCAGATATAATAGAAAAAAAGTGGAATTCCTGATTTAACAATGTATCCATGTTTCCGAGTAGTATAAATATTTCTGTATTTGACTTTGCTTTTTTGCCTGGAATTGCTTTCCTTTGCAATATTGAGTAAAACCACATCATCTGCAGTTATTGTAGAAACAGCTTTGCAGGTCCGCACCTAAAAAGTCTTCCCTACCAGCACAGTGACTTTATATATAAATTGAAATTTAATGCAAACCTATTCATCTCAGGTTTATTTAATATAGTATCATAAACATGTTTATGCTTTATTTCAGGCTCTATAGCAGCCTTTCTCAAGAAGGAACCTTTCAAATAACTTTCAGGTCTAATAATAAATTCATCTACAGCTTACGAGACAATATCAAGAGCAGTAAGTTATGGATATGAGAAAAAATAAAAGAATAAAGAATGTGGCTGTACTTACCATATTTGAAACTCTCTATACTACTAAATTATTTTAAATAGTCTTATTTTTATACAGGATTTATATCGGAAAGGTTCATTGATTTCAGTGGTAGCTTATCTGAGAGCCATGAATTGCCAACTGCTCATGGAACCCCCAGCAACCTCTGGAGGAAAGGCTGATTAAGAAAGGCTGCTCTATAGGTTTTTAAGAAACATTTAGGACTAAATTTGGGTTTATGAATACTCTAACAGTACATTTGACTTATTTACTCTCTTATGGTCTGCTAAAAATAGCATTTTGTTATATCAATTCAACAAGTTCCAGAAAATAGCTGTTCATCCAATCAGAAATCTTGTGAGCTAATATCTGTCCACAAAGGAGGAGAGTATAGGAAGTTAAAGCAGAACTTCAGTCATTTTTTTTATCTTTCCATCTATTAAATCTTCTGTCCTTGTCTTAACTTAGGATAGTAAAACATTTTTTTTCTGCCAGTAAATACCTTATACAGCCCACTTCCTGTTTCGTATCTGGTAAAAAGTCTAGTCTTATGACATCATGCACAGATCTCTCTGTCTCACCCTTGTGAGAGTTTGCCAGGAAGGGAGGGGTGAGTCATAAGAGGGCCAATGAGAGCTGCAGAGCTGGAGGTGTGCTTCTGTGTGTCTGTGTAAATCCAGGAAGTGAACAGGCAGCAGCTTCAGCTGCCCACAGTTAAAATGGTTGCAGCCAGACTCAGTGGAGGGAGATTTCTGCAGCATATTTGGCAAGTACAGAATCACAGTATATATAAAATAATATGCAGTGGTTGGAGGGAAGCTTCAGAATGGCAAAAGATGTTTTTATTACAAATTATGTGAGCAGACTGCAGTTCCTCTTTAACATTTAGTATAGTTCCCTTCTATCTCGGTTAACCTCTTCAATACAGGGCACTTTTACCCCCTTCATGCTCAGGCCAATTTTCAGCTTTCAGCACTGTCACACTTTGAAAGATAAACTGTGCGGTCATGCAACACTGCACCCAAATTACATTTTTATCCTTTTTTTCACAAACAGAGCTTTGTTTTGGTGGTATTTAATCACCACTGGGTTTTTTATTTTTTGTTAAACAAAACAAAAAAAGAAAAAAAAGACTAAAAATTTTGAAAGAAATTTTTTTTTGTGTGTGTGTGTGTGTGTGTGTGTGTGTGTGTGTGTGTGTCAGAAAATTTTGTAAATAAGTAATTTTTCTCCTTCACTGATATGCGCTGATGAGGCAGTACTGATGAGCACTCATAGGCATTGATGAGGCGGCACTTATGGGCACTGATAAGACAGAACTGAGGTGGCACTAATATGCCTCACTAATGGGCACTGATAGGCAGCACCGATAAGCAGGCACTGAAAGGCAGCACTGACTGGCAGCACTGATGGGCACAAATTGGCATTAGGGCTGGGGAAAAAAATCGATTTGAATCTTGAATCGAGTTGAGAGGTCAAATTGATTCAAATTTTCAGCAAATCGATTTTTTAGATTTTTTTTTTTTCCACCAGGACCGGCGCTGACACCGCGCCGGTCCTGAGGAGCTGCGGGCAGGAGTTTTTAGGTGAGGCCGAGGCTTCGGCCTAGTCCGCGAGGCCAAACGCCACGGCCTTGCCTAAAAACTCCTGCCTGCAGCTCCCTACGGACGGCGCGGACTAGGCCGAAGCCGCGGCCTCACCTAAAAAATCCTGCCCGCAGCTCCTCAGGACCGGCGCGGTGTCCATCAAAAAAAAAAAAAACTCAATTCAAATTGTAAATCGAGGTTTTTTTTTTTTTAAATCACAGATTTTTTGGGAGAAAATCGCCCAGCTCTAGTTGGTATCACTGATGGACACTGACTGCCAACACTGCTGGGCACTGTTGGGGCTGCACTGATGATCAATGCCCGGATTGCCTTTACAGGTCTCCCCTGCGAGGAGATGCCGCTGATCGGCTCTTCTCTCCTCACACTCCGACAGTGTGAGGCAAGGAGAGCCGATTACTGGCACTTCCATGTTTACATGTGATTAGAGGTGATCGGATCACATCTTTACTGAGATCGTTCCACTGCAGGCGCGCAAGAGCAGTGAGACAGGGGCAACGTCATGACGTTGTCCCAAAACGAGAGGGGACCCCGTCCGCCATCATTTGACTATACAGTGGACGGGAGGTGGTTAAAGTGGTAGTAAACCCAAAACCAATAATGTAATCCAGTATATTGCAGCCTAACAATCATTAGATGTGGTAGCTAAGTTTTTAGACTTTTTTCCCTGGTGATCTGACCAGTAACACATCTCCTGTATTAGAGTGTCTCCACTCTGGGTGAGGGAGCACAGGGGCACATCAGACAGCAGCACTGTTAATCTGGGGGGAGGGTAGTGTTAGATACTGTATACTAGCAGATCTGCATACACTAACAAACTCAAGCCAAACTAATATAGTGTATAGAACAATATGAAAAAAGGGCAGGTGTGAAAGAGAAGGACTCACCACTTGCCTCTCCTTCCCTCCTGGTTCTTGGCACATTGCGGGACACAGTGTTTGGAAAGCCCTTGTTGGTGACATTTTGGAAAGCTGGCTGCTGACCAGTTGCTAAAGTCCATGCAAGACGCGTACCCAATTGTTGACGGAGGGAATCTCCAACTGCTGAGGTTTGATATGATTGACTGGAAGAAAAAATAGAAAAGTAAAACAGAATGTGCTTGGTAATGTCAAGTGCCTGCAATGAGGTGAATGTCCTTTTTTTTTTTTTTTAACTAGCCAGTTGCTGCTGACAAACAGTACATACATTGTAAACCCAAAACATAGTAGACAAAGAATGTCATATTCATTTTTTAAATCAAATGATACCAACCACTGCATATAACATATTCCAGAAACCAAAGAAATGTGTACCATAGGAATCACTGCAATAGGAATGCGTACCTTTACAATCACTTAAAGGGAAGTAACTTTTCTATGAGCAAAAAAAATCCATGCAAATGCTGGGGCAGCCAATAAGTCACATTGGCCTAACTTTTCCCCACCAGGTATATACTCAAAAATACTTAAACTGTAAATGGTTAAAACATAGACTTATAAAACTTAAATATAGTCCCCCTGAACATCCCACAGGCATAGATCTTACTTAAACTGCAAATGCATAACAATTTGTTTACCAAGTAATTTTGGGAGCAGTTTAATTTTTTGTGTAGTCATTTTGTTAGTGTGATTTTAACCAGTTGGTATCACCTGTGACATTTTAAAATGGTACAGTGATTGCAGCGATTTGCAGCAGTAGCATTTTTAAAATGGCACCCAGTGTTCAGCAGCTCCTGCAGGTCCCAGAGAGGGTGCAGGCCAGAAATGCCAGCTGCCTGCAACAGTGAGCATCCAGCACTAAACCCAGGGGATAGACAGATACTCCTGACAGGATAGTCAGAGACTCCTATGTCCCCTAAGACTTGGGCTTTAACAGCCATGCCGTGAAAGCCAGAGACTGAGAACTCAGGATGGAACAGAAAGACCAAATGTCTGGCCTGTTAGGAAGAGGCCAGGGTCATCTCCTCGTAGTCTGATTAGGTCTGTTCACCAGGTTCTTGTGGGTTCGATGCAATGACAATCACTGTCTTCTTAGCTTGTTCCATCTTGTGGCGCAGACAAGGTAGAATTCAAACGGGGGGCATGGATTAGCCTGAACGAAGACTGAGATTTATCAAGGCATTTGGCGTCAGTGCTAGAGGGTCCTTGGTCCTCAACACAAACAGAGATAGTTTGTTGTTGACGCAGGAGGAAAGGATATCCACATCCTAATTTCCTTATTTCTAACATATCAGGTTGAGGATGTCTGAGTGAAGGGCCCATTCCCCTTGATAGAGGTCGTGGCGGCCGAGATAACCAGATTTCCAATCATCCACTCCTAAGTTATCAGCCATAGAGATTGTTGAGTCTCAAACCACAACATTATCTGGCTTGCCCCAGTCAAGGCTGCATGACTTCTGGTGCCCCCTTGATGTAAGGCAATGGCATTGTCTGACTGCACCACTAAGATAACGCTGGCCAATCAGGCGTGCTCTGAGCCATCCCAGAAGCCCTACAGAATGAATAGGGAGAAGAGAAGGTATTTTTTAATCCCCAGACTGCTACACTGACTGCATAGGCACCAACAGTACATCAACCATGGGAGGCAAGTACAGTGGGGACCAAGGGGGAGGGGAGGGTGTGGGCGTTAGTTCACCTTTTTATTTTTTCTGAAAATTTAAAGCCAAGAGTGATTTCTTCATAAGGAAGGAGAGGTCCATCACCTTAAGACACTAGCAAACTACTGAGGACTCACAGAAAGCTTCCTGGAATTCAATCACCTGAAGGTACACGGCTAGAACAGAGCTATAATTAAACAGCCTGTGACCTGTACTGTATGGTTAAAATATATATGCACCCGAATGTGCTTTTAAATGAAAGCTCTATCTGTCCTGAAGATGAACGATGCACTGTATAAAGCATCATTGTAGACTGCAAACGCTAACATGGAACCAAGACCTTGTCAAAATGAACAAACGCTCTGGGACTCAAGGGAATTGATAGAGAATAAGGGGCAGGGACACAAGAGGTTAAATTCCATTAGATGTGTATAACAATTGAAATCTCACTTGAAATTAACAAAAAACTTCAACACAAGTTCTAACTGAAATTTTTACTTGAAAGCAGCTTAAACTCTGTACTACCACTTGTACCTACAGGCAAGCCTATAATAAGGCTTACCTGTAGGTACTGTGAATATCTCCTAAACTTGCACAGTTTAGGAGACAGTCCGGCTTACAGTGCCAGATCTTCAAAGCTCGTGATGGAAATGGCAGCTCCCGCACGCATGCGTGGGAGTGATGTCATCACGGCTCCGGCCAATCACATAGGATTCGGAGCTCGCAAACCGGAAGACAGACAGGGGGAACATGTCAGCCCTCTCAGCAGTGACTTTACAGCGCTGGAGGACTTTGTTCCAAGGTGAGTATATTAATGTGCTAGTATGCAATGCATACTAGCACATTATGTAATTGCCTTGCAGGTTTTTTTTTTTTTTTTAAATAGGCGGTTAACAAGCGCTTTAAAGATACATTCACATTTGTACATTTCCTGTACTACACAAATTTTAGATTAGTTATCAATGCAATATATCAGGATGTGGCCAGCATATCTACTGAAACTCTTCTGAGATAAGCGTTTTCAGTCAGTCTGAGTAGACACAAAGACTTGCATTGAGAAAGACTATTAAGCAGATACAGAAACCCAGATTATAAAAACAAACTCAACAAGGTAACTAGATTGGTCATATTGTTGAAAACACACACCAAAAAGAAATAAGGAACTCCATTAATTTTTTGTTTGGAACCTCTTCAGCTTGTGTCTTATTATTAGAGTGAGGATAGGTTAAGATCCTCTAAAGCAGTGGTTCTCAACTCCAGTCCTCGGGACCCACCAACAGGCCAGATTTTAGGTATTACCTTGGGGAGTTGCAGACTAGAATACTGCAATTACTGAGCAGCAAGTGATATCACCTGTGATGTATTTCAGCTATCTTGCAAACCTGGCCTGTTGGTGGGTCCTGAGGACTGGAGTTGAGAACCACTGCTCTAAAGGAAAAGTTCGAAATGCTGTTTAACCACTTACCCACTGGGCACTTAAATCCCCTTCCTAACCAGACCAATTTTCAGCTTTCGGCGCTCTCACATTTTGAATGACAATTACTCAGTCATGCAACACTGTACCCAAATGGAATTTTTGTCCTTTTTTCCCACAAATAGAGCTTTCTTTTGGTGGTATTTAACCATTTGGCTGGCCAAAGACCAGAACACTTTTTGCGATTCGGCACTGCGTCGCTTTAACTGACAATTGCGCAGTCGTGCGACGTGGCTCTCAAACAAAATTGATGTCCTTTTTTTCCCCACAAATAGAGCTTTTTTTTGGTGGCATTTGAACACCTCGGCAGTTTTTATTTTTTGTGCTATAAACGAAAAAAATAGCGACAATTTTGAAAAAAAAGCATTATTTTTTACTTTTTGCTATAATAAATATCCCCAAAAAATATATAAAAAAAACATTTTTTTTTTAGTTTAGGCCGATACGTATTCTTCTACATATTTTTGGTAAAAAAAAAAATCGCAATAAGTGTTCATTGATTGGTTTGGGCAAAAGTTATAGCGTCTACAAACTAGTTTTATGGCATTTTTCTTGATAATATTTTTTTTACTAGTAATGGCGGCGATCAACGATTTTTATCGTGACTGCGACATTATGGCGGACACATCACTTTTGGCGCGATTTTTGGACCATTCACATTTATACAGCGATCAGTGCTATTAAAAATGCATTGATTCCTGTGTAAATGTGACTGGCAGTAAAGGGCGTTAACCACTAGGTGGCGCTGTAGGGGTTAAGTGTGTCCTAGGGAGTGATTCTAACTGTGGGGGGGAGGGGCTGTGTGAGACACCACACTGATCACCGCTTTCGATCACAGGGAGCTGTGATCAGTGACAGTGTCATTAGGCAGAATGGGGAGATGCTTGTTTACATTAGCATCTCCCCGTTCTTCCTCACCCTGAGACAATCGTGGGTATCCTGCGATCACGGTCACGTAGCTCCCGGCGGGCGCGTGTGCTCCCGCAAGCCGCCTCTTAAAGGGCTACGTACAGGTACGTTAATCTGCCTGTACGTGCCCTTCTGCCGCAGTATATCTGCATGAGGCAGTCGGGAAGCGGTTAATCACCGCTGGGTTTTTTATTTTTTGCGCTAAGAAAAAAAGACTGAAAATTCTGTAAAAAATTGCATTTTTCTTTGTTTCTGTTATAAAATTTTGCAAATTAGTAATTTTTCTTCATAAATTTTGGCCAAAATTTTTACTGTTACATATCTTTGGTAAAAATAACCCAAATTGGTGTATATTATTTGGTGTTTGTGAAAGTTATAGAGTCCACAAGCTATGGTGCCAATCTCTGAAAATTGATCACACCTGAAGTACTGACGGCCTATCTCATTTCTTGAGACCCTAACATGCCAGGAAAGTACAAATACCCCCCAAATGACCCCTTTTTGCAAAGTAGACATTCCAATGTATTTAGAAAGGGGCATAGTGAGTTTTTTGAAGTTGTGATTTTTTCCCACAATTCTTTGCAAAATCAAGATTTTTTTTCTTCTTTTCACAAAATTGTCATATTAGCAGGTTATTTCTCACACACAGCATATGCATACCACAAATTACACCCAAAAACACATTCTGAGTATGTCAATACCATATATGTGAGACTTTTACACAGCCTGGCCACATACAGAGGCCCAACATGCAGGGAGCGCCATTAGGTGTTCTGGAGCATAAATTACACATCTAATTTCCTGACTACCTCTTACACTTTTGAAGGCCCTGGAGCACCAGGATAATGGAAACGCCCCAAAAATGACCTCATTTTGGAAAGTAAATACACCAAGGTATAATCTATGCCATATTCATATGGCAATACTGCCATATTCATATGGCAATACTGCCATATTCATATGGACACCATTTCCTACTTATGCACTCTTCACACCATCCCATGCTGCAATCCTCTATACACGTCACCTCAGCCCCCGTGGATAGGTCATTTGCCTCTGGCTCTCCGTGTGCCGTTTCCCGCATGCTTTACTATCTGCCCGATTTGGTAAGTGTGTTTGGCCAATTATTTTTAGCACAAGTATACTATTTTTATTCCCCTCTACATTGAGTGTGGTTTATCATATTTATCTATTATATTCTATAGGCAACTGTCGCATCTGCTGCTGACGAGTGAAGGTATTCATGAAACGCGTCGAGCTACGAGTTTAATCTGATGCCACCTCTATACTAGTTATTTATCCATATTTATATAAACATGTGATCACGGACACAGTTATCGAGCATGCCACCCTTGGCACTTGTAGGCCACATTATTGCTTTGCATGTCAATATTTTTATTATCATGCATCTATTACGATATGTGTTCCATGAATATTTACTTCTGTATTTATTATACCTACATCTGGTGCTAAGGATATATATGTATATATATATATGAATTAATTTCCGTTTTTTATTATTACTACTTTACGGAATAAAACCTTTTACTTATACCTCCGCATTCCACCTGCTTCATTTAAAGTCCCAACTTCCCTTTGCTATATACCTGAGGCAGGGATGGAGACACCTTACTGTGCCTCATTTAAAGTCCCAAATTGCCCCTTTTTTACAACGTATAATCTATGAGGCATAATGAGTCTTTTGAACATGTCATTTTTTTTCTACAAATTTTTGGAAAATGTAGAAAGAAAATAACAAAAAAATTACAATATTTCTAACAAATAGCATGTACATACCAAAAATGACACCCCAAAATAGATTGTCCTACTCCTCCTGAGTATAACGATACCACATGTGGGAGACTTCCACAGCCTGGCCACATACAGTAGGGCTGGGTACGGCCGAGTAGGGCTGGGTACGGCCGAGTAGGGCTGGGTATCGCCAAGTGTGGCTGAGCATGGCTGGGTATGGCCGAGTGTGGCCGAGTATGGCTGGGTACGGCCGAGTATGGCTGGGTACGGCCGAGTATGGCTGGGTACGGCCGAGTATGGCTGGGTACGGCCGAGTATGGCTGGGTACGGCTGAGTATGGCTGGGGGTGGATGGGATGGCTGAGCATGGATGGATAGATGAGTATTGCTGAGTATGGATGGCTGAGCATGGATGGGTGGATAAGTATGACAGAGGGATGGCTGAGCATGGATGGATGAGTATGAATGGCGGGATGGCTGAGCGTGGATGGCTGAGCGTGGATGACGGGATGGATGAGCGTGGATGGCAGAGTGTGGATGGCGGGATGGCAAAGTGTGGATGGCGGGATGGATGAGCATGGATGGCTGAGTGTGGATGGCGGGATGGCTGAGTGTGCATGGTGGGATGGATGAGCGTAGATGGATGAGCATGGATGGTGGGATGGCTGAGTGTGGATGGCGGGATGGCTGAGCGTGGATGGATAAGCGTGGATGGCTGAGTGTGGATGGCGGGATGGCTGAGTGGATGGCGGGATGGCTGCGTGGATGGCGGGATGGCTGAGCGTGGATGGCGGGATGGATGAGCGTGGATGGCGGGATGGATGAGCGTGGATGGCGGGATGGATGAGCGTGGATGGCGGGATGGATGAGCGCGGATGGCGGGATGGATGAGCGCGGATGGCGGGATGGATGAGCGCGGATGGCGGGATGGATGAGCGCGGATGGCGGGATGGATGAGCGCGGATGGCGGAATGGATGAGCGCGGATGGCGGAATGGATGAGCGTAGATGGCTGAGTGTGGATGGCTTATACAGAGGGACGCTCTCGTGTGCACGCCCCAGAGGCACGATTCTGGGAAGACATCATAGTACGCCCTCCCAGAGTTATCAAACCGCCCTGTAGCCTTCATTCAGCTATGGGCCGGTTGGTAAGTGGTTAAGATCCTGTTGGTGAGATTTTCCACCAACTTTAAAGTTTTTAGGGTGGAACATGTTACATGTTCTCACTCCTGCAGCTTCTGAACGATCTGTTGTATCTAGTGACAGCAAGGGGGAGATCTTCTTGACCCGCAGGTTGACACTTTAAAAAAAAAAAAAGTTCTGTGAATGAAAAAACTACAAGCCCCAACAAACAGCCTCTGTGGCTGTCGGCTTGCATTTCTCAATGAACTACCACAGAGCTGTTGAGTGCTCTGCTAGTTCATTGTCTCTTCCTGTCAGTTTGTATCTGCTTGCTCGTACATGCTACCAGCAGACAAACACACTGAGAAGTCACCTAACCCAAAAAATAAACAAAAGTGGAACTTCCACCCAAAAGTGGAACTTCCGCTCATTGGATTCCTCCCCCCCTCCAGTGTCACAGTTGGCACCTTTCAGGGGGGAGGGGGGCGCAGATACCTGTCTAAGACAGGTATCTGCACCCACTTCCGGGAATATACTCCCATGGGAGTCACGCCCCCTCCCGCACTCCCCCGCTGTCTCCTGGGAAAGACACAGGTCCCAGGAGATAGCAGGGACCATTGAGAAAGCGCAGCGCGACTCGCGCATGTGCAGTAGGGAATCGGGAAGTGAAGCCGCAACGCTTCACTTCCTGATTCCCTCACTGAGAATGGCGGCGGCAGCACCCGAGGATCGAGGGACGGTTCGGTCTTGGGTGCCGACATCGCTGGACCCCGGGACAGGTGAGTATTTGCAGATCAATAAATGGAGGAGCCATTTACAGTTGAAATATTTTGTGACAACAATACCTCATCCAATTAGAACAGAAGAGAACTTAAATCCAATAGAACATCTTTCCAAGACACAGACAACATGGAAACATGGAATATCTCGGATCTATAAAATATTGACAGATCTTGAGGGACTGGAAAGACCTCCATTCATTGAAAAATTGGAACGGGAGTTGGGCTCACGACTAGATGGGCAACAGACTGAAACTATGATGGGAGCTGTACACGATTATGTGACCCACATCAAGACAATTGAAATAAATTATATTATACTTAGAGGAGGCATGCATGTGCTTTTTTTAAAAAAAAAAAGTTGTTAAAATGTGATATGACGTCAACTGCTTTGTATATAATATAAAACCAAATAGTCTATATAAAAAAATAAATTATCCTTCCACTTTACAATTATGTGGCACTTTGTGTTGGTCTATCATATAAAATACATTTACGTTTTTGGTTGTAACATGACAAAATGTGGAAAATTTCAAGGGGTGTGAATACTTTTTCAAAGTCTATAAAATAATAAGGCCTACCTATAGGTACTGTAAATATCACCTAAACATGCACTGTTTTGGAGATACTGTATACTGTGCCGATGACGTCATTGGCGCATGCATGCACTCTGAAGGAACGACTGCCTGTGGCATTTCGTCAGAGCCCTGTGCCGTGAACGGCGGCTCCCGCGCGCATGCATGGGAGTGACGTCACACGGCTCTGGTTGGTCACACTGCCGGCATTTGTGGACCCAGAAGGAAGACCGGCGAAGATGGATGCGGCCTCCAGCGGGAACGATGAGGGCTTAGTTTTGCAGGTAAGTTTCACATAATATGCTAGTATGCGATGGATACTAGAACATTATGCCTTTACTTTGCAGGTGACCAAAAAGAAAAAAAAAAAAAAAGGAGGCGGCAATGTTTACTTCCTTTTTAATGTAAAATTAAAAAATATATATTGCCATTACTTCTTTTGTGACATTGGAACTGCTAGTTTTTTTAATCAAGATTTTTTATATAGCAGAAATTGCAAAAGCTACAAAATTATCTCTGTCTCTTATTTTTCCAAATGTGAACTTTTAGATGAGAAGAACAGTGCTGTGAAATAATAACAGCTTACCCAGGAACAAAGGACTGTGGTGGTGGAGTTGGCCCATTTAAAGAATACATTCCAATACTGCCAATCCCACTACTGCCCAAAGCAGCTGAATTCTGCACCGACTGAACATTACGATCCTGGTAATTCAGTTGGAGGGTCTGTGGCCTTGCGTAGTAGTATGGTGTTGAATGGGCATCTCGAGGCAAGGCCTGTGCAAACAGTGTTGCATAGCTGGATACCTGAAACAAACACAATTATACATATCATGCTGATGCAAGAACTCCTAAAAGAAACTCTTAAAAATGAAGAAAATTTTGTTTTGTTTTTTTATTTAAAAATGGAACAACAAAACTGCCAAATCTAACTTTTTCCTCTGAAAACACTGATTCCCTGTCTTGCTGAATACCGACATCCATGCAGATCAGTAGTCAGCACAAAGTCTGAAGTTTTTCTCCACATACTTTTTTTAAAGTCAATACCTTGAAAGGAGATACCTGACAATGAGCCTATACATTTTTCTCATGACAAACTATGGAAACAGCATTTACCAGAATGACTCAGTACCCTTGCCCAGTAGTTTCGTGTTCAAATCCCACCAGTGACAGCCTGCGTAGAGTTTGTATTCACCCCTAAAAAGTGTGTTTGTAGATTTCTTGTTTCCTTCCACAAATATACAGGTAGGTAATGTATTATACTATACATCCCTCTCTCACCTCTGATATTGTTCCCTCATCTTTCAAAACAGCTGTAAGAACCCCCATACTTGAAAAATCTGGTGCAGAACCCAGTGACTTTAGCAGCCTTTGGCCCATCTCCAACCTTCATTTTCTATCCAAAATCCTTGAAAAAACAGTCGCTTCTCAGGACTGTACTTTCCTCTCTGACAGACCTATTAGATTAATTTCAGTCTGGTTTCTGTCCCCTACATAGTACTGCAAGTATATATCTATGCCATTGCGATCAGCAATATTGACTTCCTACCTATTTTCAAATCACGTTTCAAAACTCATCTCTTTAAACTGGCATATTCTGTCCGTTTTCATTCATTTGTTTTTGGAATTTAAAGTGGTTCTAAACCTTAAATTTTTTTTACCTTAATGCATACCATTTACCTACCTGAGCCCTCATTCGATCCAGCGCCGTGCACATCTGCAGCTGTTCTCTCCCCTCACTTCCGGGTCTTGCTGGCTTTGCTAGGGCACCAGGGGAAATTGGCTCACAGTGCTGTCAATCAGTGACGAGGGAGCAGGCGGTAGGGCTGAGTCCTGTGTCAATGGACGCAGCAACAGGGCTCGGGAGCAAGCGCGGATGAGTGCCCCCATGGGAAGCGGCTCCCCATGGGGGCACTGGAGAGAGAGGCGGGGCCAGGAACATCGGCAGGGGAACCAAAAAGAGGAGGTTCGCGGCCACTTTGTGCAATGTCCATTTTGTGAAATGGAATTGCACAAAGCAGGTAAGTATGGACATGTTTTCTTTTTAATTTTACAATCACTTTAATGATTATGTAATGTATATTTATTTTTTTTTGTTTCTCTGTTACTATCCTTGTAAGGTGACCTTGGATGTTTTGAAAGGCACCTATAAATAAAATGTATCATTATTAGTAGTATTATTAAACTTATATCAGACTTAAAGCTGAAGTACAGGTAAGATTATTTTTGCATAGTTACACTGATCTAGCTTGGACCAATATAATTATGCATGTGCCAAACCTGGCCAATCCCTGTGGAAGTAATCAGTGTAGGTAGGCATGCCAACTACATTTGCCCCTGGGATCCCAACATCTGTCCTGCTGCTTAGTGAACACTGGTGGTCGCCATTAAGAGAACACTTTACATTTTCTCAATGAATGGAAGACGGTCTGACTGCACACACTGCTTGCTAGAAATTATCAGTTGTAAGGGGTAGGGGACCTGTAGGATTTAGTGTTAAGTATAAGTGCCTGTAAGCTTTACTATATCACTTTACGAGAAAATGACCGCATGAAAGTGTAATTCATTATTTTGTTTATAATTTATAATAGTATAATAAAATTTAGCTTATGTTACCCTAAAACAGACAAGTAAACATTTGATATGTTATAAGCAGTGGTCATCAACCCTGTCCTCAGGGGCCACTAACAGGCCATGTTTGCAAGATAACTAAAATACATCACAGGTGATACCATTTGCTGCTCAGTGATTGCAGTATTCTAGTCTGCATCTCCCCAAGTTAATACAAAAAACCTGGCCTGTTAGTGGGCCCCGAGGACAGGGTTGATGACCACTGCGTTATAGAAAACATTTAGAAATGTTAATGGTGCCTAAGCAGTACCCTAAAAAATGTATTTTGTTTTTAAGTGATCAGGAAAAATAGCAGTGCACTTCCTGCTATGTAAAGAAAGGTGACTAGGCAGCTTCATAGCGGTATATTTACGTTGTGAGATAAAAGGCACTGCTGCCTCTGACTGCTAGCTTTACTAACTATGCAAGGTTAAAACCGCGATCTCCCCTGCTGAGCTGTTGCGTTCTAACAGGGGGATGCTCCCTGCCAAAACACTCTGATGCCGCCAGACAGGGTGGCTTACACACGGCCGAATATCAGACATTTTTTTTAACCGACTGATGTCTGCCGACATTAGACCTGTGTGTACAGGGCTTTACTTTGGACACAGCTTCCACAGTTTAGTTGCTTTTAAAAAGTAACACAATATATTGAAAAGTACTCTCATCTATGCTTACCTTGTTTGGTTGTTTACGTGGATCTTCACTAAGGCTAAGCAAAAGATAGAGAATTGCCCATCTGTTTTTCACCACTCCCTTAAACAGCAGTACAAAAGAAAATGTTTGTTAATTGACATGTTTTAAAAATACACCACATTTTTAGAGAATGTCAGAAATAATTGCAGATGACCCAATGAAGTGCACTTGTGTCTAGAATATGGACATCATTACATATTTTTAACAAACAGTAAAAAGGCTTTAAAACATCCATGGACAAAAAACATAAAAGCAGAGAATAAGGCGCAACTCGAACTTTGTGCATTAAAAACCCATTACATTTTAATAAAAGATGATAAAATGCACTCATAAGCAAAATGGAGTACAGCAGCTTATCTCAAGCTTATGTGGCACTCTTAGAATCCCGGAATCTTGACTTCTGAGAAAGCCTTTTGAATATGTTGCTTATAAGCCTCTTGCACCCCATGAACATTGTAAATAAACGCTCTAGATCAGGTGTTAGCAACCTGTCGATCATGAATAGGTGATGAGTAGACTGTTTTAGATTTACTGGTACTGATCCACTTTCCTCCTGCAGCTGCTGAAAGCTCTTTCTTTTCCTCTCCTTCCCACAAGCAATTACCGGCTGCAGGAGGAAATGGATAGGTACCAGTAAGTGCCGTAAGTAAGTGTCCCTGTTCCTCCTCTTTCGGCTGCCCAGCTCCCCGTGTCCCCCTTCTGCCCCCCACAGTGCTTCCGGCTTCCCTCCTCTCCTCTGCTGCCGGATGATGTGACAGATGGTTTCAGGATGGAGAGAGGGAGAAAGGACAGTAAATTAGTCATTTACTGTCTATTTCGTTATTTTCACTTTGTGCATGAAAACAGTGTGATCAGTACGACTTTACTGTTCACTATGCTTCAGAGACACTGGTCAGAGAGTACTTCCCATTCATTCATTGTCCAGTGCAGCCGAGGTTGCAGAGAAAGACTGCAATATATGTCCTCAGTTCCTTTCCCGGTCTCAAAAGTAAGACATCACGGGTCTCATTAGACCCCTGATATTCCACCAAAGCCCCCCAACAGGGCTCCTAAAAAAAGATTGTGAAAAAATAAATATTGTCAAAAATAATTTAAAAAATGAAAATTGTATAAAAAAAATATATAAATAAAAAAAACTGACAGCATTGACTGCTCCACTGATACTGTCCACTGCCCTACCGACACTGTCCACACACCATCCACTGCCCTACTGACACTGGAGGGGGAGGGAGGTTCCATCTTCTTGGGAGGGAACCCTATGCCATGTATAGCTGGACTGTGAGGAATACATGGATGCATTCTGTAGCCATTGGGGAGGAGTAAAAGCATGATGTATGGAAATGTATTATATGGATATGACTATTTAAGATCAATGTTGTCACTCTATTTAGATGGAAGCAATTCAAGTTTGCTAGCTCCTGATGAAGAGGACCATGTCCCTGAAAAGCGTTGAGCGGAAAAACTTGTTATAAATCACTGCAGTGGTTTTAATAAAAATAACTGTTCTATAACTGTGTTTTATTATATGTCTACTACATGTTGAAAAACCTTTTTTTAAAGTGAAATGAAATAAAATGTTATAAATCTTACTAAAGAGTTGTGCCTCAAAAGTCCCACATGTTACTATAGATTTGGTACGCCCTACTGACACTGTTCACTGCTCTACTGACTGACTGTCCACAACTCTTCTGACTTATACTGTCCACTTTAACATAGTGCAAGTTAAAAAAAATGTCAGTGACATTTGTTTTAGTATATTTTTCTAAGTTTTCCTTACTGTTTAGTTAGGCCTTGCTAGTTATTTTTTAAATGATAAGAGTACAAAACCTTGGTGATCTATGATGTCTTTCATGTTGTCAAGCTAGATCTCCACCTCTGAAAGGTTACCTACCCCTGCTCTTGTCCGACAGTTCTATTTACCTTAGTATTTTGTAGCCTGTTTATATTAATAAGGGACCTTTCCCACTCCCCCCAAAAAAAAAACCCATCATAGCTGCTATAATAGATTCCTATAGTTACTGTAATCTGTTGGACACATGTGGACACATCCATGATCTCTCTAGCTGCTTGTACTGTAAATACATTTATCCTTGAAGCTTCTGAATAATCAAAAAGCTTCAAGTTTCAGTCAGGCTGAATTTACGCATTTGCATTATAGCTTGGTGTGTTTTTCAGTAAAATGATTCAAACCGCATCTCGGAGCATAGCATCATAACCCACGTCCACATCATAATGTAAGTTTATGCACAATAAGTGTGTTGTGACACACGTTGACATTAAATTCAAAGTCCATTGCAATGCTCAACAACACACATTAACCTGTGTTGATCTCGGTTAACATGCGCTTTAATACATTTCTATTAATCTTAGTGGAAAACACATTTGGGGGGGGGGGGGATGTATAGTTATGAATCCATAAAAAATTCTATCCAATATATCTAAACACCTAAACAACTACCCGCTGTATATATATATATAGAAAGAAATAGTGGCGCTCTATCAGACAGCACTATCTAATTAAACCAGTGTCTGAAAAAAATGTATATAACATATAATGTTCACCAAGTGCTATCGTGATAAAACGTAGACAAAAAGTGTCCAAATATATAAATAACAGTAATCGACCAATCACAACATCATGTGCTGAATGTGAGTGAATGGAAAAATTATATGTAAATTAAAAAGTATATATATATATAACGATGAAAGGTGATAAAAATAAAAGAATCTTGATGTTTAAGTGTCTTCTTAGTGTCTTCCACCACACCAGAGTGTTAAGTGAACCCACTCCCTTCAGAAACGCACTCACCAACTCCAGTTGCCTGCACTTTCATGCAAGGCAAATGCGCTTTTTACCACACACCAGGGTAATTAGACCAACCCGATATCCAGCAGTTAGTTGTTTAGGTGTTTAGATATATTGGATAGAATTTTTTATGTGTTATTATTTTATATAGGGGCAGCTTACTCACTTTTATTTCACTCCAATACTTCACGTTATTCCTATACTGGTGGCGCAGTGGTGGTATTCTGAGTAAGGGGCGGTTGTTTACTCTAATATCTACAATTAGTTATGAATCCAGCCACAAAAAAATAAATAAAAATTAAAAAACATTAACTGCGGCCTCATCTAGCTTTTTTTTTTCCATAAATCAGTTCATATGTCAAAACTACAGTCAAGTCATATTCCACAAATCTGACATTCTACAGTACAGTATATATTTAAAAAAAAAAAAAAGCAGAATGTAAAAAACAAAAACAAAAACAAAAAAAAAATATTTTTTACTATCATCATCAGAAGCGGTCTTTAAAACAGCATACAAGTTCAGGGTACCTCATATCCAACCAGCATATCCACCTAGGCAAAAGACTGTACTTAGATCCAATAGCGATCTAATTCCCAGAAAATGTACTATTGGTTAAACATGTAAAATTCCATGGAGTTTTGTAAACAAGGATTTAAATATCTCCCCAGTCCAGCGTCAACATTTTTTTTTAATTACACAGCATGCACGAGTATCTCCAGAAACATTACAAGCACCGACTTATTCCTTTAACCACTTCTGCCCTGGAAGAATTTACCCCCTTCCTGACCAGAGCACTTTTTGCGATTCGGCACTGCACCGCTTTAACTGACAATTGCGCGGTTGTCCGATGTTGTACCCAAACAAAATTGACATCCTTTTTTTTCCTACAAATAGAGCTTTCTTTTGGTAGTATTTTTTGTGCTATAAACAAAAAGAGCGCCAATTTTGAAAAAAAAACATTATTTTTTACTTTTTGCTATAATAAATATCCCCCAAAAATATATTTAAAAAAAACATTTTTTCCTCAATTTAGGCCAATATGTATTCTTCTACAAATTTTGGTAAAAAAAATAATAAAAAAAAACAAAAAAAAAAAACGCAATAAGCGCATATTGAGCGTATATTGATTGGTTTGCGCAAACGTTATAGCGTCTACAAAAAAAGGGGATAGATTTATAGCATTTTTATTTTTATTTTTACTAGTAATGGCGGCGATCTGCGATTTTTATCGTGACTACGACATTATGGCGGACACATCAGACAATTTTTACACATTTTTTGGAACCATTGGCATTAATACAGCGATCAGTGCGATTAAAAATGTATTGATTACTGTAAAAATGTCACTGGCAGTGAAGGGGTTAACACTAGGGGCGGTGAAGGGGTTAACTGTGTTCCCTGGGAGGTGATTCTAACTGAAGGGGGAGGGACTAACTACAGGAAGTGACAGATCCTAGCTAATAGGAACACACGATCTGTCACTCCTGTCAGAACAGAACAGGGAAGTGTGTGTTTACAAACACTCGTCCCTGTTCTTTGTCTCCTGGTCATGATCGCTAGTGGCCGGAAGTCATTGTGACCATCGGGCACGAGCATCGGCACCCCCGCTGTGCAGTGGGTGAGCGCGCGCCTGCTATCTGGACCCCGCAAGATCACGTACTGTAACGTGATTTCGCGCAGAGGAGCCAGCCTGCCACAGTAAAACTGCGGCGGCTGGTCTGGAAGCCGTTAAAGTGTTTGTGAAGCGAATGTTTTTTTTTCTCTAGTTCCTTCTGATATGTAACAGTGAGCTCCCCAGAGGATGTAATTTATAAAAATATGCGGTGTAATAGCTTACTTCAGAGCGCCGTTCAGCACTCAGCTGTCTGCTGGTCTCCTCTCCCAATGTGATAGCTGCAGGGGGAGGTGCTGGGAAACCCCCACTGATGTCAGCCGAGGAGAGGACACCGGCGGGCAGTCACGTGAGCACCGAACAGTGGTCTGAAGTAAGCTATTATACCGCATATTTTTATAAAGGACATCCACTGGGGAGCTTACTGTTATATATCAGAGGGAAATATAGAAGAAAAAACACCGTTAATTTTAATGCAGGAGTGGATCGGGGAGCTGACAGGCAGGGAGGGGAGGGGGGGAGGACAGAGGGAGACACAGCAAAGCAGGGCTGCAGATGACAAAGGCAATGTACTCTGATCACGGTGTCAGGGCTCAGCAGCAGTGATATATCGTGGTCAGTGTACAGAGGGAAGGGTATAGCCAGGCAGGGTAAGCCAGTTATTACAGGTGTTACAGCACAAGCACTGTGTTGTACAACATGCTTTAAGGGAACAGGATCCATTTTCTTTTTTTTTTTGGGTTAACAAACACTTTAATCTGTATGCTACCAAGGTAGTGAATGAATGCATCACATTTCTTTTCACTGATGATTGCATATGCTCCAATTATACAGACATGCCTCCCTGTCTTTGTGTCTATGAATCATTTGTCCTGTAGCGTATCACATTATGCCACAGAATGGATATCTTAAGCACACATAAAACCGCAGACACAGACCATTTAAATTATTTATATCCTGGACTTATTTTCTTACTGTACATGCAGCAAACCTTCTGTGCTATACTGTTGCATCCTAGATAAGCTCAATGTTTAACAAGTGTGCAACCAGCACCTACCACACTTTATGTCCACATGTTCTGTGAACAGAATAAAATAAATTCTTTTCCCATGCAAAGATTGTCAGGGTACTTAGCAATTCAGTTCAAGCATAGAATCAGTGCTGCTGTGCTTATCTGGATTACATCAGAACCTTCACAAGTGT
The DNA here is from genome assembly GCA_037952925.1 of Lithobates clamitans. NCBI lineage: Eukaryota > Metazoa > Chordata > Amphibia > Anura > Ranidae > Lithobates > Lithobates clamitans. Next base: position 151,048 of record JBBGZY010002200.1, read on the forward strand.
TCTGTAAATAGAACAGCATCCCTTCTTTTATCAAGCCCAAGCAGCAACACCTGGCAAGACAGTTCAATTGTTTACTGCTGTACTTATCTGGACAACAATGTAGAAACCTTGGTCTGTATCTTTCCTTGTTGTGAACCAGACTTTGCTAACTTCATTATTATTATTATTGTTATACATGATTTATATAGTGCCAACAGCTTGTGCAAAGCTTTACAATATAAAGGGAGACAGTACAGTAACAATACACTTTAATACAAGATGTTAGGAGGGCCCTGCTCCTAAAAGCTTACAATCTAAAAAGGGAGGGTAAACTGGAACAAACCGTAATAACTGTGAGGGAAGAACTGATGAGAGAAATAAAAGATTCAGTTGTTAGCTGAAGGCAGGATAGACTTCCTTGAAGAGATGACTTTTCGGGAATTGCCTAAAGTGGACAGAGTAGGAGACAGCTGGACAGATTGAGGTAGAGAGTTCCAGAGGATGGGAGCGGCTCTACAGATGTCCTGGAGATGAGCATTATGGGAGGAAGAGATAAGGAAGCTAGGGAGCAGGATGTCTTGGGAGGAGCGGAGAGGACAGTTTGGGTGATATACTGAGACAAGCTTGGGCAGAGTTGCATATTGTTAATATTTTGAATCTTATTTGTTGAGCAATCGGAAGCAAGTGGAAGGATTGGAAGAGAGGTGGCAGACACTGAGTGGTTAGTAAAGTGGATAAGTATCAGGAATCACAGGAATCACATCGTCGTAAGCTTTGTCAGGATATTTTTACGTCATAAGCTTTGTCAGGGTACCATTACGTCGTAAGGATGAGCTCCGGCATGTTTGCACACCCCATGTGCAGAGCCCGCCAGGAAGTCAGCACTGCGCTGTGCTAATCACAGGCAGTGAGACATTGTCCCGATGCACGGCTGCAGAGATCAGGAAATGTCTCACTGCCTGTGATTAGCACAATGCAGTGCCCACTTAGTGGCAGGCTCTGCACGTGGGCTGGGCGAACACGCCGGAGCTCATCCTTACTCGTAAGCTTCGTCAGCATACTATTAGGTCACAAGCTTCGTCAGGATACAATTACGTCGTAAGCTTCGTCAGGATACTATTATGTCATAAGCTTCATTCAGATTTATTACGTTGAAAGTTTCGCCAGGATACTATTATGTTGTGTGCTTCGTCAGGATACTATTATGTCGTAAGCTTTAGCAAAATATTATTGCACAGGCTTACGTTTTTTTATCCAATACATCCATTGGTTGAACTGCGTGGACTTGTGTTTTTTTTCAACTAAACTATGTAACTATGTACATGCACATTCCAGGGGCTGGACATACCTAGACTGTTCTCATTGGTTGGTTACACTACATCTCTCCTATTAAACCATTATTTAAAATGACAATGCATGTGAAATAATAACACCTTTACATCAATCTTTATACAGTACAAATATCCCAGTTTTACAAAACAAAGTCTGAACTGGTGTAACCCTGGATGAAGAACAGAACACTCAAAGATCCACGTTCTCTGTTTTTTTGTAAAAGGACACATTAGATATCTTTCACCCTTAGCCCCTTCAGAGATTTACTTTGATATGTCATAAAATGTACTGCCACCACAATTCTCATTGCCAGAGCATTATATCCCTTTTATGTTTGGTAATCCGAAACCTCAGACGACTTCTTTCTTTATATATGTACGTGTATATATATATATTATATATATTATATATATATATATATATATATATATATATATATATATATATATATATATATATATATATATATATATATATATATATTGCAGGGGTCAGTTAACTGATAGACACCCCAAGTAGTTGCACAATTTACAAAGCTGTTAATAGCGTTTGGAATAATCAAAGTTAGAAAAAACAATAGCAACCTCCACATATCTTCAAATCCACAACTCCTCACAACCTCCATGGAAGCCTTCTCTTGCAGACGGATAAGGTTGAGCAAGTATACATTTTTTTTATAGACTGCACATTTACACATCCCTTCAATTTGGACAGTGGTGGAGTCATCTGACATCCACCACATGTAAAGGAAGCAGAGGAACAGGTGAGGTGGCTAAATTTCAAGGACTGGATCCATTACTTTAAACCTTGCTTGATTTTAATGCAGAGCACTACAAGCAGCGGAATCAGGAGTGAGTAATCTGATGCCTATACGCTTACTGCACAAGATTTTAATATGCCAGAGCAATAGTTTGTTCTTTTATGTTAGCATTAAAGAAGATTTTAGAACATGCTGGTATACTGTTCTCGTTCCTTATGCTTTTTTTTTAAATGAAAGAGCACTCCTCCCTGTATTTTTAGAGCTGCAGAGCTTGATTTGCTAAAACCTTCTAAATTTATGGAGTAGATATATTTCTGTGTGAATCTTTTGTCTTACCTTTACTTTACTTTTACTTTTCTATCTTTACTTTTCCCTGAAAGATCAGTCATCTAGTACTAAAACTACATTGTGATATACTAGCTTATCCCAGGTGATTTTTATATGCAGTGCCTTGAAAAAGTATTCATACCTCATTTCAACATTATGTCATGTTACAACCAAAAACGTAAATGTATTTTATTGGGATTTAAGTGATAGATCAACACTAAGCGGCACATAATTGTGAAGTGAAAGCAAAAAGATAAATGGTTTTCAACATTTTTTAGAATAAATATTTGAAAAGCGTTGCATGCATTTGTATTCAGTCCCCTTTACTCTATTTCCCCTAGCTAAAATTTAATGAAACCAATTGCCTTAAGAAGTCATCTAATTAGTAACATTTGTATAATTTAATCTCAGTGTAAATACAGCTGTTCCGGGAAGCCCTCATAGGTTTGTTAGCGAACCTTAGTGAACAAAAAACATCATGAAGCCAAGGAACACACCAGACGGGTCAGGGATAAAGTTGTGCAGAAGTTTAAAGCAGGGTTAGGTTATAAAAAAATATCCCAAGCTTTGAACATTTCACGGAGCACTGTTCAATCCATCATCCGAAAATGGAAAGAGTATGGCACAACTGCAAACCTACCAAGACATGGCCGTCCACCTAAACTGACAGGCCGGGCAAGGAGAGCATTAATCAGAGAAGAGCCAAGAGGTCCATGGTAACTCTGGAGGAGCTGCAGAGATCCACAGCTCAGGTGGGAGAATCTGTCCACAGGACAACTATTAGTCGCACACTCCACAAATCTGGCCTTTATGGAAGAGTGGCAAGAAGAAAGCTATTGTTGGAAGAAAGCCATAAGAAGCCCCTTTGCAGTTTGTGAGAAGCCATGTGGGGGACACAGCAAACATGTGGAAGAAGGTGCTCTGGTGAGATGACACCAAAATGTAACTTTTTAGCCTAAAAGCAAAACGCTATGTGTGGTGGAAACCGAACACTGCACATCACCCTGTGTACACCATCCCCCTCCGGTGAAACTTGGTGGTGGCAGCATCATGTTGTGGGGATGCTTTTCTTCAGCAGAGACAGGGAAGCTGGTCAGAAGTAATGGGAAGATGGATGGTGCCAAATTGCCGAATCCAGGATAATCGGAGAAGAAAACCTGTTAGAGTCTGCGAAAAACTGGGGTGGAGGTTCACCTTCCAGCAGGACAACGACCCAAAACATACAGCAAGAGCTACAATGGAATGGTTTAGATCAAAGCATATTCATGTGTTAGAATGGCCCAAAGTCCAGACCTAAATCCAACTGAGAATCTGAAGACTTGAAAATTGCTGTTCACAGATGCTCTCCATCCAATCTGACAAAGCTTGAGCTATTTTGCAAAGAAGAATGGACAAAAAGGCCACTCTCTAAATGTGCAAATCTGGTAGAGACATAAGGCATAGACAAAAGACTTGCAGCTGTAATTGCAGCAAAAGGTGGTTCTACAAAGTATTGACTCGGGGGGGGAGTTGGGGGCCGAATACAAATGCACGCCACGCTTTTCAGATATTTAATTTGTAAAAAATGTTAAAAAACATTTATCATTTCCCTTCCACTTTGCAGTTATATGCCACTTTGTGTTGGTCTATCATATAAAATCTCAATAAAATACATTTACATTTTTGGTTGTAACATGATAAAATGTGGAAAATGTCAAAGGGTATGAATACTTTTTCAAGACACTCTACATTGCTCTAATTACTTTCAGTATAGTGTAAATATCAAATCTAGTTGGTTACTTTATACAGATGTATATATTGTGTACCAAATGTTTTCCTTTGGGAATATCTCACCAAAAATGAAATATTTGTTGCAGGGGATGCCAAAAATCTGACTTGTACCTTAGTGCAGACTTCTGGGAAAATCAGTAAGCCAAATCAGGAAATGACATTTTTGGGGGACGTTCTGTATACCTTCTGTGTACAGAAAGCCTTCAGGTAGCCATATTGCACTTTACAGAAAATTAGAGCACTGCAGATTGAAAAGGTAATTTTTAATAAGATTTAATTGCAATATGACTTGTGTCGCAATTATATGCGCTATATTTTTTTTTTTCTTTTATTTGCAAATTTTTTCCTACGATAGTGGAGTTACCCTTTAAAAAAAAGTGGTGGCTGTATTTATTTTCTTTTTTCCATTTATTTCCCCCTGCTGATACAGCCAATACCACCTCCTGTCCTAGGGTTTCTCCACTCTGGATGGGGAGAGGTGGGGATATCTTTGGACAGCAGCATTGTCAGTCTGGGGGGGGGGGTAACATTAGGTGCACTAGCAGATTCAGGTGGACTTGACTAAAAAAATTAAAAGGCAAAACACTGTATTTAGAGCAACAGTTTTTTTGCCTTTTGGAATAACAGTACCCGTTGTAAGCACCCGGTCAGTGTTCAATGGTTTGTCTCAATCCTGTAACTGCCACTTTTGCTGGACAGCTTGGTCTGTTAAAAAGAAGTTAAAAATAACAGACTTACTAGCTCGATCACCAAGTGAAAAAGGAAAAATGCCCAAAAAAAGAAAAAAAAAACAAATGCACCCACCCACATCTAAGAATTGATAAGCTGCAATAAAATACTTATTTTTTATTTAGTTTAATACCGCTGTAAGACTGAGAAAGGATCTTTTGATCCAAAACACATTTCTGTTGAATTTTATTGAATACAAACACACAAGCTAGTGCAGTTACGTCTAGGGGATTTTTCTTATTTCAATGCTACAAACAAACCTACTACTATCAAAATTGCAGCTGTGTCCATATCATAACAAAATATGCCATTAAATAAGCAACACGAAAATGTGAGGAACTAGTAGTTATACATCCACTTTAGCCACTTTCTATAATCAATACCATCTTAACCTTCAACCAGAAAACACTAGCTACTAAAAAAGCTCCAAAATGTGAAAAGAGTATTCAATAAATCAGTAACATAGTAAAACAAAATTACTCTAAAAATAAACGGTCACTAAAGAATTGAGCCTGTAATGTTCAAAAATCAAATACAAAAATCTATCCCTTGCAAGAGGTTTCCTATGATCAAGGATGCTAAAAGGTTTTGATGGTTTAAAATAACAGCAAAAAACCACTGTGTTTATAATAGCAGAAATGCCCTTCCTATGTCTAGAGAAAAGAAAGTCCATTAGACTTACACAGCAGAAAGATACAGGCTATAAAACTTCCACTAAAATTTTTAAAATAATGCAATCAAGCTGTGCATTAAAGTGCGTCACCCAATCAATGTATCATTATGTTTCTCCCCTGGGAGTACAATACTACAGAAAGGGGAGCCACGTAAAGAAAAACTCTGCCAAACATTTTTTACATCAGCACTGCCAAACATATCTGTAATTTCCAAAATACAAAAAACAAAATTTAAAAATATGCAGTTTTAGGATCTCAATGTACCTAAAAATCTGATATACAGTTCTATGCGAAAGTTTAGGAACCCCTGACAATTTCCACGATTGTCATTTATAAATATTTGGGTGTTTGGATCAGCAATTTCATTTTGATCTATCAAATAACTGAAGGACACAGTAATATTTCAGTAGTGAAATGAGGTTTATTGGATTAACAGAAAATGTGCATTATGCATCAAAACGAAATTAGACAGGTGCATAAATTTGGGCACCCTTGTCATTTTGTTGATTTGAATACCAGTAACTACTTGGCACTGATTAATTGGAACACACAATTGGTTTGGTGAGCTCATTAAGCCTTGAACTTCATAGACAGGTGCATCCAATCATGAGAAAAGGTATTTAGGGTGGCCAATTGCAAGTTGTTGTTCTCTTTGACTCTCCTCTGAAGAGTGGCAACATGGGGCCCTCAAAACACCTCTCAAATGACCTGAAAATGAAGATTGTTCTATATTATGGTTTAGAGGAAGGCTACAAAAAGTTATCGCAGAGATATAAGCTGTCAGTGTCCACTGTGAGGAGCATAGTGAGGAAATGTAAGACCACAGGCACAGTTCTTATTAATGCCAGAAGTGGCAGGCCACATAAAATATTGGAAAGGCAAAGGCGAAGGATGGTGAGAACGGTCAAAAACAGCCCACGGACCACCTCCAAAGATCTACAACATCAACTTGCTGCAGATGGTGTCACTGTGCATTCTTCAACAATTCAGCGCACTTTGCACAGGGAGAAGCTGCCTGGGAGAGTGATGCGAAAGAAGCCTTTTCTGCACACACACCACAAACTGAGTCGCTTGAGGTATGCAAACGCACATTTGGACAAGCCAGCTTCATTTTGGAATAAGGTGGTGTGGACTGATGAAACAAAGATTGAGTTATTTGGTCATAACAAGGGGCGTTATGCATAGCGGCAAAAGAACACAGCATTCCAAGAAAAACACTTGCTACCCACAGTAAAATTTGGTGGAGGTAACATCATGCTGTGGGGCTGTGTGGCCAGTGCCAGTACTGGGAATCTGGTTAAAGTTGAGGGTCGCATGGATTCCACTCAATATCAGCAGGTTCTTGGAAATAATAAAAGAACAAATACAGCCCAGCGCTCAGGATGTGTTAAAAAACTAACTACTGCAACAGAACATAAAATATGTATAATTTAAATAAACCAAAATATAATTAAATAGTGGTAACTAGTGGATAATAAAACCACCATGTGTACCAAAATATAAAAAAACTGTTGTAGAAAGCACCACAGTAACACAGAATTAAAACAATGATAACTGTGAAACAATAACCAAAAATTAAAAATAGTGCATTAAAATAATAGCATATAAAAGGCACTAGCAATAACGGACATACAGCCCTCTAATGACAGGAGCCCAGCACAGGAGATTTAGTCCAGAAAAAGACTTAATATAAAGCAATGGGTAGAATTACACAGTTGAAGTGTAGTACTTGGAGTAAATGGCAATGGGTGAAGTGATGGAAGTGGGAGAACGTGGAGAGAAGACACTGACAGCCTACCCGTGGTGAAGGGAGTCTGACCTCATGTGGGGGAGCTCGCCGGCTCCAATGAGCTGTCGGGTGGCTGTAATGTTCAGGGGGATGGGAGGAATGTAGACTCGTGCAGGGGGGCTCGCCGGCTCCAGTGCGCTGTCGGATGGCTGTGGAACTCAATGGGCGGACGATCTGTCATGGGGAGAACAGCCCGGCTGGAGCTCCAGGGCGACGGCTGATGACGTCAGCACGGGGAGAGCCGCCGGGATGTCAGCAGGTGAAACACTGAACCGCTGCGTCTCCGGATGGTGTCTCCACGAGGGTAAAATGCTCCTCAGTGAAACTTGGTGTCACTGCTCAACAGCCAACGCTGGACCTGAAGAAATTGATGGGGGGAGAGTGGACGAACAGGCAAGCTGATGGAGCTCACATCAGCCTGGAGGACCTCACACTCCCCAAAGAAGTGCAGAGGCAGTGAAAAAAATTGTATGAAATAATAAAGAAAAAAAAAAAATGTGAAGTAAAATAAAAATTAATCAAAAAATCATCTGCCAAGGAGGGATGCGGAGGAGGAAGTGGCTAGGGTAACCACTGCTAGCTACAGTGAAAGCTACGCAGGGATGATGGATGGATGGATGGGTGGATCAATACCCACTGTCACCAAGTCCTGGCAGGGGCTGCTGTCCTGGGGTTGCCTTGACGACGCGTTTCGCGCACAGCGCTTTGTCATAGTCAAGGAAGTAGGCAACTCACAAAGTTTAAATAGATGTGTGTAAATTAGGGGAGGGAACATCAGGGGGGGGGGGGGGGGAGAAAAAAAGGTGCCTTAACCCATTGTGAGAAAAAACGGGGAAGGAAACAAAATCTCCAATGTTAACCCCCTGTAGTTCCGGCTACTCAACAATGGAAAAACATGCAATGAACCAATACCGATATATGTACAAATATAAAACATATACATAAACACATAAATAAAACATATATGTACATGAACACATATGAGTTAACAATCTAAACCAACATTATATTGGGTTGTCACTCAACACTGTTATTTCAAAAGAATTCTCTGAGAACGGTTACATTAAAACCATTATTCAAGAATACAGAAATACTAAAATATGAAAATACAAAAATATACAAATACAAATATACCCAAAAATACAGCTGAACCAATATCCAATGACAAAAGATTCTTATTGGGCATATCTTCTTGACTACCTTTAAAAAAACTTCAATGTATTCTCAACCAGATTCACCCTTTACCAAATCTACACAAAGCTACATGTTTCTAGTTCTTCATTCAACCCCCTGGGGGCAAGCGAGTCAAACATGTAGATCCAAAAAACCTCACGTTTACATAGCAAGGAAAATCTCTCATTATTGGTTAGTGTGCCCTTGGGGATCGTTTCGATCACAAAGACCTCCAGAAGTCTGACGTCCTTGCCATGGAAACGTAGAAAGTGCCGAGGCACACTGTGTTCGTCATTTCCTTTAGGCATTGTGGCAAGCACGAACAGCTTTACCAATGGATTATCCATGTATATTGACTGCTGTTTACAGCCCCTGGTGTGTCAATTACCCTCATATATCAAGGATTCCAACGATGTAATAAAAGCCCTTCAGAATTACTCATGGGAGGAGGGTTATTGGTGGGCATCTTTGGATGTGTCGTCCCTCTATACTTCCATACCCCATGAAATAGGCCTAAGAGCTGTACAACACTTTTTGACTAAAAGTGGGGATTTTAATTCGCTACAATCTCAATTTTTGATTCAAGCCACCGATTTTTGCCTCAGACGTAATTATTTTACGTTCGGTGAGCAATTTTATTTGCAACGTAGGGGAACTGCCATGGGAGCGAACTTTGCTCCGGTCTATGCTAATCTCACCATGGGCTATTGGGAAGAACAAAACATCTGGACCAACAATCCATTTGCTGAGCACATCGTTTTCTTTGGGCGGTATATTGATGACGTTGTGATCATATGGAGTGGGAGTCCAGAATTGTTCTCCTCATTTGTGGTCCACTGTAATTCCAATCCTCTTGGCCTATCATTTACTCATGTTATAGATCCCCAGGAACTTGTGTTCTTGGATCTGGTGTTATTCCATGACCAACATAAGATTTTTACTAGAAACCATGTCAAGCCAACCAGCGGCAATTCCTACTTACATTTTGGGAGCTGCCACCATCCTTCATGGAAACGCAATATTCCAAGCGGTCAATTTAATAGACTCAGACGGAATTGCTCAAGGGTGGAGGACTATGTGGAACAGGGGGCAGTGATGAAAAAGAAATTCCAAGAGAAAGGATATCCATCTGACCTCATTAATGACGCCTTCCTGTCTCACATGAACCTCCCCCTTAGAGCTAAGGGTCCAGTAGATGAATCAAGAACTAACCAGACAGTTAGATTTATTTCTACTTTTAATGACAACTACAAAGTCAATATCCAAAATTATTAGAAAACATTTTGATATTCTACGTCTGGACCAACGTCTTGCTCCGGTTTTACCTGAGTTCCCGCAGGTAACGTTTCGTAAAGCTCGCACTGTAAAGAACCTGCTAGCACCCAGCAAAACAATAGACAAAACATTCAAATCCCCCCTTGATATCAGATCCTACTTTCATGATAGAAAGGGCATATTTCAGTGCAAAAAGAGGGGTTGTTTGACATGCCAGTTTATTGCCCATGGCACCAAAATTATTACAACCATCACAGGCAAAAAATATGAGATCAGGCAGTTCATCACCTGTTCTACAGAGTTTGTTATATATGTCTTGCGATGCCCATGTGGGTTAGTCTACGTTGGCCGGACCATTCGGGCATTACGGGCCAGAGTGGGTGACCATCGCCGACTTATCTCTAAAGGAAATGACGAACACAGTGTGCCTCGGCACTTTCTACGTTTCCATGGCAAGGACGTCAGACTTCTGGAGGTCTTTGCGATCGAAACGATCCCCAAGGGCACACTAACCAATAATGAGAGATTTTCCTTGCTATGTAAACGTGAGGTTTTTTGGATCTACATGTTTGACTCGCTTGCCCCCAGGGGGTTGAATGAAGAACTAGAAACATGTAGCTTTGTATATGTTTGGTAAAGGGTGAATCTGGTTGAGAATACATTGAAGTTTTTTTAAAGGTAGTCAAGAAGATATGCCCAATAAGAATCTTTTGTCATTGGATATTGGTTCAGCTGTATTTTTGGGTATATTTGTATTTGTATATTTTTGTATTTTCATATTTTAGTATTTCTGTATTCTTGAATAATGGTTTTAATGTAACCGTTCTCAGAGAATTCTTTTGAAATAACAGTGTTGAGTGACAACCCAATATAATGTTGGTTTTGATTGTTAACTCATATGTGTTCATGTGTTCATGTACATATATGTTTTATTTATGTGTTTATGTATATGTTTTATATTTGTACATATATCGGTATTGGTTCATTGCATGTTTTTCCATTGTTGAGTAGCCGGAACTACAGGGGGTTAACATTGGAGATTTTGTTTCCTTCCCCGTTTTTTCTCACAACGGGTTAAGGCACCTTTTTTTTTTTTTTCTCCCCCCCCCCTCCCCTGATGTTCCCTCCCCTAATTTACACACATCTATTTAAACTTTGTGAGTTGCCTACTTCCTTGACTATGACAAAGCGCTGTGCGCGAAATGCGTCATCAAGGCAACCCCAGGACAGCAGCCCCTGCCAGGACTTGGTCACAGTGGGTATTGATCCACCCATCCATCCATCCATCATCCCTGCGTAGCTTTCACTGTAGCTAGCAGTGGTTACCCTAGCCACTTCCTCCTCCGCATCCCTCCTTGGCAGATGATTTTTTGATTAATTTTTATTTTACTTCACATTTTTTTTTTTTTTTTTTTATTATTTCATACAATTTTTTTCACTGCCTCTGCACTTCTTTGGGGAGTGTGAGGTCCTCCAGGCTGATGTGAGCTCCATCAGCTTGCCTGTTCGTCCACTCTCCCCCCATCAATTTCTTCAGGTCCAGCGTTGGCTGTTGAGCAGTGACACCAAGTTTCACTGAGGAGCGTTTTACCCTCGTGGAGACACCATCCGGAGACGCAGCGGTTCAGTGTTTCACCTGCTGACATCCCGGCGGCTCTCCCCGTGCTGACGTCATCAGCCGTCGCCCTGGAGCTCCAGCCGGGCTGTTCTCCCCATGACAGATCGTCCGCCCATTGAGTTCCACAGCCATCCGACAGCGCACTGGAGCCGGCGAGCCCCCCTGCACGAGTCTACATTCCTCCCATCCCCCTGAACATTACAGCCACCCGACAGCTCATTGGAGCCGGCGAGCTCCCCCACATGAGGTCAGACTCCCTTCACCACGGGTAGGCTGTCAGTGTCTTCTCTCCACGTTCTCCCACTTCCATCACTTCACCCATTGCCATTTACTCCAAGTACTACACTTCAACTGTGTAATTCTACCCATTGCTTTATATTAAGTCTTTTTCTGGACTAAATCTCCTGTGCTGGTCTCCTGTCATTAGAGGGCTGTATGTCCGTTATTGCTAGTGCCTTTTATATGCTATTATTTTAATGCACTATTTTTAATTTTTGGTTATTGTTTCACAGTTATCATTGTTTTAATTCTGTGTTACTGTGGTGCTTTCTACAACAGTTTTTTTATATTTTGGTACACATGGTGGTTTTATTATCCACTAGTTACCACTATTTAATTATATTTTGGTTTATTTAAATTATACATATTTTATGTTCTGTTGTAGTAGTTAGTTTTTTAACACATCCTGAGCGCTGGGCTGTATTTGTTCTTTTCTTGTTATGATCTGTATCCACCAGCTACGGTTGGTCCAGCTGCACGGGGTGTCCTGTTTCCTTTTTTTTTTTTTTTTTTTTTTTTTCTCCCCTCTACTTTTCTGTATAGATTAGGGTGTCTATTTACTTAATGTCCGACACCTGGCATGTTAGATCCAGTTGAGTCATGCATCACACGTTCTATACAGAACACTCCAGGTAGCCCACCATTGGCGCTGGGTTTATATTGTGTTTTTTTCTTGGAAATAATGTTGAGGAATCAGTCACAAAGTTGAAGTTACGCCGGGGCTGGATATTTCAACAAGACAACGACCCAAAACACTGCTCAAAATCTACTCGGGCACTTATGTACAATGTTCTGGAATGGCCATCCCAGTCCCCAGACCTGAATATCATTGAACATTTGTTGGGTGTTTTGAAGTGGGCTGTCCATGCTCAGCAACCCAACCTAACTGAACTGGAGATGTTTTGTAAGGAGGAGTGGTCCAAAATACATTCATCCAGAATCTAGACACTCATTACAGGCTATAGGAAACATCTAGAGGCTGTTATTTCTGCTAAAGGAGGCTCTACTAAATATTGATGTGATTTTTCTGTTGGGGTGCCCAAATTTATGCACCTGTCTAATTTTGTTTTGATGCGTTTTCTGTTAATCCAATAAACCTCATTTCACTACTGAAATATTACTGTGTCCTTCAGTTATTTGAAAAATCAAAATAAAATTGCTGATCCAAACACCCAAATATTTATAAATGACAATCGTGGAAATTGTCAGGGGTTCCTAAACTTTTGCATACGACTGTATGTAGATAGATAGATAGATAGATAGATAGATAGATAGATAGATAGATAGATAGATAGATAAAGTTTACCTTTTTACAAAAAATGTTTTTTGAAAGGACTGGGTCGTTTTAGTAGCTGGTAAGTCCAGGGAGGAAAGGAAACAAGAGATAGGGGAAGAGGATGGGGTGGAAAGTTGGGGAACAGGAGGGAAGGGAAATAATAAGATACCTCTCCCACAGACTCAGGTCAAGAGGTCTGATAAGTAAGTTATAGAACGCTCATGCTAGGATTCAGGGGTGGCAGGCTAGCTCCACCTTTAACACCATGCTACACATATATTTAGGGGCAACATGTAACATGGTGCCTAGCGAATCCCCCTACCTCCATAAAAGGCCAATCCCCACCCTCCCAGCATGGGGGAGGGGTCTTCTCTCCCACTGCAACTGTCAGATATTAAATTAGCGTGACTGTGCAGAGAGCTCTGTGAATGAATAAACTACAAGCCCCATCCCCCACAGCAGCAGATAGAACACAAGTGCAGTGATTAACACTCTTGTAGCCCACTGACACTTCCTCCAGGTCTCTAAGGCAGCCCAGTATGGATGAGGCAATGCCTCCGGCAGTGCTATTATGTTCTGCCAGAGCGTGTGGGAGGGCTAGGGGAGACTTCCAAGTCGACAGAACACAGCGATTACTGCCAAACAATAATCTTATGTAAAAAATTTGACAGGCTGGTTTTACCAAAGTCAATCAATGGATCAACTTGGGTACAATCAGCCTGCCCATACAGTTGTGCTCATAAGTTTACATACCCTGGCCAGAATGATTTCTTGGCCATTTTTCTGAGAATATGAATGATAACACAAAAACTTTTTTTTCACTCATGGTTAGTGTTTGGCTGAAGCCATTTATTATCAATAAACTGTGTTTACTCTTTTTGAATCATAATGGCAACAGAAACTACCCAAATGACCCTGAGCAAAAGTTTACACACCCCAGTTCTTAATACCATGTATTGCCCCCCTTAACATCAATGACAGTTTGAAGTCTTTTGTGGTATTTGTGGTTGAGGCTCTTTATCTTCTCAGATGGTAAAGCTGCCCATTCCTCTTGGCAAAAAGCCTCCAGTTCCCGTAAATTCTTGGGCTGTCTTGCATGAACTGCACGTTTGAGATCTCCCCAGAGTGGCTCAATGATATTGAGGTCAGTAGACTGAGATGGCCACTCCAGAACCTTCACTTTATTCTGCTGTAGCCAATGACAGATCGACTTGGCCGTGTGTTTTTGATCATTGTCATGTTGGAATGTCCAAGTACATCCCATGCGCAGCTTCCTGGCTGATGAATGTAAATGTTTCTCCAGTATTTTTTGATAACATACTGCATTCATCTTGCCATCAATTCTGACCAAATTTCCTGTGCCTTTGTAGCTCACACATCCCCAAAACATCAGCGATCCACCTCCGTGTTTCACAGTAGGAATGGTGTACCTTTCATCACAGGCCTTGCTGACTCCTCTCCAAATGTAGTGTTTATGGTTGTGGCCAAAAAGCTCGATTGTGGTCTCATCACTCCAAATGACTTTGTGCCAGGAGGTTTGAGGCTTATCTCTGTGCTGTTTGGCATACTAAAAGCAGGATACTTTGTGGCTTTGCATAGTAATGGCTTTCTTCTGGAAACTTTTTCCCGCAGATCCTTTAACAATTCTTTTGCTTTCCCCATGACTCAGAATCCAGAAACGTCAGTGCAGCACTGGATGAAAGATGTAAGGATCTGTCAGGAGTCCAGAAACTCATTGACCTTTTATATACACACACTAATTACAAAGCAAACAGATCACAGGTGAGGATGGTTACCTTTAATAGCCATTCAAACCCCTTTGTGTCAACTTGTGTGCATGTTATCAGGCCAAAATCACCAGGGTATGTAAACTTTTGATGAGGGTTATTTGGGTAGTTTCTGTTGTCATTATGATTTAAAAAGAGTAAACACGGTTGATTGACAATAAACGGCTTCAGCCAAACACTAACCATGAATGAAAGAAATGTTTTTGTTTTATCATTCATATTCTCTGAGAAATGACAAAGAAATCATAAATTCTGCCAGGGTATGTAAGCTTATGAGCACAATTGTACATGGATCGAATCTCAGCTGGTCCCTGCTGAACTGGCTACATTTCGTTCCAATTATAACTGGCTGGCTTAACTCAAAGCCCATACTTCGACAGGGAGCTGGAGTAAGAGTCTGCAGGAGCACAGCTCAGAATGGGAAGAGGGAAGGGCAGAAAAAGGAACCAAGTAGTCATGCTGCATGCAAATATGGCGAAAAGGGGCATGCCGACAGAAAGCAGAGTGATAGAGAGATAAGTCATCAGTCTGCTGCTTCTGCTTTCACTGTCAAACTATAAGCAAAGGGAGGGGCAGGACCTGTAAGTGTTACATAAAGTGTCGCTAAAGGTAAAAGGGAGGGTCAGGACCTGTAAGTGGAGTGAGATTACAACTCTTGTCAGGTTTTATTGCTGTCTGTGCCCCCATGCTCAACAGAACCGTAATAGAGGTCTGATCATTAGAGGAGAGCAGGCTGAGTTCCCAGCACAGCTAGAGAACTGACAACGGCGTGTTCTCCTGTTTAGTGTGGTCAGTTTTTAATAGAAAAGCAGAGGGATCGGCAGAAACACCAGGGATTTCACACAAAGGAAGAAATACAAAGAGAACAGGATACTTTAGTAGGCACATATCAGGAATATGGTTACATAGTAGGTGAGGTTGAAAAAAAGACACAAGTCCATAAAGTCCAACCTATGTGTGTGATTATATGTCAGTATTACATTGTATATCCCTGTATGTTGCAGTCGTTAAGGTGCTCATCTAATAGTTTTTTGAAACTATCAATGCTCCCCGCTGAAACCACCGCCCGTAGAAGGGAATTCCACATCCTTGCCGCTCTTACAGTAAAGAACCCTCTACACCATTTAAGGTTAAACCTTTTCTTCTAACATTAGTGAGTGGCCACGTGTCTCATTAAACGCCCTTCCACAAAAAAAAGGAAAAGAGCACCTCCACCCTAGTGAAATGTTGTTTATTGAACCACAAGATAAATAGCTCTCAGTCAATGCACATTTAGTAGCATGTATACAAGCATGTAGATTACATTGTTCTTCTCTCCTGAATGACAGCTCACAAACGACCAGGACACAGCTCCAGGTGTGCAGAGAGCCCGTGTCCTAGCAGCTTGTGAACTGTCATCCGGCTGTATGGTGTTTGGATGTCCTTAGTTACACCTTACAGTGGCGATCCGGGAGAGAAGAACGAAGGGATCTACATGCTTTTATACATGCTACTAAATGTAAGTGCATTGACTGAGAGTTTTTTATCTTGTGGTTCAATAAACAATATTACACTAGGACGGATGTGCACTTTCTTCCTTATTTCTTGTTTGTTTAGTTGCATCTCCACCACCCAGTTGATCATCAAGAGAGCTGCAGTGCCATAGTAATTGAGGATTGCAATATTGAGTGTACCAAGATTACCAGCCTGGTTTGAGGGTTCTACGATCAGCACATTAACTAGTTGTTTGCTGTGATGGACATGTCAGGAATATGAAATGTTAGGTTTACATATTCTTTAACATCCAGGGGTCAGTGATTGTTTGTCTTAAAGCTCTTGTTAGGAACACGTAAGCATGCAAAATAAGAGAGAAGAGCATACAGGCTCTGGTACAATACCCTATAGGCCATGGTAAAAACAAGATAAAAATCTATTCACAAGCAAAAATGAATCAGAGATTATCAATCACATCTCCCCACCATGATACTGTGCACCAAAATCCTCTCACTGCCCTAAATAAGAGCTCTAGCTGACAGTGTGGATATGGCAGCAGTCCTGGGCCAATTGCAGTTGCTACTGTGTTTGATCTCAAGCACACTGACAGTTCATATGGGACTCAGGGACTTGATAAAGGAGGCTACGCCCTCTGAAACATGTTGTCCTAGCAACAGCTCATACACCCCATCAGCAGTCAGCTGCTCACTTCACATGACCCCAAGCACAGTTTTCTGTGCATGTGTACTGTCAGCGTGCATGGGATCAAGCACAGCAGCGACTGTAATCGGCCCAGGACTGCTACCATATCCATACTGCCAGCTGGAGCTCCTATTAAAAGCAGTGAGATGATTTTGGTGCACAGTACCATGGTGGGGAGATGTGATTGATTAACTCTGATTCATTTTTGCTTGTGAGTGCATTTTTATCTAGTTTTTACCATAAAATAAAGGGTATTGCACCAGAGCCTTTGTGCTCTTCTCACTTGTTTGTGTGTTTGCAGATTTCAGTGCCCTCTGCTTGTGAGAGCAGCAAAGTTGTGGTGCTATTGAAGAATAACCATTTCAAGGCTGAAATGATATTGAACTTTTGGACCTTTCATGCAGGTCTCCTGTGGCATTAGCACAAGTACTGGCATTTGTGTATCCATGTTAACACTATGTAAATGCTTTATTAGTCATAGTTTGGGCACGACTGTGCTTTAAACAGAATTTTTCTAGCTGGTAGGCTGGTTATCCAAAGACACAGAGACTGAGTGAAGGAGTGGAGCATGGAACTGTCACATTAAAAAAAAGCGTAACAATGTCTGGCAAAATTGGTTGCTTTTTATGAATCTAAGACCATTCTCACACATGAAAAAAAAAAACCACTAGACACAAGCCATTGGTTGAACAGCTATAACATCCCAAAACCTGGCAATTACCTACTGTGTAGCACAACCATCTCTTCTCTACTTGCTTTTTAAACAGTTCTTTGTTTTATTCATAGTTTTTTCCTTCCTCATCTTTTTCCTGTTACAGCCCAGATATTTCCACCAAATTGTTACAATTTTACAGTTAATGGGTCTAACAAATACCTTTGTTACCAAAGATATATGCATTTTTTTTGTAGCAACGCTATGTTAACATAATAGAAGCTATTTAAACGCTCTATTGGATGACTGGGCCTATGACAGCCATGCACTTCCGATCTGCTATGGACAATTCATTGGTAAACTGAAATACACAAACACACAGACTAAAATAATATTTAAAGCAGGACTTTCTAATTACAGTTGCAAAATAAGGCTGTTTCTCTTTATAGCTAATATGTAATAGCAATGTGAAACTAAATCAGTGTGGGGCACAGAAAATGGGATTTTTAGTTTACCTGTAAAATCGTTTTTTTGAAGTACATGATGGGGCATAGAGCATCTTCACATTTATTACAAATGTGTTATGCAATCATACAAAAGGGTTATTGCTATCACCTTCAAGTGAATGGACAATGGCAAAAAAAAACTCAGAAAGTCCCCTCCTAGGCATATTCCCTCATCAGACAAAGCTTCATTTTTTTTGTAGCAAGCCATACACCACAAGATAGAGAAGGGGATCTCTGTGTCCCATGATGTACTCCAAGATAAGGATTTTAAAGGTAAGCCAAAAATCCCATTTTCTTTATTATACATTGAGATGCACAAAGCATCTGTATATCCATTACAATAGGGATGTCCCAAAGCACTAAATAGGAGGGCAACACGGCAACAAGCCAATTGGCCCCAAACTAAACAAAACCGGTACAGGTTAGAACCTCACAAAGAATCCTGCAAAATTCACCACCAAAGGTAGCGTCCTCAGGGGCCCCAACATCTACTTTGTAAAACTTTGTGAAAGTATGTATCGAAGACCAGGTAGCAGCTTTAAGAACTGGAACCCCCAGGAAGCACCAACACTTCTGGTAGAATAAGCTTTCACGGAAAATGGTGGTACCTTGCTCTTTAGACCATAAGCTTGAGAAATAATCTGAGAAATTAAAAAAGAAATGGTAGACTTGGAAGCTCTTCGACCCTTCAAGAGTACACAAAGGGAATCTGACTGACGAATAGCAGCAGTCAACTTTAGGGAACACCTGGCAGCATAAACCACATCCTGAGTGTGAAGAGCCTTGTCACCCGGTGGCTCAAACTTAGGACAGAAAGATGGCAATACAATCTTTTGGTTGAGATGGAACAAAGAAACCGCCTTAGGTAAACATGATGGCTGAGGCCGTAGAACTACCTTATCACAGTGGAGTACCAGGAACCGGGCCTTCACAGATTCTTTGAGAGAAAGAACCATGGATAAATTTATATAATCTTACAAATATAACCAGCCCTTTGAAGGCAACCATAATGCTTCTGCGGCCTGCGATTAAATTTAGTTTGACACCTCTCCTCTAGGGGGTCCAATCTTCACCACAGCTTTCAGGAGCTCAACTCCCCAGCTCAGGTATTACTGCCCTGGACTTGTATTGCACCCTTGTAGTCCACAAGGAAATATCATTGCACAGGGTCCTGTTTTGCTGGTTTCAGTGCCGACTGGCAGTGTTACAGGCCATCCCCACATATCCAGAGTGGGATCTGGGTACCATTCTTCTGCCTGTTGAAAAACTATAGAAAAATGGACCTGGAAAGAGCTATTCTCCTAATCGCAGGTGAAATCGTTGAGAAGCTAGCTACGTTTTGTATGTAGAGACTGCGCAGACGTGACCATCACCTAAGACACCAGCGAAAAAAAACAGAACCCCTGCCTAACAGGGAGGGATTATGCCTAGGAGGGGACGTCCTGTCTTTTTTTTTTGGCGGTGTCCAAAAGGTGGCAGCACAACCCTATTGTAATGAATATCGAGTTGGTCCCATGTATCCCATGATGTATAAGAAAGAAAAAGGCTTTTCTAGCTCTTAAAAGGTAATAGCAGACCTCTGTGTATGTGTTCTATTCATTTTAAGCAAACTTTGTTGGCACTTAAGAGGATGACTAGAACATATCAAATGTTGCATATATACAGTACGCACACACGCATGCATACTGTGGTGTATTTACACAGTGTGTAAATTTACCTTTTTTGTGACATTCTGCACTTACTTGTGACTGGAGTTTCCTATGCAGCTCTGAAAACAGAGCACCATCTGCTTCTCTTCTCTGACGCACAACTGTAGAAAAGAAAAAGGATTACTGAACAGCCCTTTACAGAACATAAAAAAGTTGGTTAAATCACTTTTATATTACAATCGCAGTTGCACGTAACTGCTTTGCAATTGTCTGTTGAGTACTTTAACCCCATTAGCTCCTGCAGACGTAACTATTATTGCCAGCACGTAAATAGAATCCGAACTGCTATACCAGCCAGGAGTTTGATTCAATTTTTACCCTCTGCATTTTAGTAAATGTGATTTGGGCAGCTGTACAGCTGCCCCATCATGTGTGTGTGTGTGTAGGGGCTGTACATTTTATTTATTTTAATCATTTTGTTTTTTTAAACTTTATTGCTATCAAAAGGGGACTGGCTTCCTTTGCAGAAAAAAATTTGCAGTTTTTTTTTTCTTTTTCCAGGGAGCCTGCAAAGCATTGCACCCATTATCATTGGATTGCAGGTGTAATGCTAGCCTTCTATAGACTCTTCTTCCAGCTCACTGTCCACACCAAAGTACAAGCTTTCTGTTGGAGAGCTGGGGGAAGTGTCAATGGACTAAAGCTGGCCACAAATTTATAAAAATGTGGCTGGTTCAGCAGGGACTGGCCAAATTTTGATCCATGTATGGGCACTGTGGTTGTGTGTGTCTACCTATTGGCGGATTTTCCCCACTTGATCAGCGCCAATGTCTTTTTGGTAAGCAAAATCTGAAACTTTTATTAATAATGAAAAATGTAAACTTCTTTCAGATCCTTTGGGTCATTGGTGTTGCATCTTTTGCCTTTTATGTTTCTGTGCTTCATTTGGTAGGTAAATGCAATATACTCCTGCTTACCATGGCTGTGGACAGCAGTCTTTTAATACTGCATCAAAGGCCAATAGCCACCCTCTAGTAGCACTCTCCTTTTTTTATCACTTCACTTTGCAGGTTTTCTGAAATTTCAGCATGAAAAAGTGTGCACGCTGTTTTATCAGAGGAATGTACACAACATAGGGTTCATGTCCAAGTGCATTCTAGTCAAGCACTGCATTTTCCATCTTGAAGTATGAAGCTGTGATGTTATGGAAAACCCAGCATTTGGCAAGAAAAGACCGAATTTGGTCTGCATTGCTTGCAGTTCAAAAGGCACTTTAATAGGACATGCTGTGTACAAATAAAAGCAGCACAATGGAAAGCAGGACAAATGCAGCCTCTGAACTTCTACATGTACTGCTCAATTGAAGTCAATAGGATTGATATGCATTGTATACAAAGGAAAACAACCCCCTTTTGGAAACCTACATTTAACGGTATGGTGCATATGGGCCAGCATGTGAGATTCATTAGCTGAGAGGTCAGGATCTATCAGGGATCAGGTGACTTTTTACCCTCAGATTGCCTCAGCAACGGCCATTCCCATATTTATGCCCTGTGTTCTAAATTAAACAAGTACTCATTTTTCATTATAAATACTTACATTCTTTTTTAATTTTCTCAGCAACAAGAAACTCATCTCTTTCAACGGTTGGGGCAAAATTACTGCCAATCACGCGAACTGCATATTGGAACTGCTGGGCTACATCCGCTGGAAAAGTAAGAAGTGCAAGAGGACAAACATGTTAATACTTTGAACAACAAATAATTTTAATGAACCAAAAGTGTCACTTCCAAGTTCTTTATGGATACTTTACTGGTGTTAAATCTCTCTGGCAATCCTTATATAGCAGCTGTAAAACTGTGTAAAAATCCACTTTCCTTTTACTTGAACTTTCTTTATCTCCCCTTGGCTAGATTTTTTTTTTACTGGCTGAATTCAGTTAAAAGTGAGAGGAGAGGAGGGAGCCGGTTTAGCAGCGCTGTGGGCTGGGTATAAAGTGCCCACGGCGCTGATCTGTGCCCATCCCTGGCTCATCCATCCATCCCTGGCTCATCCATCCACATTTATGCTCAGCTATGCTCCATCCCTGGCTCATCCATTCATGCTCCATCCCTGGCTCACCCATCCACATTTATGCTCATCCATGCTCCATCCCTGGCTCAGCCATCCTCATTCATACTCCATCTCTGGCTCATTCATGCTCCATCCCTGGATCACCCTTCCTCATTCATGCTCAGCCATGCTCCATCCCTGGCTCAGCCATCCTCATTTATGCTCCATCCCTGGCTAAGCCATCCTCATTCATGCTCCATCCCTGGCTCATTCATGCTCTATCCCTGGCTCATCCATCCACATTCATGCTCCATCCCTGGATCACCCTTCCTCATTCATGCTCAGCCATGCTCCATCCCTGGCTCAGCCATCCTCATTTATGCTCCATCCCTGGCTAAGCCATCCTCATTCATGCTCCATCCCTGGCTCATTCATGCTCTATCCCTGGCTCATCCATCCACATTCATGCTCCATCCCTGGCACATCCATCCACATTCATGCTCATCCATGCCACATTCATCCCACAGAGTGCTCATCTGTGCCACATCAGTTTTCATCCATGCCACTACAGTGCCCATCAGTGCCTCACAAAAGTGTAATAGGTAGTCAAATTAGATTTGAAATGTGTGTCCCTAGAACACCTGATGGTGCTCCCTGCATGTTGGGCCTCTGTATGTGGCCAGGCTGTGTAAAAGTCTTACAAATGTGATATCGCCATACTTAGAAGGAGTAGCAGAATATATTTTTGGGCATAATTTTTGCTATGCACATGCTTCGTGTTAAAAAAATCTGATAGATGGACAACTTTGTGTAAAAAAAAAAATATGTGTTTTTATTTTCTTTACACATTTTCCAAAAACTTGTGGAAAAATATGACATGGTCAAAATACTCATTATGCCTCATAGATTATACGTTGGTGTGTTTACTTTCCAAAAATTACTAATTTGCTAAATTTTATAACATAAATTAAGAAAAATGCTTATTTTTTTTTTTTTTTTCACAAAATTTTCAGTCTTTTTTAATTTATAGCACAAAAAAAAATACCACCAAAAGAAAGCTTTATTTGTGCGAAAAAAAGGACAAAAATGTCTTATGGGTACAGTGTTGGATGACTGAGTAATTGTCATTCAAGATGTGAGAGCACTAAAAGCTGAAAATTGGTCTGGTTAGGAAGGGGGTTTAGGTGCCCAGTGGGCAAGTGGTTAAACACTTCCACGTCTTTAGCTCGGCTCTCGAGTTCTGGGCGGTAGTCTATGTACGTCGTCCCAGAACCGCGCCTCCAGATCTCAGTAAAGGGCCAATCACAGTGGCTCATTACCATGTGATCAGCTGTGCCCAATCAGAGCTGGTCACATGTAAACAGACTTACCCGGTTATTGGCATTCCTTTCCTCACACGCTGTCTCTGAGAGCCGATAACCGGCAAGGCTGACAGGGCACAGTGATTACATTTTTACACTGATGATCAGTGCCGCCTCATTAGCGCCCATCAGTGAAGAAGAAAAATGACTTATTTGCAAAATTTTATAACAGAAAATAAGAAATACATTTCTATTTTTTTCAAAATTTTCTGGCTTTTTCATTTGTTTCACAACAAATACCCAGTGATGATTATATACCACCAAAAGAAAGCTCTGTCTCAAAAACAGCACTGTAAGCTGAAAAGTGGCATGGGCAGAAAGGGGGTGAAAGTGCCATTATTGAAGTGGTTAATGTATAGAATGCATTAAGGTAAATAAAATCTCTTTTTTTTAGAACATAGAATTTTAAGTACCTTCAAAAGTCTGATGTCACCAATTTTTCATAGCTGCTATCTGGAGAGCTGTGACATAAGACATGAAGCAATAAAAATTTCTATCTAGGTTTTCCAAGGCAGAAAATGGAAAGTTAAAAAAAAAAAAAAAAAAAAAAAAAGATTTTCCTCAGTATTCCTACTGCAGACGTGATGAGCAGAGAAATTCAAAATCTGTAAATTTGCATCGGTCCCTGCTCTCAAAGAGCATAAAATCGAAGGTCCCAAATCTCACATGCATACACACGCATACTAGTGTCCATTTAGACAAGAGCCAATTGAACAGCATGTTTTTGGAGTGTGGGAGGAAACCCATGCAAGCACAGCAGAGAACTTGTAAACTCCACGCGGATAGGTTCCTGACCAGGATTTGAGGGCCCCAACACTGCAAGATAGAAGTAGGGATCACTAAAACATTGTGCTGCCCACTATTTTGGTTTTATTTCCCTTACTACAGCTAAAAGCAATGTAGGCAACACAGATCAGTCTTCATTCTGATAATGTTTACAGTACAGATATATGATACACATTCCTACATTATTTATTAAATGTGTACCACTTTGCCAAACAGGAACAATTAAACCTTGATGTCAAATACGGTGAATGAAACTTAATAAAACAGACAAGACAAATAAATGTAATACATTGTTTAACCACATGCCCACTACCCGCCGTCATTTGACGGCAGCAGAATAGCTCCCCTGCGCGAATTGCTGTAGCTGTACGGCGGCCGCTTTAAGGGCTATAGGGGGCATGCGCCCGCCATGTCACTGAAAGCCGATGCGTGTGCCCGGTGGCCTCGATGTCCGCCGGGCGATCCCTCATGACAGAGCAGGTGGGTCTGTGTGTGTAAACACACAAATCCATGTCCTGTCAGGGGAGAGGAGACAGATCGTGTTTGCTTAGGATATAGGAACACCGATCGGTCTCCTCCCCTATTCAGTCCCATCCCCCACAGTTAGAACACACAGTGAGGGAACACATTTAACCCCTTGATCGCCCCCTAGTGTTAACCCTTTCCTTGTCAGTGTCATTATTACAGTAATCAGTGGCTATTTATAGCACTGATCGCTGCATGAATGTCAATGCTCCCAAAAATGTGTCAAAAGTGTCCGATCTGTCCGCCGCAATGTCGCATATTTTAAGCCCAAAGTTTAGGAGGTAAGAAAAAAAAAACCTTCTGGTTTGCGCTTTTGAGAGGAGATTTCTGGTAGAAAAATAAAACTGCTAAACGCTCCTGAACGCCTGTACAAAAACACTCTATATGAGCGTTTTTTCTACTAAAAGAAGTGGCATCCAGTGTCACCTATAAAAAAAAAAAAAAAAAAAATGTAGGTCCCGTAGTTTGATGCTATTTCACGGCCACACTCATTTTTCATTTGTCTTGGCATGTTTGGTATCTATTTACTTGACGCAGCCCCCTCTTTTACATTTTACCAAAAAATTGTGCATTATATTGTGTCTGTCAGCATTAAAACATATTTTAGTGTATTTTTTCCTGAAAATTTGCGTTTGATAAATGTATAAATCCAGCTTCCCACTGACTTCAATGCAAAATCACTTCCCACTGACTTCAATCCAAAATCGCCAGCCACATTAATTATATATAAATAAAAACATTTTAAACTGTCCATTTCAGTTTTTGGTTTTCGGTCCACCACTAGAGGCTACACCTGGATCCTGAACACTATGAGACATTCCTGGCTACACCTGGATCCTAATCATTACAAGGCAACCCTGACTACACCTGGATCCTAATCACTACAGGACCTTGAGCAATACAGGACATTCCGGTTTACACCTGGATCCTGAACATTATGGGACATGCCAAGCTACACCTGGATCCTAATCACTATAGGACATCCCATGTTATACCTGGACCTCCAGCAATACAGGACACCTGGATCCTAATCACTACAGGACATCCCTGGCTACACCTGGATACTAAACACTACAGGACATTCCTGGCAACATATGGTTTTCAAACACTATAGAACGGGGGGTAGGCAACCCGCAGCACACAAAGCCTCTTTTGCCGGCACTCGACTCCCTCTCCATCAGCCAAGCAGTGCAGGGAAGTGTCAGTGAGACACTAATGCATTCCAATTTCAGAGTTCCCCACACCGCACCTGCACTGTTGGGGAGGCACTGTGCCCCCACACATTGTAAAAGATCGGAAACATTGTTTAGTTCTCTAACTTTGCTGTAGCTGCGATCATCAGCTTGTGATGGGGATGAGATTGGGTGCAGTTCTGCTAGGGGGTCGGTCCCTGTTTCCAGGAGGAGGACTGTCATTGGCCACTGCTAAAGCCAATCACAGTCCTGCTAGCCCCGTCCACCATCTGGAGGAAGATAACTCGCTTGATTGCCACTACCAAAATCAGAAAGAAGGGATTTCACTGTGATTGAGAAAATCACAATCAGGTGACAATTTGTGGAATTACTGTTGAGCTTCTGGGAACTTTGTTGAAATTATTCCTGAACCTTTGCGTCACTACTGAACCCCTGCACTCTGTACCTTTAAGCCACAGCCAGTATTCAGCGCAATGAAAATCACACCCATCTTTTGCTGCGGTGCAGAGTACCGCACTTTTTCTCAGCAGTGAGACAGAAGTGAAAGGAGGTGTAGTGGTGGGACAGATGAGAAGGGGGTTACCATGGTGGGGCAGGAGAACAGGGGCAACATAGGTGCGGCAGAAGAGCAGGGGGGGTACAGAGGTGAGACAGATGTGTAGGAGGTACATTGGTGGGGCAGATGAGAAAGCGGGTTACAGTGGTGGGGCAGATGAGTTCAGTGTTAGGACAGATGAGAAGGTGATTCAGTAATGAGACAGAAGAGCATGGGGATACAGCGGTGAAGCAGATGTGCAGGGAGGTAAAGTTGTGGGGCAAATGAGAAAAGGGGTACACTGATGGGGCAGATGATCAGGGGGTTACAGTGGTGGGATAGATGTGCAGGAGGGATGAGAAGGGGGTTCCGCGGTGAGACAGAAAGGCAGGGGGGTACAGTGATGGGGCAGGGGGTTACATTGGTGCGACAGATGAGCAGGGGGGTGGGGGGTTCAGTGTTGGGGCAGAGGAGAAAGGAGGTACATTAATGGGACAGAGGAGCATGGGGTAACAGCGGTGTGGAATAAGAGCAGGAGGTACAGTGGTGGGGCTGATGAGAAATGGTGTTACAATGGTGGGGCAGATGAGCAGATAAGTTCAGTGTTAGGATAGATGAGAAGATTGCTCTGTGGTGAGACAGAAGAGCATGGGGGTATGGCGGCAGAGCAGATGTACAGGGAAGTACAGTGGTGGGGCAGATGAGAAAGGGGTTACAGTGGTGGGACAGAAGAGCAGGTGGTACAGTAGAGCAGGGTGGTACAGTGATGGGACAGAAGAGCGTCCCAAACCTTCCGGGACGTCCACGGATAGATCCAGACCCCAAACCTTCCGGGACGTCCCCGGATAGATCCAGACCCCAAACCTTCCGGGACGTCCCCGGCAAGATCCAGACCCCGTACCTTCCGGGACATCCCCAGCTAGACCCAGACCCCGAACCTTCCGGGACATCCCCACGCATATATTCAGACCCCAAACCTTCCGGGACGTCCCCGGCTAGATCCAGACCCCGTACCTTCCGGGACATCCCCAGCTAGACCCAGACCCCGAACCTTCCGGGACATCCCCACGCATATATTCAGACCCCAAACCTTCCGGGACGTCCCCGGCTAGATCCAGACCCCGAACCTTCCGGGACGTCCCCGG
This sequence comes from Lithobates clamitans, assembly GCA_037952925.1. NCBI lineage: Eukaryota > Metazoa > Chordata > Amphibia > Anura > Ranidae > Lithobates > Lithobates clamitans. Next base: position 178,395 of record JBBGZY010002200.1, read on the forward strand.
CTAGATCCAGACCCCGAACCTTCCGGGACATCCCCGGATAGATCCAGACCCCGAAAATTCCGGGACGTCCCCGGCTAGATCCAGACCACGAACCTTCCGGGACATCCCTGGATAGATCCAGATCCCAAACACTTTACATATTGCAGTTGTGGCTGTAAAGCAATTTAATCTCCGGGTCATCACACAGTGCACTGATGAAGTGACACCCTAAAGCCCGAGCCCTGCTATCAGGACTGGTGTCACCCGGCATGCACACAGATAACAGAGCAGCATGGAGAGAATGAATGGTGCGGGCCGCATTACCTTCCCCCTTGCCAAGTATACGACAGCACAGGTTCTGCAGCAAGACATTCGGGGACTTCTGCTCCGGTGTCGCCATTCCGGAAGAACACGGTGAACAGCGAAGCCCCTAGATAGTCTCCTGCAATCAACCTCAGCCGTTAACCGTCACTATAGCGGCGCCATTTTAACAACCCGCCGAAAGCTCCTGTCATTTCCCACAATGCTCTGCTCTGTTGTTGTGACAGCGGAGGGGGCTGCGCTGCATTGTGGGTGTGTATTCCCAGTCTGGGGTCACCGGTGTTCTGCCGAATAAGTTCCGCCCGGCGGATTAGTTCCCCCCTCTACTGCGCATGCGCAGTAGAAGCCGGCGGAAATAGCCGAAGCGGAACAGCTGAAAATCAGCTGTACACGGCGCCTGTAAGAGGGCCCCTCGCGGGCTCGCTTCGCTCGCCACGCTTCGGGCACGGCCTCGCTGCGCTCGGCACTTTTAGATTCCCCCTCTAGGTCCACTTGGATAGAGGGGAAGGAATCTGGACCCAGAGCGCAGGCGCCGTGTACAGGTGATCGAAGCGTTTGAGCTTCGGCTATCTCCGGCGGCCAACAGTAGTACGTACTGCGCAGGCGCTGCGCCTGCGCAGTACAGAGGGGGAACCTATCCGCCGAAGGAACTTATTCGGCAAGACACCGGCTTGGGTTACCCGATCAGTGCTGCCAGTTGTCTGTCTCTGCCCCTCTTTCTTCTTCAGCTATGTCTAACAAGTTATTTACACTAGAAAGCCTGAAATCACCTATTATTTACTGTTAATAATGTTATCAGTTATTAGTTTACCTATTTAACAGACAAAAAGACTGATTTTAGTAATAGAAGCTAAAAATTACTAATGGCAGCTTTTTTTAGCACAGGGGGATTTCAGTCTATCCACTGGCCGACTCGGCTTTTTCTGACACTTTTTGTTTACAAGATTAAATCAATGTTTTGTTTTTTTTTGCTAGAAAATGACTTATAACCCTCAAACATTTATTTTTATTTTTTTTTGAGCAGAGACCCTTAGGAATAAAATAGCGATTATTGCAATTTTTTATGTCACAAGGTATTTGCGCAGCAGCTGTGCAAACACAATTTATTCAGGGAAAAAAACACTTTAATGAATCTTAAAAAAAATAAAAACACAATAGTTACCCTAATTTGTTTGTATAATATGAAAGATGGTGTTACTCCGAGTAAATAGATACCTAACATGTCACACTTTAAAATTGTACACGCTCATGGAATGGCGACAAACTATGGTACTTAGAAATCTCCATAGCTGCCCTGCTGCATAGGATTGTAAACAGCCAGCAGGAAAAAAACAACCAAAACACCCCATCACTACAACTTGAGCCATTTACAAAAATAACAAGAGTTTTAAAACTCAACTACCCCCCTTGCTAGCAAGGTGACCCACCACATAATATAGGCTACAAAAAAACACTTATCTGTCTTTTGGCTAAGATCAATGTAGCTTGCTGCCTCTAGAGTTGCCACCTCCTCCCTTTAAACCCGAACACATATGAATTACACAGGTTCTGAGGCATCCAGTGATTTTATTTACCACCTTAATCAGCCACAGAACCTGTGTAATTATTATGTGTTCGGGTTTAAAGGGATGAGGTGGCAACCCTAGCTGCCTGGTCTAGGTAATAAGGGTAATGACCGGTGCCAGTCCCTCTCAGCCTTGAGTGTTTCCTTCAGGAGCACCTCATGCTGCTATGGGGGGGGGTACCACCTAGAGTGTACGGGAGCGATGGCTCTCCCCAACTTGTCCCTGTGGCTTGTTTTGGGTAAGTGTAGGCGGAGACATGACAGCTGGTATTCCTGATGCACCTAATACCTTAAGGCTGGTTGTAGCCGAGCCTAGACGTTGCAAGGTTGGTTATATACATAAGTGGGTAATTAAAGACTTGTTTGGTTTGGCGAGATAAGGCATCTTTTGCATTCAGTGATGTTCTACATCTGGGCTGTATGATGTTACTGTCTGGAAAAAGGAGGACATGCAGACATTTTGTCAGAAACCATGAAATCTGAGTCAGAAGTACAGTTAAATCACACTTGTTTAATAATAAAAGTAAATAGAACAAACGTAGTCAAAACATAGCCAGAGTTTAGGAACTGGAACAGATAGTCAGACAAGCCAAACGTCAGAGAGCCGGAGATGAGCGTAGTAAAACAGCAAGCAGGATCTGGAGCCAGAAGGGATGTCAGCCAAGCAAGTCTTTAACAGGAATGCAAGAGAGCGTCTCTGTGATGTTGACCAAGGCTGATCCCAGCCCTGACACATTTCTGCTTCAGAAGGGCGAGAAGGCTGAAGACCCGCTGCTGGAGGGGATTACCTTTCTATGCAGTGTGTCTAAGTGGCAGGTCCCTATGACGATTCATATGTACAATCCCTTTATGAAGAATGAGAAAATCCAGGCGTTTCTACAGCGGTACTGTGATTTTGTATCGGCTGGTACACTTTCAATGGCCATAGAACGTTCTGGGCGCAATTTAAGGCTGATCAGGGGGGAGGGGGCGCATCACCCTCCCCAGGCATTTTCAATTGGCAGCAACCGTAGCTATCTGTGATATGCTGGTCAGCCTCCTTTTTGCTGTTCATGTTACTTCTTTGAGATGAAGTGACATAGGTGCACTGAGCTTCTCATGGAATCCAAAGCAGCCTGGGGGGAGGGGGCACTGCTAAAAACTGGGGCACCACAACCCACCCCAGAACCCCCGTAGATCCGGCCTTGATTGGACTTGTTGCAAATGGATGGATGCTCTTCTCGTATACCCAACCCAGCCATCATAACTGTCTGGCACCTTTGGCATACAGAACCTTTTTTTCCCAGCTGGTGAGGCGCCCCCCCCCCCACCACCACCACCACCACCACCACCACAGACTTGACAGTCCAGCCGACATCCATATCTCATTAAATTGAGGAGCATGGGATATGGATGGGGTGATTTATATAGGACCTGTTCTGAGCAAAACAAATTACTGCACCTCAGCATGCTACCATCAACAGGATAAACCATACTGTTCATACAGCAAAGGTTTCAGACCTCTGCAGTGAGGCTACTGCTTCCACATACAGAGCAAGGGCCCTTCTCTGTACCATGATTGCAGGGGATAGATTCTTTTACTCAGACTGCGTTTGTGATCTGTGTTACATTGATACATCGGCACCCAAATGCAGATTGCAAGGGCAGTGCATTCGAAAGCAGTGCGGTAAACACACACAAAACTCGCTTTTCCTGCACTGCATTCTGGTTTGTACTGGCTCGTGACTTTCCATGTCTTTTAATTTGATGGACCTGGAATGTTTTAGGTGATCTGAACCGAAAGTTCAATTGGGCCAGGTAGTAAAATACATCCCTATTAACCACTTAAGGACCAGCCACCGCAGTTATACTGCGGCAATGTGGCTCGATCCTGCAAATCGCCACAGGTGTACATCGGTTCGTACACAGTGATTTGTGGGTGTGCACTCCCATTGGCCAGCGGGGGAGCCAATCAGCGGGTCCAGTTCACTCTATGTTTGCCAGCGACCTGCGATTGTTCCCTGCAGTGAAAGAACGGGGATCTTCCTGTGTAAACAAGGCAAATCTCCGTTCTGACAAGAGAGATCATACAGATCCTGTCTTTCTGCTATGCAGGAAGACGGATCTTTGTGTTTCCCCAGTCACACAGTCACCCATACAGTTAGAACACACAGTGAGGGAACACAATTAACCCCTTGATAGCCCCCGGTGTTAACCCCTTCCCTGCCAGTTTCATTAGTACTAAAACAGTGCATGTTTTTAGCACTGATTAATGAAGAAATGTCACTGGTTCCCAAAAAAGTGTCAAAAATGTCAGTAAAGTGTCCGATCTGTCCACTGAAATGTCACAGTCCCGCTATAAATCACTGATCGCTGCCATTACTAGAAAAAAAAAAGCCATAAATCTATCCCCTATTTTGTAGTCGCTATAACTTTTGCGCAAACCACTCAATATAGGCTTATTGCGATTTTTGTTACCAAAAATAAGTAGAAGAATACATATTGGCCTAAACTGATGAATATATTTGTTTTTTTACATTTTTGGGGGGAAATGTTTTATAGCAGAAAGTAATTTTTTTTTTTTTCAATTGTCTGTCTTTTTTTTTGTTTTATAGCACAAAAAATAAAAACCGCAGAGGTGATCAAATACCACCAAAAGAAAGCTCTATTTTGGGAAAATTAGGACAATTTTGTTAGGGTACAACGTTGCACGCAATTGTCAGTTAAAGCAACGCAGTGCCGTATCGCAAAAAAATGGCCTGGTCAGGAAGTGGGTAAATCCTTCCGGAGCTGAAGTGGTTAATGAAGTATAACTTTTCATACACCACACTTCAGGGGTGTCAAACACAATTTAATTGCAGGCCGCATCAGCAGTATAGTTGCCCTTTAATGGGCCAGTTGTATCTGTAAGACTATGTATCTACTCTTATATTATTCAGGAGTGTATTACATACAGAGTGCGTTCAGGGGTGCACTGTGTACAGAGTGCAGGTTTAGGGGTGTGCTATGCACAGAGTGCAGAGTTTAGGGGTGTGCTCCCTCTCCCTGTGTAGGCGACTCTCTCTACTACCTATGTATTTGGCTCTGTTATACCTCCCTGTGTAGGTGGCACTGCCTTTCAGGGAGATCGCTCTGAGATTCTGGACGTGTCATGTCCCACCATTAGGGATCTGTTTTATCCGTGAGCCACTGAAAGAAAAGCTCTCCCTTGTAAACACAGAGGGCTTCTGGATTTCTGCCACAATCCGACTGCAAAACTGGGTGGGATTGCCACATGACAGGGCCTGGCGGGCCGGACGTGTTTCCCATATGTGCCATATAATATGGCACATATGGCACATATGGCCCATATTGGGAATCAGGCATGCACCCGCTCTCCATTTATAGAGTTTTTCCTTGCAGGAAGCAATAGCACGGCTACTATGAATGGAGTAGGGGGGCAGAAAGGGCAAGCCTGTAACAGGTTTAGCTGCTCAAATTAACTCCCACAGTGCTGGACGATCAGAGGACTGAAAGTTTCAATGAACATAGCAACCAATAGCATAAGGGACACTTTTCATTCATTGTAGGTATCATACCTGATTTAGGCCAGCAGTTCATATACCTGTAGTGGGAAACTGGCAAGTAAACTTTCTGAGTTGGCAAAGTATCAACAATCTCTACACCGGGAGTTGTTTCTCTACATCTGTTAAAGATGGACATAAAGAGAGTATAACCCCTTTGACAACTTTGGTCATCTTTGTCCCATTTAGGAGATTTACCTTCACTTCCTGTCCAAAACAGGAAATGAGAGGAATTCCCTGCCAATTAACCACTTGCCGAGTGCGCTGTTGCCGAATGACAGCTGCAGCGCGGGCAGCCAGTTCTGGGGGGGGCGTCATATGACCCGCTCCTGTAATCGCGCCCAGCGCGCTCTGTAATCGCAGATTGAGGTAAAGAGCCAATCAGTGGCTCTTTACCATGTGATCCACTGTGTCCAATCACCAGATAAGGAAAGGAAAGCCCCATTCCACAGCCATCTTCTACGCTGCATCTAGGGGTCTGTAAGTTTGAGGGAGGGAGTGAGGGAAGAATTGTACTGGAGGCACAAGGGGGGGAGTAACAAATATGTGTACTGAGGATGATAGGATTTGTGCTAGAATGAGGGCAAGAGGGAAAGACGATTTGTGCTAGGAATGGGGATTTGGGGGAAGGGACGAGGATTTGCCCTAGGAAGGGGGATTTGGGGGAAGGGAAGAAGATTTGCCCTAGGAAGGGGGATTTTGGGGAAGGTAAGAGGATTTGTGGTAGTAGGGAATGGGGGGGGGAGGGTTGTGTGGGAGAGAGAATTTTGGGGAACAATTTGTGCTGGAGTGGGAAATTGGGGGGGGGGGGTATTTGTGCTGGGAGGGGGATAGAGGGTACAGGATGGGAGAGGGGTATTTGGAATAGGAAGATTTTTGCTGGGAGGGGGGATTGGTAAGGGAGCATTTGTGATAGGAGGGAGGACTAGAGGAGGGGAATTTGTGCTTGAAAGTAGGATTGGGGGGGATTTGTGCTAGTAGGGGAATTTTTCTTTTTTTTGGTTATTTTCTAATAATGTTCAGAAAAAATCTGCTCTTTTGTTTGGTGCAAAAAAGAGGCAGCTCTGAGCATTAGTTCCCATGCTCCTCAACAAAATGTAAAATTTTGGTTTAAAGAAAAGATAATATTGTATGCTTGCAATGCTTGCAAACTCAGGTGTTAATAATACATGATCAACAAATGGGTAAAACACTTTAAAGTCAAGTTGAAAAAAAAAATGAAACTTTTTTTTTTAGTTTGCCAAACGTAAGTAAAACTTGAGCTGTACCCTTATTGCTGCAAGCGCTTCCACTGCTGGACATTGTTTAATACACTCTGCATATTGATATTATTGAATAAGCCCAATAAGTGGGATAAAACTAAGAATCGTATTAACATGCTAAATAGTGTTTTGTTTTTTTTTTCATTTGCCATAAATATTTCAAGCTATTTATTTTAACACTGGAGTGGATACAGCCTTTCTATGAATTTCTCCAAATGTATTCTCTGTGCCATTCTTGGAAATCTGATATAATATGTACACACTCTTAGACAGTTTGCAAGGTTTAACAGTAGAGGGCGCCTACATATTATTAATGCAAGTTCACTGAACAACAATTCCTTGTCCTATCCTTTCCCTATGTGGTGATTGATCTAGAATGATGTCATAGTCTTATAGTTTCATTTGTCGTTGTTTTCGTCTGTCTTTATTATGCTGGTCACAGTCAGGTCTTCTAAATGGGTAATTTTGTCTGCCATAAAATATGACAATAAAATCTGTGTCTAGTATTAGTGTTTAGAGGCAGAAACACTTGATCGCTATGACATTTCTGTCACCAATAGTAAATTGGTATTGGAGTTTCTGTATGTACATTTTGTAGAATGCTTCATGCTGAGGGATCAAGGCTTCTGATTATATTACACATTTATGTTTATATTACACATTTATGTTTAATTCTTGTTTATCTCCTTACAGCTTTACCACTTGCTTACTGGGCACTTAAACCCCCCCTCCTACCCAGACTAATTTTCAGCTTTCAGCGCTGACGCACTTTGAATGACAATTGCGCGGACATACAACACTGTACCCACATGAAATTTTTATCATTTTTTCCCCACAAATAGAGCTTTCTTTTGATGGTATTTAATCACCTTTGCGGTTTTTATTTTTTGTTAAAAAAATGTAAAAATACCAATTTATTTTTTTTTATATATATATATATTTTGTTATAAAATTTTAAAAAAAGGTAATTTTTCTCCTTCATTGATGTATGATTCACTGATTGGTGGCACTGATTGGCACCACTGGTGGGCACTGATAGGTGGCACTTGTGGGCATTGATAGGTGGCACTTGTAGGCATTGATAGGTGGCACTCATGGGCATTGACAGGTGGCACTGTGGGCACTGTCAGGTGGCAATGGCAGGTGGCACTGGCAGGGGGTACTTGTGGCACATATGAGGCAGAATTGCCTCTTCCTCTTCGGGACCGATGTCCCTTGCTGATAAGCCGGTGATCGGCTTTTTTTCTCCTCGCGCTGTCAGCGTGAGGAGAAAAAAAAAAAACAATCACAGAGCGTTTGTTTTGATCATGTGATCAGCTGTCATTGGCTGACAGCTGATCACATGGTAAGGGGCCAGGACCGGCCCCTTACTTGGATCAGTGATCACCCGAGTCTCAGTGACTCGGTGATCACAGCGCGCTCCGCTCACGCCCTGGAGGGCGTGTGCTCAGGTCCACGCCGTCATTCGGCTATAGAGCGGATGTAAAGTAGTTAAAGTAAAACTAAAGTTCACGTTGAATAGGGTATGGGGTGTTTTTAACCCCTGCCAGTTTTTTGCCATCTGTGCCCCATTGCAGAGATTTTCCTTCACTTACTGTGCCAATGCCCTTTGCGTTAAGGAAGACCATCGTTTTGAATGGGCTGCTAAAGGACCAGAGTGGACAGAAAAACCTACCTACACCTTTTTTTTTTCTACGCAAAGCACCACACTGCACAGAAGTGCGTTACCATGCATTGCAACACAAGTACATTGTGGAGATGTGCTGGAAATAACGTGTTACCACAACATAGTTATGTGAATACAACATAAGGGTACAACATTTTAATTGAAAATGATCCCTTTCTGTTACATAAGAATAATTCCTTAATTCATAGCTCCCAACTGTCCCTGATTTCGAGAGACTGTCCCTGATTTGAAGCAATGTCCCTCTGTCCCTCATTTCTCCTCATTTGTCCCTCATATTGGTCTGATCTATATAGATGTATATAAAATGCCCTTTTTATCTATGAAAAAGTGTTTTCCAGCGCTAAACCCTTCATATGATTTCTAAACTGCTGCATTTGTAAATTCCAAAAGCCAATATAAAGGAAAAGTAGTGGTAAAAAAAGCACTTGTGGGTTTAACCAATCTTGTTTTTTTAGACAATTCTCCTTTAAGGGGGCGTGGCAAGGGGTGTGTCCTATGCCTGCACACTTTTGCAGATAGGTGTCCCTCATTCTTATCTCAAAAAGTTAGGAGGTATGCTTAATTTGACATTCGGTTCAGTCCTTGTTCACAGGATTGTAGCTTGTCTTAATAATGATATAAATAAATTAGTGGATCATACGCATAAGAGCAACCATCTGTGCAATAAAAAAAACAAATACTGGTCAAATAAAAAAATCATATAAAAAAAAAATGATATCCTGTACAGGCTGTACATGCTGGTGCCGGTACAATATCACACTATGATACCCTTTATTATGTCTCCCAATGGGTCACTTTGTTACTGATGGCACTTTGTTGGAGAAGCAGTCTGGAGTATAGGACCATGAGACCTATAAAGGGTCAAACCCTTAAAGGGTCAAAGTGTGCATTTTGACTTACCTGAAAAGGGGGTCAAAAACTTTTGGTGAGTTCCTAATCACACTTTTGGGCATAAGAGGTGCAGAAGCAAAGTGTTTCCTTATATTGAAGATCTCACTGGGTTGGGAATTCTGTCTCTGTATAGACTTTTTATTGAACTTCATATGATTTTTTTTTTTATTTGATTTGTATTTGTTTTTTTATTGCACATATGGTTGCTCTTATGTATATGATCCACTATTTTTTTTTTTTTTTTACAACAAAATGTTCCACTAATTTATTTATATGATTCACTTTGTATGAGTTTGCGCCTCGATTGCTATCTTTACACATGTGTGGAAACCAGTGGTTCCAATTTAAAAGGCAGTAACTCCCAGTTATAGTTTATTATGACCTAAAGGCACCATATATTGGATATTATTTAATTCGTCTTAATAATGAGTTTTCCAAAGCAAGAAAAAGCAGATTGATTGTCAGTGTAAAAAAATATTATATTGCAGACAATAGGGTTGATTTAGTAAACGTGGCGTGTGTCTTATTGTATTACACTTGCAGGCACATCTCTTCATTGCTGGACCATACACTTGAACATCTCCTTTTATGAGACTGGTGTGCCTCCCTTACTATAAATTATAGTGTTTTGATCTCTTTCATACCATATCACCCCCTTTTTTTGCATGTGGCCTAACAGTACCTTTCTGTGCCTACTGCTGAATACTGCATAGTCTCTGCACCCACCTGTTGCCCACGGCAGATTTCTGCCAGTCGGCGATCTGTCCTGGTGCCCCTATGCCCAGCCCTAGGCTGTGCTACTTGGATGTTTTATGATTCACCACAGTAATTGTTGTTCTACCTTGCTATATTGGGTCCTGAAGAAGCTGTGTAATTGGCGAAAACGTTGACCTAGCGGACCTGGTTACTGGAAGCATACAGTTTCTACAATGATGTTATGTTACCCTTAAACTAACTACTCATAATAGTCTTCCGGTACAAGTAGAGTTCTTTGCAATTTTATTCTGTGCATTTTTTGGAGGCTAAAATACCTTTGTTTTTATCAATTTTAACGTTAATGTATAAAGATATTATGTTTGATAATTTTGTCTAGGTTCCTAGCCTTAAAAGTCTGGTTATTTGGGCAGAATCTGGTCTAGCCAGCCCAGCATTTAGCATTCTCTGTTTTGGTTGTGGCTTCATAGCGTCATCTGTTATGATTTTAGTACTACTGCCTCCTCCTGAACATGTTTTTGTTTGCTTTTTTTATTACTTTTATTTTTAAATTGCAGAACGACTCACGTTTGTGTTGCACTTCTATTAAATTCATTGGGCGAGTTTGACCAGAGGTGACACCTGTCAGTCTCTGCACCTTAAGTTAAAAATGCTCTGTCCACGAAGCCTTATCACGGCCACGGCATGTGTACAGCCCTGTCCAGCTGTATTGTTACATTCAGGTGAGCAGTTAGGGGGCAGTAAAACCTTAATTAAGGGTTCCTTCTCTGTTCTTAGGGCCCCCTGCTGAAATGATGGGAACCAGGGCCTGGGATAGGAGGGCTGGCTCTAACCTCCTATCAACGGCCATGCATATCACAAGGAACCTAGGTTCTAAGTCACCCAGGCAGAGCACATAAATGTAAAATACAGCACCCACTTTCACCTTTTCCTAGGACAGGTCAGACACAGGGCACACCACCCCTCACTGCACAGACAGAGGCCACTTCGGAGCTGAACATCTTTCTCTCTTCATTCTCCAGACCATAACAGGAATATGCCTAGGCAGGTTCAGTTTCAAGAAACTTTAAGGTTTAGGCCCCTTTTACATAGGGCAGATTCCGCTCCAATCAGCAGGGAATCTGTGAGCTGATCCCCTGCTGATTGGAGCGGAGCGAGATAAGTGTCACATCCATGTCCACTCAGTGTATGCAGAGCAGACACGGACAGACCCAGCTCTGCTATATGGGCGGCCGAGTGTAACCGGACTTTACTATTCATCTACATCCAGCTACCTCCAATCCGGTCTGCCAAAATGGAAAAGGACACAGTCCTCTTCTGTTTTTTTGTTTTTTTTGTTTTTTTTTTAGCAGAGCTGATCAGACTTGGAGGTAGACGGTATAAACAGACACAAGTCTGTGTACATATCATCTCAGCTAGTTAGTGTATCCAGGAGAATATTACCTTTGTTTTTTTTTTCTAGGACAAATTAGGCTTTTTTAGGTGGTAAATGGTGTTTTTTTTTTTGTTTTTTTTATTCATTATCAAAGAAAAATTGTCTCAAAATAGTAAGAAAAATGTAGTTGTCCCCTCCCCCCCGCTGGCACTCTTGGCTCCTCCTTCCTGCTGAGTGCTGCTTTCTATGGAGGCATTTGTGCTTGCTCGTTCCCGTCCCCATTCTGTGTGTCCATAAGACACACAGAGCCCCACTCCCTGCTCCCTCCTCACTAGCTGTGATTGACAGAAGTGGGAGCCAATGGCTTCTGCTGCTGTATATGAGCCATTAAGGAGGGAGAGAAGAGGGAGAGCTGCTGCTCTTGTATACATTGCTGGAGCAAGATCGGGCTCAGGTAAGTACTAACATTTTAACATTTGTAGCCCAGTGTAACATATTATGCATCATCTCTTGGGAAAGATACAGTAGGGATTTAATTATATAGTAGATGTATATATTTTATTAGATATTGACTTGGTGTAAATAGAGAAAAATGCATGAAACAATGCATCATTCTATATTTTTTCCAACACCACTTAGTCCTGGTTCATACTAGTGCATTTTCAGATGCGATTTGAGACACACAGAGTCGCATGACAATGGAAATCACATTGTTTTCATCGTAGTTCCCATCCACTCCAATGCAGCACAGCACTGTTTTGAAAAAGAGTCCTGTACTACTTTGGTGCGATTCCAGCACAATTTTGGTTCCACAGAATATGCAAACCACATCTGAAACGCAAGCTGCACTACACAATCGCACTGAAAATCGGGTCAAAATTGGATAGCGACAATGTGAACCTAGCCTTATACATACTTTGTGTAGCCTAAAATATTTTGCCCAATATATAACTGAAACAGTTGACTAAAATGATAAAGGATATGCAAGATTTTTATGTAATGTAGTGGAATTCTAAAGCTTAAGACATAGACCCAGTGAAAGGTTCTTTACTTTTTCTTCACCGAGGGTCGGTTTACACCGGGATTTGCACAGGAACGTGCTGTGCATTCCTGTGCGATTCACATGCAGTTCTGTGTGGTGCAATTTCAGCTGGCTGAAATGGGCAAAAATTGCACTGCACCACACCAAATGTAGTACATATGTACATGTACTACTTTTGGAAACTCACTGCAACCACATTGCATGGTACTTCTGTACCATGCAATCTGGTGCTGGCAAACGCACTGCATGTGCAGCCTGCGTTTGGGGTGTCATTCCCTTAATAATCACACCCACTGCAGATTGCAACTGGAGTGCGTTTTGGATGCAGTGCAGGAAACACTCACGGAATGCAGGTTTCCCGCACTGCGTTCTGCAGTGAACCGGCCCCGAAAGAGAAATAATTATTGATCAGGCTCTGTTTTTTTTTTTTTTTTTAAAGAGCTCAAAAATCTTTTTTCTGAACAATTGAGACATTTTGAGATCTAGAGGCACTTATTTATTGACCAATGTTGTGGCTCGCTATATTCTGTATGCTGTATGATTAATACCACACTCCAGGAAGGGAAAAAAATTACAGTTGCAGTGGGGCCCCCACATTGCAAGGGTTAAATGCTCATTAATGCCCAAATCTTGGCACAAAAAAAAGCCTTGCAGTGGAGCCCCGATTGCAAGGTTTACATGGACATTAAATCTGTGGGGGCCACACTGCAAGAGTATTTTGTTATTTTGCTCAGAGTTGGGTTTTAAGGTGTTACTAAACCAACATCATAGAAACCTATCAATAAATGGTGTATTACATGTTGTTCTTACTCATTCACTATGAGATTGATTTTCCCTACTGTCCAAGTCCCCAATGCAGATAAGGATTTTACAGCTGTGGTGGCAGCTCTGCACATTCTCAGTTTTCAGCGAGATTCTGTGCTGAGAATTTCCTCCCTATCACATCTGAGCAGCCCATGTGTCTATAGATTCACACATGTGGGTGTATACACAGTGGTAAATGACAGCCTACTCTCTCCCTCCTCCTCCATGCCCACTAACCAGCTAAACACAATGGGGACGGGATATTACATGTAGATTAATGGAGGCTTCACCTCCCTCTTATTCTAAGACACAGGCTGGAGGGGTGTGACACAGCATGTGACTGTCTGTGTTGCTGGAGAAATAGTGCAAATTTCTTTCCTGCAACTCATGGTTGCAGGAAAGAAATTTGCACCATGTATGGCCAGCTTCCGCTCACCCATCTGCGGGCCTGGAACTGACATAGCGGGTGTCACTGGATAGAGGGGAGGGAGCAGAGTGGTCACACATTTGCTTTTCTCCCCTCCTTGTTGCTTTTTTTTCTAATTGTGAAAAAAATATGTAGCACCCTCCTAGGTAGGTGCTAGAAGAGAGTATAGTTTTTGGGTCTTTCCGCTTACCAGGAAGGCTTCCAGGTAAATTTAAATACTCTCTGTATACCACAGAGCAGGGATCCATTGATAGGGTCTGCTCATAGTGCTCAGATGCTGCTCATGTTGCCTGAATGTTTCACACTGGTCCAATAGGACAGGGCGTATTGGACAGTGGGAGGAAACCTAAAAAGTGAGAGCATAGGCATAGTTACATTTTTTGCCATTGGCAGAGGAAAGTGCCTCAATGCATGCTGGGGGACTGTACATATGCTAAGGGCACATGTGCTCGGTGTCTTCGGCTGGAGAGCAGGGCCCGGAGGGAGGGGGTGGCTGCCCCTCTTCTGCATAGGCTGCCATGTGGTCGACCTGAGGGCCTGAATGAGTAAAGCTGCAACCCAGATGTCCTGCAAAGCTGACTGGAAGGGAGACACATCAGGAAGGATCTGTTTGTGCCTACTGAGAGTACAGATCTGTGTCATGGGGCCTGTCCTGTGAGGGCCATCCCTTCAGCTAGTAGAGTCAGTGGATGGGTGTCAGCCAAAGGGGATGCTAGTGAGTGTCCTGAAGATAAAACAGTTTCAAGTCTGCTGCCAGAGAAAGCAAAGGACTCAATTCTCCCATACGAGTGCAGTATGGTATAGCAGAGAGTCTGCTACCACATTCAACCTGGTGAGGCCAAGTGAGAGTGGTCCTCATCTGTAAATAGTTCCAGTTGGAGTATCCCACTATTCCCTTCTCCCATCCAAGTTCCAACAATAAATACCAAAATAACCAAACACCCTGGATTGAATATTGGATAACAAGCAGATGAGAGTACGGTTGGTCGTGTGAAAACACCTAGTAACTGGCTGCAAGATAATCAGAGGGAGGCCCAGGGAAGTTTACACACAGCAATCCCCATGGGGGGCAGTGCTACATTAATGTTACTTCCAAGCACAAAAAAATTTCCTAGACCTCTACTAATATCGTGTGACACAAAAAAAACTGGAACTACCACTATTTTATTCTCTAGGATGTCTGCTTTCAGAAAACGTGTTATGTTTTGACAGATTTTTGTAATCTACAGGCCTAAAATGATTTTTTTTAAGCATGTGTGCAACAAAATGCAAAAAAAAAAACCGGCTCTGACAGCGAAAGAGTTAAAGTGTGCTGGGGACCCACTTTGTACTTTTTTTAGAAGCACCCACATTTCACCAAGGCACATAGAAAAAGGCCTCCCAAGCAAAAAGTCCCCCCCCCCAATGCAGATATTAGTTCCATGGCCTCAGAAAAAAGCACAATAACTGGATTGCAGCAACTTGTTTCCTCCATGATAAGAAGTAACCAGACCTCCCTGTTGCAACAAGATCCAGACTGTCCCCTGAGCGGAGATTAGATGGTGTACACAAAGACAAACAAGAGGTTGCCTGCCATGCCTGACTCATCAGCACTGCCTGTCAGTCAGGACATGAGCACACTGAGGAAATCACAAAAGCAGGAGGTCCAAAAATAGGCACATGACAGCGAACATCAAACTCCTTTGTTTTACTATGGCTAGGGACACAATCCCGGTCTGCAGGCATCCACGGCCCAGCTTGTTTACAAGTGTGTCATCCTGTCCCAGCTACAAACACTTTGGGATCGTTCTCATCTGCAGCAGCCCCTGCCGCCTCTCTGAAAAGTGATCTGCGGGGGGATCGCTTTTCAGAGAGCATTTGACAGGCAGTGAGGTGGTGATGTGTTGCCTACTCCCCACCTGTTTTAACCCTTTGGCCTCTTTCACACGGACGATCCGTATGTCCGTTTTTCATCCTTCCGTTTTCGGATGAAAAACGGACATACATTCATCCCTATGGAGCGTCGGATGTCAGCGGTGACATGTCCGCTGACATCCGACCCGCTCCGATCCGAAAAGTGTAACGGAGGAAAAACCTACTTTTCCATCCGTTTTCGGATCGGATCGGGTGACAACGGACACTACGGTCCGTCATCATCCGATCCCCCCATAGGGGAGAGCGGCGCTCTGACAGGTCCGCCGCTGCACAGTGTGCAGCGATGGACCTGTCATCTTCCTGCTCAGCGGGGATCGGCGGAGCGATCCCCACTGAGCAAGCGGGTGTTCACGGGGTGGATCATCACTGATCTGCCCCGTGTGAAAGAGCCCTTAGGCTCGGTTCACACTAGATGCATACCTCCCAACATTTTGAGATGGGAATGAGGGACACCTACTAGCAAACGTATGAAGGCATAGGACACGCCTCCTGTCACACCCCCTTAAAGGAGAATTAACCAAAAAAAAAAGGTTAATTAAATCCAAAATCCAAAGGGCTTTTTTTTTACCACTACTATTCCTTTATACTGGCTTTTAAAATTTACAAATGCAGCGATTTAGAAATCAGATGAAAGGTTTAGCACTGGGAAACACTTTTTGAAAGATAAAAAGTGCATTTTATATACAACTATATAGATCAGACCAAACTGAGGGACAAATGAGGAGGAAAGAGGGACAGAGGAACTTTGTTGCAAATCAGGGACAGCCCTCAAAATCAGGGACAGTCCCTTAAAACCAGGGACAGTTGGGAGCTATGTAGAAGTAGGCATTTGAACTGCTGTTTTTTTACCTCCTCCTGACAACCCACGGCATGCAGCCATTCACATACCTCCCAACATTTTGAGATGGGAATAAGGGACACCTATATAAAATGCACTTTTTATCTTTCAAAAGTGTTTCCCAGTGCCAAACCTTTTATCCTATTTCTAAATGGCTGCATTTGTAAAATCTAAAAACCAGTACAAAGGAATAATAGTGGTAAAAAAGCACTTGTGGGTTTAACTAATCATTTTTTTTGTATCATTCTCCTTTAAGGGGGCGTGACAGGGGGGTGTGTCCTATGCCTGCATACTTTTGCTAATAGGTGTCCCTCGTTCCGATCTCAGAAAGTTGGGAGGTTTGCTTCTATCGCCACCCGTGTGAACAAGCTCTAAGCCTAGGTTTAAACTAGTGTCGCTGCATAAGCGTGCGTCTTTCATTGCGTTTTTGTAGTGAGTTTTTGCACGTTTTTTATATGTTTTTATGCATCAAGTGTATTTATCTCTGTCAATAACTAGAAATATCTGCTGAAATAACTAGAAATATCTGCTTTGACATCAGCTCAGGAAGAAGAGACTGAATTTTAAAGTGATAATAAAGGCATTTTTTTAAATTTAAAATAATAAACATGTTATACTTACCTGCTCTGTGCAGCGGTTCTGCACACAGCAGCCCCGATCCTCCTCTTCACAGGTTCCCCCCGCCTGCGCTCCTAGCCCCTCCCACCTGCTGAGTGCCCCCCGGAGCAATCATCTTGCAATCGGCGTACCCAAGCAGGCTCGTTCCTGAGCCGCTGCTCTGCGTGTCCATTCACACACATACAGCCGCGGCTCGGCCCTGCCCGTTCTCTCCCCTCATTGGCTCACTGGTTGTGATTGACAGCAGCGAGAGCCAATGGCTTCTGCTGCTGTCTCAGCCAATGCAGAGGAAGAGTCCCCAGAGAGCGCAGGCTCTTGTGCACATCGCTGGATCGCGAGGGGGCTCAGGTAAGTATTAGAGGAGGGCTGCTGCACGCAGAAGGTTTTTACCTTCATGCATAGAATGCACGAAGATAAAAAAAAGCTTGAACCTTTACAACCACTTTAACCACTTCCCTACCCGCCCATAGTAATATGACACCCGCAGGAGGGATCTCCCATCCTGGGCGGGCATCATATGACGTCCTGGGCTTGCCGGCTGTCTACGGGGCGCGCCGTGTTGCTCGGGACCTGGTGCGCGTGCCCGGCGGATGCCATGTCCGCTGGGCACCCGCGATTGTCCGTTAACTGAGCAGGACTGTGGATCTGTGTGTGTAAGCACACAGATCCACGTCCTGTCAGAGGAGAGGAGACCGATGATGTGTTCCCAGTACAGAGGAACACCGATCGGTCTCCTCCCCTTGTGAGTCCCCTCCCCCTACAGTTAGAATCACTTCCTAGGAAACATAATAAACCCCTCGATCACCACCTAGTGTTAACCTCTTCCCTGCCAGTCACATTTACACAGTAATCAATGCCATTTTATAGCACTGATTGCTGTAGAAATGTGAATGGTCCCAAAAATGTGTCAAAAGTGTCCGATATGTCCATCGCAATGTCACAGTCACGAAAAAATCGCAGATCGCCGTCATTACAAGTAAAAAAAAAAAAAAATGCCATAAGTCTATCCCGTATTATGTAGATCCTAAAACTTTTGTGCAAACCAATCAATATATGCTTATTGCAATTTTTTTTTAACAAAAATATGTAGAAGAATACATATCAGCCTAAACTGAGGAAACATTTTTTTTTTTTTTAAATTGGGATATTCATTATAGCAAAAAGTTAAAAATATTGTGTTTTTTTCAAAATTGTCGCTCTTCTTTTGTTTATAGTGCAAAAAATAAAAACCGCAGAGGTGATCAAATACCACCAAAAGAAAGCTCTGTTTGTGGGGGAAAAAGGATATCAATTTTGTTTGGGTACAACATCGCACGACCGCGCAATTGTCATTAAAAGTGCGACAGGGCTAAAAACTAAAATTTGGTCTGGGCAGGAAGGGGGTGAAAATGCCCTGTATTGAAGTGGTTAAACAGGTTGCATTCAGCGGTGGTAGCGCCTACCAAAAGTGACATGTGGGTTCATTTTTGTCAAAGCATTGTGGCCGTGATATGTATACAGCCCTGAGCGTGCTGCATGCCCTTCTTTAGGTGGGCTGTCGGGAGGAGGTAAAAATGGCAGCTCAACCACCTACTTCTACTGCCACCCAGCTGCCCGTGTGAACGAGCCCTAAGCCTAGGTTCAAACGAGTGCTGTTGCACAAGTTCTGATTAGGCATTATGTTGTGTGAAACGCGTTAACATCCTTGGATCTCTGTGCTGTATTACCTCATCTTTTGGAATAAAGAAGCATTTCTCAATACCCTGCTGTGGTGTGCGGCTTTCTCCTCCTATCTGTTGCATAAGCACGCGTCTTTCAGTGTGTTTTTATGCACATTTTTAATCTGTTTTCATGCATTGTGCGTATTTATCTGTGCCAATGACTTGTGATGTCTGCTGTGACATCATTATTGCTAGGAAGAAGAGTGGATTTTAAGCAAAAAAAAAAAAAATGGAGCAAAAATGCCTTTTTCATGCACGCCCATTGAAGTTTATTGTTGTACAGGATTTACATAACAGTTTGCGCAGCGCTTTACAAAATGAAGGCAGACATTACACTTACAATACAAGAGGAATCAAATGGCCCTGCTCATTAGAGCTTACAATCTAAGTCAGTGGCGGCTAGTGCTCCATTTTGGGGGAGGGGGTGGGCTCTGTGCCCTGAGCCCACCCTTTATGAAACCAATTAAAACCTCCAGCTCTAATCACATGCTTTGAAAAAAAAAAAAACATTGGAATCCATGCATCCGGCGCCCTGCATGTAGATTAGAGGCCGGGTGTATGGATTAGGGGGTCGGTGCCCCTGCGCCCCGTATGGACAGGCAACCACTGATCTAAGTGCAGAACGCCAAACGCACTGTGTAGCACCAAAAAAAGCACATGCACCTTTTCAAAAATCACACCACTGCACCCCGTTGCATCGATGTGAATAAGTACCATAGAGAATAATGCGATTTCCATTGCCATGTGATGTACAGCAAATCGCAGCAGTGTGAACGGGGGCTCAGATGGGGATTTACTAAGAACTGGAGCAGATGTGCAAGGCAACCATCAGTTTCTAGCTTTCATTTTCCACAAGATGACGCTGGGAGCTGATTGGTTGCTTTACAGAGCTGCTCCAGTTTTAGTAAAAATAAAAGTGATCTATAGAGTGCAGGCTGGACTGCCTAGGAGCAGATGTGCATGGCAACCAATCAGCTTCTAGCTACCATTTCCAAAGCTTAAGTGAACAAGATGATGCTGGATGCTGATTGCTTGCTATACAGAGATGCTCCAGTCGTAGTAAAAATAAAAGTAGAGTGCAGGCTGGACTGCCTAGGAGCAGATGTGCATGGCAACCAATCAGCTTCTAGCTATCATTTCAAAAGCTTAAGTGAACAAGATGATGCTGAAAGCTGATTGATTGCTATACAGAGATGCTCCAGTTTTAGTAAAAATAAAAGTGATCTATAGAGTGCAGGCTGGGCTGCCTAGGAGCAGATGTGCATGACAGCCAATCAGCTTCTAGCTATCATTTTCAAAGCTTAAGTGAACAAGATGATGCTGAAAGCTGATTGATTGCTATACAGAGATGCTCCAGTTTTAGTAAAAATAAAAGTGATCTATAGAGTGCAGGCTGGGCTGCCTAGGAGCAGATGTGCATGACAGCCAATCAGCTTCTAGCTATCATTTTCAAAGCTTAAGTGAACAAGACGATGCTGGATGCTGATTGCTTGCTATACAGAGCTGCTCCAGTCTTAGTAAAAATAAAAGTGAACTGTAGAGTCCACGCTGTGGTGTGACAATCCGAGCTCATTTCTAGCCAGCTGGATGAGTAAGTCGCCCGGCGAGATATAAATAGCACAGGATGCCAGCACTGGAGCAGATTGATGAAAAGAAATAGGGAGGGAGGCAGGCGGGGGAGGGGGCGTGTCCACTCACAGGGGAGGTGGGCGGTGTAAAGTGACAGAACTGACAGAAGGGGGAGGCGAGCAGAGTAAGAGGGCGGGGCGTGCAGGCTCGGCAATGACTGGCAGTGAGAGATCAGAGAGAAGGCGAGGGAGAGGGGAGGAGTCTAGGACGAGGGGCGGATCCCGAAGTGAGGCCTGGGAGGGGCTCTGTGACATGAGACGGGAGGGGTGTGAGTGTGTGGAAGAGGGAACTGATCATCAAAGAGAAACAAGCATCTAGTTGGAAATCCACAGGAGGGGGGCAAAGCCGAATGATTCCACTGACACTGCCAAACCGAGACACAGCAACACCAAAGATACACATCGGGCCAATCTCAGCAAGGAAATCCCCAATGAGAGAGCCAGCGATCAATACATGGAGCGGAGATAATAGAAGCATTGACGATCGGCACTTGTTAACAAACACACAGCCCATGTGAAGCCTCCCCAGCCATCCATCCATCCTGTAGAAATAAGGAGACCAGCCTTCCATGTGTGATTACACACCGAGATAAGACATCCTTCCCAGCCAGCCGGTGTATGGAAGGAAGGAGGCAGAGGAGGTGTCAGGACAGCTGTCACTAGCCATGGATTGCAGCCTGCTCAGGAGCCTCATTACCAGATATGTAAGTCCTCATCACTGATCTGTGTGTGTCCATGTCACCTTCCCATGTCTCTTATCTGTGTGCACATGTCACCCTTATCAATAATCGCTGTGATATAACACTGCTATAAACATTGTAAATAGATTACCAGATCAATATCGCTCAACTTTTCCAGATATGCTTTATGAAGTGTGAGGATGGTACTTATTACTTTTATATGGACTAGACTGGGATGTGTGTACATACAGTCACAATTACACCTTTTACCTTTTTTCTTTCTGCTCACAAGTAGTGACCGATGGCTTCTAGTGCCCATACACAGGCTGATTTTATGATCTGATAGATCTGTGATTAAATCAACAGATCAAGTTTGCAAGCGATCATATAGCTATATTTCCCACCTGATAGATTTATAGTGACCATACACACATCAATTTTTTTTTGTTAATCCAATCGATGTGATATTTGATCAAAGTGATCAAATCTGCAAACAATTGAATGACTTCTCTTTCAATGGTTTTAGACTCCATTTCAATAGATTCAATCAAACGGAGTCGATCAGCCCAGGGAAGAATATTCTCAATTGCCTTGCATCAATCAGATACTGTATTAATGAATATTTTTAAGTTACTATTGTATCTTAATTATTGATCAAAATCCACTTCCCTGTGTGTTGCATATCGATCAGATGAGTTGTGTTATGTGTTATGTGTGGTGTGTGTGTGTGTGTGTGTGTATATATGTATATGTATATATATATATATATATATATATATATATATATATATATATATATGTATATGTATATGTATATATATATATATATATATATATATATATATATATATATATATATATATATATATATGACTTGCCTAAACTATTCAATCAATCTCTGCCCAATCCAATCAATCAAATTTAAGTGGGTTGGCCAGGTCCGAAAATTATCGGTCACTTTGTGTTAGTGAGCAAACTTCCCTGTTTGTGGCATGTTGATCAGATGGGTTGTCAACTGTATGTAATATGATGAATTACCTAAACCATCCAATCAATCAAATTGAGTGGGTTGGCCAGGTCCAAAAATTATCGATCACTTTGCATCAGTAGGCAAACTTCCCTGTGTGTGACATGTTGATCGGATGGGTTGTCCACTGTATGTAACATGATGACTTGCCTAAACTATCCAGTCAATCGCTATCCGATCCAGTCGATTAAATTGAGTGGGTTGGCCAGGTTCAAAAATGATCTATCACTTTGCATCAGTGGGCAAACTTCCCTGTGTGTGGCATATAGATCGGATGGGTTGTCAACTATAGATCGATTTATTCTGATCGGGAGAGATCGATTGGGAAAGAAATTGATCAGTTATCAAAGTGTATTGGCCACCATTGGGCTCAACACATATTTACAATCTTACTGTACAACCAAGTTTGGATCTACCTAATAAACTATGTAATATGAGGACTTGCCTAAACTATCCAATCAGTCTGTATACAATAAAATTGAGTAGATTGGCCAACCAACTTGAGATCTACCAAAACTTTGTAATATGAGGACCTGCCTAAACTATCCAATCAATCTCTATCCAATCCAATCAATCAAATTGATTGGCCAGATCCAAAAATTATCAATCGCTTTGCTTCAGTGGACAGCACTGACATGCTTTGTTCATTAATATGATCATATTTAGACTGATCAGATTGTGAGATTACATAGTGAAAATAGAGGTGTGCTCAAAAACTTTCGATAAATTTGTAAGATTGTATCTTAAAGTGGTTGTAAACTCTTCCATATACTCAGTGAAGTGACTGGCTTCAGGTGATGCACAGACATGAAACAAATCCTCCTACATAAGTTGTACCTGTTTATCTACAGCCATCTATCTCCTACATCCATTCAAAGCGGTCATCCAAAAGTGGAATCCATCTCCTACTCTGGCTGCCTTTTAGGTGACCCCTGAAAACTCATCTCTCCATGAAAGCCTATCGCGCCTCCAACTAATCTCTTTTTACTTCCACCAGCTCATCCCCCACAGTTACAACTTTCTGTACCACTTGCCCCACCCTATTAGATTGTAAGCTCTTATGAGCAGGGCCCTCTGTGTATGGGCCATAACCCCTCTTGTATTTTCTTGTATTGTAACTGTACTGTCTCCCTTTTATATTGTAAAGGGCTGCGTAACGTTGGCGCTATATAAATCCTGTATGATAATAATAGTAAGGTGCAGAATTTACACAGGATCTCTCAGCTCTGAAAAGAAAGGAGTGGAGAGCTGCAGTTACACACTGTACAAGAGCTCTGAGAGCTGATTGGAGGAAAGGGACACACCTCCTGCACACAGGAAGAGGGCTGAGGCTGTCACTCACAGGATGTGCCCTCCCCTTTTTTCTCTTGGTGTCAGGAAAACTTGTCAGAAGTGATTCATGCTGATAGCAAAGGAATGAGGCAGCAGACAGAAATGACACTTAGTGCTCTGGATTGAGACAAGTACACACTATAGAGGGATATGCTTTGTTCATATTTCATGTCTGAGTCTCACAACCACTATTTGGTTAGAATAAATTCCCCCATGTGTGGCATATCCGTTGAATGAGTTGTGAACTATAGATTGTTTATTCCTTTCAGAAGAGATCAATTGGAAAAAGAAATCTCATTGATCAAAGTGTGTATGGTGTGTATGCTCATCGTACACGTATAGTCTAACTGTACAATCCACTTTAGATCTACCAAAGCTATACAATATGAGGACCTAGCTAAACTAGCCAACCAATCACTAACAAATTAGGTGTGCCCTTGCACTACATAGTTGTTGATAGACAGTGGCAACTGGTGCACAGAATTTTTTTTGGGGGGGCGCAAACAAACTTTTGAACCCCCCCTATCAAATGCAGCGTCACTGTGCCCATCAAATGCAGCCATTGTGCCCATCAAGATTGATTGTGCCCATCACATGTAGTCACTTGTGCCCATCATATGCAGCCACTTGTGCAACTGATTGTGCCTATCAATTGCAGTCACTTGTGCCCATCATACGCAGCCACTTGTGCAATTGATTCTACCCATCATACGCAGCCATTTGTGCCCATCAAACACAGCCACTTGTGCCCATCAAATGCAGGCCCTGGCTGGCACTTACTGCCAGGCAGCAGCCCCTCTAAGCGCACCAGAGTGGCGGCGACCTCGGCTCCAGCGTGTGTCTCCTCTGCTCCTCTTCCTAAGCGCCAGGCATTCCAATAGGGTGGCCTGGCGCTTTGGCCAATCAGGAAACATGCCTGACACCCTGCCTCCTGATTGGCGGGGAGGAAGGTTAGTGTGAAAATTAATTTGCTATCGTCACACAATTGGGTGGGATGAGGGCGCACTCTCTGCACCCCAAGCCCACCCAATTTTGAAGCCTATTAGAGCCTCTGGCTCTAATCAGGTGCTTCAGAAAGTACCACCCCCACCATAGGAATCAATGCGTCCGACGTCCTGAAAGGGGCTGGGCGCATAGATGGGGGGGCCAACAATGCACGGGCCACCGCTGTTGATAGAGCTGATGGAGATTGTACCTTGTATGGTGAGTTTTATGTATGGCTGTAAATGTGTTTCTATAGCTCATTACAGGCATTTCTGCTCCTTGCTCTCCTAGACTTCTGATTGAACCATGAAGAATCTATAGCCTGTACACATTCATCAAGAGACAAGCAAAAACATGTACAAATATGTCCCAATGTTCCTTCCTAGAGCTAAACAGCTGAAATAGTTTAACACGAGAGTTACTCAATGTAGATGATCTGTGTGTAGGGCTTTCTGTGTGATCCACTTTCATGTTTACATGAATAATATCAGACATGTATGATCAATGTTCTTTTTATAAGGCTCGGGGAAACAAACTAATTCCACCTGATGATTTTAAACACACCAACAGTTCTATTTTCCTTTCTGGAGATCTCTGCAGACTTCCCCTCATTCTGGGCAAACAATGGTTTCCTTGTGTTTTCATTCTGACCACTAAAATGTGATTCCTCACAAGGTGCCCCAAGTCTTATGATTTGTATTAACGTGACCGCTCTGCTTTCACCACTCACCGAAATATTTCACAATCGCCAAAATATCATTTTGATCATAATTTGCAGTCTATTCCCGGCAAATTAATTTTAGAGAAAGTGTCAGGCATAATGATACCACCAATACAGTAGTTTATTTATTAACTTTTTGCTCACCGTAGCAGTAGAGGTGTAATAAAAATGTAATTATTAATTGCCAACTAAACGATATATATTATATAGACGTGACATGTAAAGATCGGCGTATAAAGGGTGTATTCTTGTAATAGATGAGCATGCGTTCTTATTTACAAAATACACTATATTGCCAAAAGTTTTGTGACTCCTGCCTTTACACACACACTTTTTGATTATTTAGATTTTTATTTTTTTTTATTGACATATTTTTGTTTTTGCATACATGCAACAAAACAAACATAAAATAAGAAGAGAAAAATGAAAAAGAAAAACTATATCAAGAAAATAGCAGTGTAAAATACACCTATGCCCATGAACTTTAATGGCATCCCAGTCTTAAGGCCCGTTACACACGATACGAAAATCGGATGTAAAAGTTCGTACGATGAGCTGTCTGCTGATTTTCGGATCGTTAGTACGGTGCTTTTGACAGTTGATTTTCGCTTTTTCATCAGACAAAAGCTGAATGTGCAGGCTATAAAATTTTTGTTGGATGTGAACTCCAACGTACGATTTTTCGTTTCATTAGTACGGTTTTCCTATGAAAAAAATCATAAGAGCAAGACTACGCATGCCCAGAAACGTATTGTGAGTAACCTCTTCACTTTCAACATGAGACTAGTATGCCACAAAAAATGTACGTTCGGTCGTCTGAAAATCTAAGCGTGTGTACGTGGCTTTAGTCCGTAGGGTTCAATATTGAGTTGGCCCACCCTTTGAAGCTCTACCAGCTTCAACTCTTCCGGAAGGCTGCCCACAAGGTTTAGGAGTGTCTATAGGAATGTTTGGCAATTCTTTTACAAGCGCATTTGTAAGGTCAGGCCTGGCTTGCAATCTTCGCTCTAATTAATTCATCCCAAAGGTGTTCTATCAGGTTGAGGTCAGGACTCTGTGTAGGCCAGTCAAGTTCCTCCACCCCAAACTCGATCATCCATGTCTTTATGGACTTTGCTTTGTGCACTGGTGTGCAGTCATGTTGGAACAGGAAGGGGCCATCCCCAAACTGTTCCCACAGAGTTGGGAGCATGAAATTGTCCAAAATGTGTTGCCTTCACTGGAACCAAGCAGCCAAGCCAAACCCCTAAAAAACAACCCCACACCATAATCCCCCCTCCACCAAATGATTTGGACCAGTGCACAAAGCAAGGTTCATAAAGACATGGATGAGTGAGTTTGGGGTGGAGGAACTTGACTGGCCTGCACAGAGTCCTGACCTCAACCTGATAGAACACCTTTGGGATGAATTAGAGCAGAGACTATGAGCCAGGCCTTCTCATCCAACATCAGTGCCTGACCTCACAATGGCAGGTGTGTATTGACTTCTATAGAACATGAATTTGAATGCGATTGCTTATTTCTGAAGACAGCTACATCCCCAGTTATAATACCCCTTTTGTAATGACAACGGGCCGCGTTCAGCGGTAAAGCGCTGCTAGTTTTAGCGGTGCTTTTTGGCTGCTAGCGGGGTGCTTTAAACCCCCGCTAGTGCCCGAAGAAAGGGTTAATAGTGCCCGAAAAGCGCAGCTGCTGAAGCGCTTTGCAAGCCCTTCGGCAGCGCTGCCCATTAATTTCAGTGGGCAGGGGCGGTGAAGGAGCGAAGTATACACCACTCCTTCACCGCCCTAAAGACGCTGTTTGCAGGACTTTTTCTAACTTCCTGCAAGCACACTCCCTCAGTGTGAAAGCACTCGGGCTCTCATACGGGGGCTGTAGGGGAAGCATGTATCAGGCACTTTACAGGCGCTATTTGTAGCCAAAAAGTGCCAATATTGCCAAGTCAAGATGTGCCATGCTGATAGACTCATACCCAAAAAGACTGAGTGCTGTAATGAAATCAAAAGGTGTTTCAACAAAGTATTATTTTAGGGGGGTGCACACTTTTGCAACCATATCATTTTAGTTTTTTTACTTTTACTTCCCTCCACCTAAAAGAATTCAGTTTGTTTTTCAATTGAGTTGTACAATTTATAGGTCACATTAAAGGTGGAAAACGTTCTGAAATGATTTATCTTTGTCTCGTTTTTTTTCATCACAGAAAGCTGACATTTTAACAGGAGTGTGTAGACTTTTTATATCCACTGTATGTGTCTTTTAGATGTTGTGACAGCTGATAAGAGTCAATGACTAAGTAGTCAAACAAGTATACAGATATAGCCTTAGAGCTTGTACTTTTCAGAAACAGACCAGCACTGGGAGAAACAGTAGCAGTTGGCCGATGTTATCCATGCTGCATGATCCATTGAACTCCCAAGATCATTTTGCAGGGGTGGGGGTGATATAATCCGCAGATGTTACAGATGGGAATCTACCAAAAACTGTCAGTTTTGGATGGAGGCTTCCGTGGCCCTCAATGAAAACAGGAGCCAAACTATTACAGGAGTTTGGCAATTTTATTTATTTTTTTACGACTCCAAACACCCTCTGTTAGCCTACGTGTCAATGCACAAATATGCATTTACAGGCATATTAGAAGAGGAGCATTTAGAAGCTAGAAGAGGAGCATTAGAGACTCAGCCCCCCCCCCCCCCCCCCCCCCCCATCACTTGCATGTTCAAGAGAGGAGCGTTTTCAGCAGAAAGCGCCTAAATGCCTGTAAATGCATCTGAATGCTAGGCGCATTTAGTGCTTGATCGTTCTTGTCCATCACCAGAGTAAATGAATAGTCTAGCCAGTTTAATGAATGAATGCCCAAACACTTGCGGTGCCTAAACCCATTTGCAAGACGCAGCTTTAGGCGCATTTTTTTTTTTTCTTTTTTTAAGCTGCTTTTTTCTGCCAGGAGAACAGGCATTCAGAAGAGCTGGGCAAGCGTCTAGAGTGCATGAAGCCTATTGGTCAATTAGCACCAGTGGCTTTGGGGCAAATTTGCTGCTTTCTTCCATGTTTCAAGTATATGTGTGTATGTATGTGTATGTATATATGTGTGTGTGTGTGTGTGTGTGTGTGTGTTTTATTATGATAAATCATTATACTAGTAGGTCAGTATGATAAATGATCACTTTATTCTAATTTTATTTATTTTGGTCTTCTGCGGAGTTTACATTACCAGGCCTGCACAGACAGATTTATGGAACAGACACTACAGTGAATGGTTATTTTAGGAAACTCTGCAAAGTAATTTTAAATCAATATTCCTCCAGTATTAAAAATAGCTTGATGCAGAACTATGGCTAAAGCTAGCTATTGGTACTTGCCGCATGTTTGGTTGAAAGGCACATGTTTGTTGAATGATACTCATTTCATTACACAAACTACCGTAATTTTTATATAAGACATACAGAATTCACCAGGAGTCCAAAGGAGGGGGATGACTCTTTAGGTAGAGGACCATTCTGTATAGTTCCTTCCGACTGGATTATTGGCCACAAAGCTGAAACTCATTACTACCATGGGATTGTCATGTGGTTGTCTATGCAATCATTGCTGATGAGTGATGAATAGGTTTTCTTGTTAGAAGCCTAGCAAATGTTAAAGACAGCCTTACTGATTGTGGGATCTCCGCACTAATGGTCAGGAGTTTGTGGAGGAATTTAAAAAACACATGATGTACATAGTAGACATTAAGTGAATGGGGGTTTAGAAACCATTTAGAAAATGTCAGAGATTCCATCCCTTCCTCGTTTCATGGAAAAAGTGTTTTATTGTTGTAAAATCGCATTAAAAAACGCAATAAAAATGTTGCGCTATCAAAGGTATAAGCAAAAAGCCTCTGAATTGAAAAAAATATATCCTCTACACAATGTGCATTCATATAGTGATAAAACATTTTTTTAAAGCAAATAAGTCAGTGGAAATTTAAATGGATCCAAATACTAGAATTATAAAAGCGCTTAAGTGCACTGTGCAAAGTTCAAATTGATCCAATTTACAGGTGCTCCAGACTCCATGCGATTCAGTATGCTGAATACGGCATACTGAATCGCATGGAGTGTGGAGCACCTGTAAATTGGATCAATTTGAACTTTGCACAGTGCACTTAAGCGCTTTTATAATTCTAGTATTTGGATCTATTTAAATTTCCACTGACTTATTTGCTTTAAAAAAATGTTTTATCACTATATGAATGCACATTGTCACTTTATTATTTGGCTATTAAGCACGTGTCATTTTGTATATTTTTCATTATATATTTTATACATTATTTATTACCACGGTGTAGAGGATATTTTTTTTTTCCAGTTCAGAGGCTTTTTTCTTATACCTTTTGATAGCGCAGCGTTTTTAATGCGATTTTTAGTATTTTTACATGGTTTATGAGACATGTTTACCACTTGCAGCTATTAAGCACGTGTCATTTTTTATATATTTTTCATTATATATTTTATAGATTATTATTACCACGGTGTAGAGGATATATTTTTACCAGTTCAGAGGCTTTTTGCTTATACCTTTTGATAGCGCAGCGTCTTTAATGCGATTTTAGTACTTTTACATGGTTTATGAGACATGTTTACCGCTTGCAGCTGATTCAAAGAGGATTTATTGGTTTATTATTGTTAGTGGAGGCTCACAGGACGTTCTATTTAATTTTAGTGTGTTTTATTGTTGGCCACGTTCATTTTAGAGACATATTACATTATTCCCCATATTTGTGCAGACAGGAAATTGGATGAAATCTCCTCAACTTTGTCACACAGCAAAATAAATAAAATAAATTACACACATTCTTTCCACACTTACAAAAAAAAATGTTGTTTAAATATTTCTTTATATTCTTTATATCAAGTATTTTTATATTGGTCAGGGGCAAAAGATTTACAGTGCCTGCAAAGCTGTAATATGGTTCAGTAATCTTTTGCAGAAGTACAGTTATTGTCAACATCGCAACATACAGCACTTGCGTATACATGGGGGTATTCCAAAAGCTGAATTTTAAAAATGTTTAAGTTGGCCTAACACTTATGCATAGTGATAATACATGGTAAAATGCATGTTTTACTAGCTTAAAATGGGCACTGAGGCTTAAAACATAACTCTTTTTTTTATATTCCCAGTAAAATATTGTTTATACAAAGTCAGTAGTCACCATGTGTCAATTCCACTCATAGGGAACCCCCCTAGTGATTTTATTTAAATTATATTTTACTGGGAATATAATAAAGGTTATGTTTTA
The DNA here is from genome assembly GCA_037952925.1 of Lithobates clamitans. NCBI lineage: Eukaryota > Metazoa > Chordata > Amphibia > Anura > Ranidae > Lithobates > Lithobates clamitans. The sequence continues at coordinate 208,723 of JBBGZY010002200.1, forward strand.
GGCCTCAGAGGTTTTGATGCGTGGGTGGAAAGCAGGGGCATTGCTAGGTCTACAAAAGATCTGGGGCTAGAGCCCATAGCAGCGTAGTAAAGAAAGTCATACTTTACGCTTGGGCGGGCATACACATGTATATACAGTAATATACATGTGTGTGTGTGTGTGTGTGTGTGTGTGTATATATCCCCAGAGAGTGCCCCCCTTACATCAGGGTCCCCAGAGAGCCCCCCCCTTACATCAGATTCCCCAGAGAGCTTCCCCCTTACATTAGGGTCCCCAGAGAGCCTCCCTGTTAAAATCAGGGTCCCCAGAGAGCCTCTCCCTTGCATCAGGGTCCCCAGAGAAACCCCCCACTTACATCAGGGTCCCTAGAGAGCCCCCCCCTCATGGGGACCCCTGCAGAGACTCGGGGCTATGGGCCCCAGATTCGGAGCTATAGCCCCAAAAGCCACCCCCTAGCGACGCCACTAGTGGAAAGTATCCCCGTGCTTTTTTTTTTTTTTTTTTTTTTTTTTTTTTTTAATTTTATTTGGTAGTTGAGTGCAGATTAATATACATATCAGGCTTTTGAAATAATAGGTAGAATGCATGATTTACCAGGTTGTTGCAGCACGTGGTAGTTTGAGATTGATGATGCGTACCCTTTTTTTACCTTTTGAATGACACCCAGCACACTTGCAGACGCATCCCAATTCACCTGCATTACAGCGCACCACAATTACCATATGGAAACCATCTGTGTGTTTTGGGGAAAAATGTCCCTTTTTTACTTTTACTTTTTGTGTTGCATTGGCAGTCCATTCATGAATGAGCATTCCTAATGCAACAGATGTAATTATGCTGGGCTATCATGTGAGCTCCTCCAAATCTGACCAACTGCTGCTTCACTCTATTGGATTTGTATACAAAAGAAAAACTTACTGTTCACTTTGTAAGGGAATTTCCCTTAGATTAGTAAATATGGTGAAAATTCAATTTGCAAAGAATATCAAGTCATTTGCAAGGAAAAAAAATAAAAAAAATTTTTGATTGGATGATGGAAGTTATCAGCGCTCTCCCTCATTCGTTAAGCTAAGGATAGATTATTTTGCAAAGTGAACAGCCTTTTGTCTATGTGTTTTGTGAAGCTAGAGCATTGATTTACTGGGCATTTAAACATAGCAAATCAGTACAGGTGAAAATTATACGCATGGTGAACTTTGCGGCTAAAAACACTCCACAACCTGTCCGTTTCCTCTGTAAGCAATTTGGCATATAAAGAAGCACACTATTGTGTCTAAAAAACTATTAGGGCCTATGTTGACAGGCTTTTTGTTCACTTTAGAGGAGTTTATATTTCCATACAAGTCTATGGGAAGGCAAAAACCTGTTTGAAACAGGTCAAACGCAGGTAAGAAGTAGGGTCAACTGCACATTTTTGGCCCAAAATTTCTTAATAAGCTCAGAAGCATTGCAAACTGATCCATCAACACAAAACCAGATCCATCAACACAGGTCCTTACAGTTAAATAAAAAATTAGTGTAATTTCTGATGTTCTGTAGTAAAAGATACAGCAACAGCTTGTCAATCTTTTCTGTAAGCATTTTGGCAAATACACAGGTACTCTAATGACTAGGCTGGTGATACAGATGCATATTATCACTTGTTTTTGTCTATATATATATATATATATTATCATCACTTGTTTTTGTCTATAGCTGTGAAAATAGAAATGGCACTGGGAGAAGTTTAATGCTAAACTCCAGCAACCCATATTTATACACAGTCCCCCCATTTTCAGGGGCCCAAATGTAATTGGACAAATGAATATAATCATAAATAAAATATTATTTTTTAATATTTTGTTGAGAATTCTTTATTGGCAATGACTGCCTGAAGTCTGGAAACCATGGACATTAACAAAGACTGGGTTTCCTCTTTTCTGGTGCTTTGCCAGGCTCTAACTGCAGTTGTCTTCAGTTGTTCTTTGTGGGTCTCTGCCTTTAGGCTACTTTCACACTGGATCATGAGCCGTTCCAAGCCTTCTCCACACTTTTTTTTTCTTCCTGTCATTCTGGTACAGATTAATCTTGGTTTCATCTGTCCAAAGAATGCTTTTCCAGAACTGGTCTGGCTTTTGTAGATATTTTTTGGCAAAGTCTAATCTGGCTTTTCTATTCTTCAGGCTTATGAATGGTTTGCACCTTGTGGTGAACCCTCTGTATTTGCTCTTGTGAAGTCTTCTCTTGATTGTTGACTTTCAATGATAAGCGCACCTCCTGGAGAGTGTCCTTCACTTGCCTAGATGTTATGAGTGGGTTTTTCTTTGCCATAGAGTGGATCCTGCGATCATCCAACACTGTTGTCTTCCGTTGATGTCCAGGCCTTTTTTTATGTTGCTGAGTTCACTGATGCGTTCTTCTTTCCTCAGATTGTACCAAACTGCTGACTTGGCCACTACTAATGTTGCTGCTATCTGTCTGATGGATTTGTTTTGTTTTTGAAGCCTTACAATGGCCTGTTTCACTTGCATGGACAGCTCTGAAAAAGGAGAGATGGCTATTCTTAAGAGCTGTAGTTCCTAAACCCTTCCAATATAGATGCACATACCCTCAAATTAAACCTGAGAGTGTGCACTTTCAGCTCATATCCATTTTAGAACTATAGCTTGAATATTTTTTGGTCAATGCCTGGAAAAAACTAAAATCGTGCCTGTGTCCAAGTTATATGTGGACCTAACTGTATATTGGGCTCGTTTGGCTTGATGTAAGTATGCATATCTAATATCTTGAGGGCCAGCGGGGGATGCTGTAAATTATTGTAGTCTGTGCTACATACAGTGAGAGCCATGATCTTGGTTCTGTGAGAGTGGCTTCCCCACTACACAATGGCCACAGTCGCTTCATCAATACATATGCCATGCCTTGTTTTTGTTCAGTGAATATAAGTGGTTCTCTGATTAGACAAGTTGGAGATTGCGACATCGCCATCCCATCTCTCAGAACTTTTGATCTTCAATAAAAAAATACAAGGTATTCTATGAATGGCAGAGGTGCCAAGCTGGTGCCCCTCTGTGGTCAGTATGCAGAGGGGAAGCCGCTTGCGTAGCACCTGGAAGATTTACAACAACCCTTGCAACTCTTTGGATTTCGGCTATTGATACTCACATCAAGCCAAGCTGGCCCAATGTAAAGCCTAGTACACACGGTGAGATTATTGGACAAATGATCATCCTCCTTTTTTCTTTTCTTTTTTTTGCATACTAATCGAAATTGAGTAGGTTACTAAAGAAAGAAAATTCCTGCACGACAGAATAAAAATTTGGAAGCAATTTAATGTGTTTGTATTGCATTTTCAAACGAAATGTGTACTGATTCCATTTTTCCCAGTCCATGGACTACATGAAAAGGCAGCCTACTCCTGTGTGTTGGTTTTTTATAAGTTTTTATAGTTTTTAAACTGATTGGCTGCTGCAGATGGCAAGAAAGCCTTGTTCAGAAGAGACGTTAAATAAGATGAGAGGCAACCACAATTTATCACAGTGAGAACATGTATCAAAACGGCATGAATCGCAGAGGCATGAATTATTCATTATCTGCTTCAAGACTCTCTCATCCCTAGTCATAGACTATAATGCCGTGTACACACGACCGGACTTTTCGACCGAACTGGCCCGCCGGAACGAATCCGTTGGACAATCCGACCCTGTGTGGGCTTCATCGGACCTCCGGTGGACCTTTTCGGTCGAAAATCAGACTGACTTTAGATCTGAAACATGTTTCAAATCTTTCCGACGGATTTGATTGCGGTCGAAAAATCCGGTTGTCTGTATGCTAGTCCGACGGACAAAAACCGACGCTAGGGCAGCTATTGGCTACGAACTTACTTATTTTAGTCCGGTCGTACGTCATCACGTTCAAATCCGTCGGACTTTGGTGTGATCGTGTGTAGACAAGTCCCATTCAGCGGAAGTCCGTTGGAAGTCCGTGGGAGGTCTGTCGAATAGTCCGACGGGATTAAGTCCGTCGAAAGTCTGGTCGTGTGTACACGGCATAAGACTGAAAAGAGAAGTTTTCTCCTGCTCGTTGGTAGTACAACCAATGATGCATATACAGCAATAACTACATTGGGGACAAGATTACCCGACGAAGTGAACAAGACTGGTCATAGACAAGCCTGTGTGGAGTTATCTTCCATGCTTCTACTAGCTAAACCAGTACCAGGGCCTGTGTTTCTCTCCTTTATACGGTCAGTAATACATATGTGGTACATCTAATCATTCCTCTCCATAGAGTGAATGATATAGAACCTGTTCTCAGAAACATTTTCCAAGTTGAAAATTTACCTGTACAAAAATAAGCACCTCTTCCTGCCCGAGGCACTTGAGATCAGCCTCAAGTAATTCAGAAAAGAGCTTGATAATCGCAACATGTTCAAAACTTGAGAAATGCGTGTGTTTATCGTGCCGTCTGTGGCCAGATGTCATCATTTGACAGCCATTACTGTAAATTGCTGATGTAAACTGAGTTAAAAAAAATAAATAGATGAAAATCGCTATGCTTTCTTAGTACTAATATAATTAATGTATATTAGAATACCATTACTTCACTTTCAGCACGTACGTTGTATATTGATTACAGCCATTACTGCATATACCCATCTTTATAAAACAACTATGGAGCAATGGACTTGTATAATGCAAAAGTATACATAACAAATATTTTCATGAGCTAGATTTGTTCTTTTTTTTTGGAAGTAGAAAGTTAGGGGGATTCAAATGCTGAACAGGGAACTGAATCTATTGCTTGTATAGACTGTGTATTTGAATTTTGTTTACACTGGAAATGTCTGTTGCTTTTATTCTAATAAAAGTTATTTGAGTTTTTTTAAAAAATGCTGAACAGTAAAAAGGTTAATTATATTTTTATGCAGCATAAAATGTACAAAGAAGTTGCCTAATACCACACAGTTTATTTAGAATCTTAGTTTTTCACATAAAAGCACCTATCTTGCTGTTCCCTTGTGCTGTATGTGTTCCTTGTCATAATACTCCACACTTGACTAAAATTCAGTTCCCCTACCCTCCTGGTAAAGTATTTATCACAGTGGCTGTAACGGAGAGCCACAACTTTATATTTGATGATGTGTACTGGAGTACAGCCAAAGGCACACGGTTACAAGGCTTCATCTGATAATTGCATTGGCTTAGTCTGGCTATTTAACATCATGTTATTTTAGGTAAGGGTGAACCAGTGCTGTGCTTGGTGTAAAAGGACAGCACAATCGAAAAAGGATGTTTATAAGTTAACACATTGAAACTTGTTCAGCTGGCAATAAGCAAGGCTTTTGACCTTCCTGTGAAAATACGATAGGGTTGATTTACTGAAGACAAATAGACTGTGCTTTTTGCAAAGTGCATTTGCTCCACATCTTAGTAATTGAGCAGAGGCTCTGCTGACTTCCATCATCCGATCAAGTGCAAGCAAATATGCTGCTTTTTTTTTTTTTTTTCCTTGCACGTAATTGGGTATTCTTTGGAAGGTGAAGCTTTACCTCATTTACTAAACTCTGGAGCAACTGCACTTGCAGAGTGCAACTATACTTTGCAAAGTGCACAGCTTATTTGCCTTTAGTAAATCAACCCCTAGGTTACATAGTAGGTGAGGTTGAAAAAAGACACAAGTCCATCAAGTCCAACCTATGTGTGTGATTATAGGTCAGTATTACATTGTATATTCCTGTATGTTGTGGTCGTTCAGGTGCTTATCTAATCGTTTTTTGAAACTATCGATGCCCCCCAGGTGTCTATCTTTTCATAATGATCCCCTTATTGTAATACTTTGTGAGACACCGACCCTGAAGTATGTATGTGGCAAGTGAGGATGCAAACAATAAAATTGCTTGCTTTTTCCAGGTCCCTAAATCAGAAAGTAGTGAAGCCATAAGGTCAGCATGACAGCCACACCACTAGCATTTTCCGCAATGGTTGTCAACATGTTTATCGGAGAACAGGTTGAACATTTTGCCGTTAAATGAGAATAATAGTTCACACAGGCCTTCAGGCTATTCCTAGAAATTAGTCTTTCTGGAATCTGCCAGTGTTGCCAGACTTAAAGCCTAGAACCGCTGGAAACCTTTATCATTTTATTTCAAGCCAGCTGCAAAAATATAGTGGTTGAATGTTTGATTGCCAAAGATTCAACCTTCACATGTGCATGTTCCAAGCATGTATGTACAGTATATGTTCTAATTCTTAAACCTGATTTGTCTCCCCAGGAGGACCCTGGGGGGTGGAAATGAAGGCTAATGGCCAGGATGTTCAGACCCATCTTCAATCTGACAAGTGACAGCCAGTTTGTGCTGAGTTTTTTGAGGTGTACTATCTGGTCTTCTCCATTTACAACCTAACTACACAGCTAGCATGAAAGCCATCCTCCCCATAGTTGGCCAGGGGGTGTCATGCTTCAGAACAGGGGATTGCTTTTATTAAGTGGTTTGGAGTGCTTATGGCCAGTTTCAGGTTGATCTATTTTACTGCTTAGAAGAGAAGTGCTTCATGGTCACTAGAATGTTATCCTGCTGTAGAGGCTGTATTACTACCTATAAATTGCCCTGACTGCAAATGACTGTGTTCTTTGGACCTTAATTCTTCTATTGGCTTGAGGCTCCTCACCTGTTGACGGAACCCTTCTACGCTACTTTCAAGATATGGAGTCCCTGTTTGTTCTTGGGTGTTATCCCACATTACTCCTTCAGTCATGATCTCCACTGAATTGAGGGGGGAAAAAATCGTCAGTAGGCCTGGCCAGCAATCTGTAGCTAACAATGGCTATGAACGGTTTGAAGACCTTTTTGTAGTTTTGCCAAGATTAGAAAGGCAGAGTGAGGTCAAAAGTCCAATTCCAGTCGGTTCTACCTTGTCTAAGAACCTTCAATTCCCTGATATCTTGTTTAAAAAAATGTGTAAAGTTTATGGGAGGTTCATATTTTTAGCATGTGTGTAAGATGTTCTTCACACTACATTGCATTCTACTGCTGTATAATGTTTTCTATAACCCAGATAGCAAGGATAACTTTCCATAAATGTGTGGCAGTGTTGAATTGTAAGTCTTGTTAACTTGCTGCACATTTTCACTGGCACGTTTTACACTTGCAGAACACTTGAAGCACAAGTTCTAGTTGACACTTTTCCAATTTGAAGCAAATTTGCATAGTGAGTCTCTAGCAAGAGCAAAGTTGCAGTGGTGGGTCTACAGCAAGAGCTCTACAGGTCACAGTGACCCCTGTGGTGGGATGACTATTGCACAACCTAACTGAACCAGAACTTGCAGAATGTTTGCAAAGAAAATTGATCTGGAGACGTGCAATGCAGACTTGCTGCAATTGTGTAACAGACTTGTGAAGCCTGGCAAGTCTAGCATTAGCTTACAAGTCATTTTTAAACCTGTAGCTCAATTGCTATCTGGGAAGCTGCTGGATTTTATTTTGTTTAAATGTATATTAGTACCTTCTCTCTATATATGCAGCACGTTGATGATATCTATGTGTTCACCAATATGTACCTTCCTATTCATAAATTAAGAATTTTATTTAAAAAAAAACAAAACAAACTCTCCAATTCCAGGTCAGTGCTTCAGAAAGCACTGAAGCAATTGGAACTGTATGATGGCCAGGGAGCGGGCATTTTTTTAAAAAGAGGTCAGCTACAACATTTTTCATATTTTCGAGCTACAAGTGTCTTATTTGCTGTGCATAAAAATGTATTGTCTAAAATCTAACCATACTGAAATCAATATTACCCAGTTCAAAGTTGCTGCCAATTGCATGAGTGAAGTTGTTCTCAACCTACAAAAATGATTTACATTTTGAATGTAAAAAGTATTTGAATATTACATTCAAATCAGATTGCGCTTGAATTTGTTTTTCAAGTGTCATTGTTTGCCATTTATTTTTTGTATTTAGTATCTTTTAAATTATCTTTGTTGTGATTCCTCTCTCGGGAACTCTTATGAGTGAGACTTTGTGCTTGAGTTCCTAGTTCTGTTCAGCACATGTGGTCATTATAAGGGGTAACCACTCTCTCTTTTGGAGTGTTGGATAGGAAACATTGAAGGGAGATCTCAATGTTGTTGTATTCAAGATCTAGAAGAAGCCAGGAGTTCACTCAGCCAATCAGGTCCCACTTATACTTAAGTAGTTACTTTTGGGTGATTTAAAAGCATCGGAGTCTTAGGTAATAGATCTGTTTGTCGGGTACACAAGAGTGTTAAGAAGCCTCCAAATTCCAGCAGGAACTGAGCTATCAAATTTGTGTTGACTTGTGCTTTAAAATGTAATTCTATTCCTTCCACTACAAAAGGACATATAGTACAATTCAATTTAATGGGTCGTTCTTGAAATGAAATTCTAGTGTTACAAAATCTGTTGCAGCACAAACATTCTTTTAACAAGTGCAATTTGGGATTTCTTAATTGTATTGTGGAGAGCAATACAGAATAAGTGGATGATACGTTTTATTTGCTATACTTAAAATATTTTTACAATGCCAAATCAGAGTTCAAGAAAGGACGAGGGACATCAAGGCTGAAAAGGAGTGAGCAGCATAAATTGATGTGATCATGAACTCAAACCCATGTCTAACCAAGTTTAAAAAAAAAAATTCCAGTCTCTCTAATTTCTTATTTTATTTCTCATTTAACAATAAGGGGCATATTTATAAAGGAGGGAAGGGGAATTTCGGTAGACATTCACTGGTGGGGAATCAATCACTTTAATTTAAACTCCTGTACCAGAATGATTAACCTTTAGTGAACATTTGGTAAAAGTCAGCTTAACGGTGTTATAAATATGCCCTTAAATTTAATTCTACTTTATACTAAAGCTGAATTTATTTCAAAAGAAGAATGTTTTATATTTTATTTTCATATTAAATAAAATAAAAACCTGTCGACAATGTAAACATAGTATACCAAAGTTGTATCCATCACATTACATAAAATTGTACAATTATACAAAGTTTGATAGTCCCGAAGTAGTATTCCCCAACTACTTGCTGTTCCACCATTGATATGCCGATGCTTATGGTTATTAGAAGATAGGGATATCCAACGCGTTTCGAAATATATAAGCAAAATCTTCTTCAGGGATTTATACCACTTCTGAAATATAGAATGATTGCACTTTAAATCAATATTTGGGTAAATTGCATATACACTTATATTATTTAGACATTCTTAGTGAGAGCACTCCTTTAGAAAGAGAGGGAACCGCAAACTGTCTGTGTTAAAGTGGTGTTCCACCCTAAAAAAAAAAAAAAAAGTCATGATTGTGCCTAAAAAAAAATGAAAAAAAAACATTTGGATATTTTTTTTTTTTTTTTACTTACCTCTAAATGCCTGTTGCTAGGGGGTCCCTCGTAGTCTGCCTCTTCCAGTGCCTGGGCTGGTGACATCACTTCCCCCTCGGCACAGGAAGGGCTCAGCTCTGCTCCCTCCCCCTGTCAATCATCTGGGACCCATTACAGGTCCCAGGTGACTGAGCGGACCCCCGCATCGCTGGACCCTGGGACAGGTAAGTATCCAATTAAAAGTCAGCAGCTGCAGTATTTGTAGCTGCTGACTTTTTTTTTTTTTTTTTTTTTTTGACTGGCCCTCCTCTCTAATTGCCCTTCGTGATATACAAGGACCGCTGGATCATATCCAAAAATGTGACGCCAAAGGAAGGGGGCGGTATTTTAGCTGTAAAAAGAAAGGAAAGGCGGAAGTAAATCCACTGGGTGATAATGGTACATATCCACCCAGTAGAAGGATTGATCCATTTAGATTATGATTATCCAAATCGAATCAGCCAGGGGTATTCTAATAAACAGCCTGGTGTAGTCAACAATTAAAGGGGGAATACTTATTAGCAAAGTGCAATCATTCTATATTTCAGAAGTGGTATAAATCCCTGAAGAATATTTTGCTTATGCTTATATATTTCAAAACTAGTTGGATATCCCTATCTACTAATAACCATCTGCATATTGATGGTGGAACAGCAAGTAGTTGGGGAATACCACTTCAGGACTATCAAACCTTGTATAATATCATGTAACATGATGGATACAACTTTGGTATACTATGTAAGAGGAAAAGGTTGGTGGGACTTTGAGTGAGGTATAGGGGTGCCGCTCAGGTCCCCCCCTGAATCCCAATTGGATAATAAAAAAAAATAAAAAGAACAGGTAGCGGGACTTTATATAAGCACACGGGAGCAAGAATATATAAAAATTAGTAGCTTTAATGAATTCAGATTATCATAAAGTTTTTGTATTCAAATAATTCAATGCATTTTGCTATATAAAACCATTTGTACAACTATTACAATTCATTGAAGCCAGAAAAATATACATAAATACATATTCCAACAAGGAATCAATACATGATATGAAATATATAAAAAGCATTTAGAACATGGTTGCATGATTGGATAGATAAAATATGCAGGTAAGGAGATCAAAAATAAAATTTATAAAGAGGGGAAAACCCAATTTATATTGGAACGGCCTGACCAGATGCATCATTGTCTTGCTCCTGTGTGCTTATATAAAGTCCCGCTACCTGTTCTTTTTATTTTTTTTGGTATACTATGTTTACATTGTCGACAGGTTTTTATTATCAATGCAATTTTATTTTATATGAAAATAAATATTTATTTTAAATAATATAAAAAGCAAAAGAAAAATTCTTCTTTTTGAAATTGCCTTAAAGCGGGGGTCCACCTATCTATCGTTTTTTTTTTGGAGTTCATTCACAAACTTTTCTTCTCATGATTATCTACTCACATGTTCTGTGTAATAAGTCCGCCTGTGTCCGATTTCGTTGTAAAGAATAACTTATAAAATTCACTGAAGGCGGTTTCCATCTTCATTGTGGGCATTTGAAGCCTACAAGCATGTATTTCCTGGATGCGGTGAATGCTGTGCTCCCAGCATTCACCGAGATGTTGTGATGACGCTGTTGCACAATGCATGCTGGGAAGCCTGAGACTAGCTCCCAGGGGACTGTGGGGGTCTGGGAGAGGCTAGAAACACGCCTACTCCCATGGGAGGAAAACCAGGAAGTGCTAAGAAGATTAGAAAAAAAAAGGTAATTACAGCGATTTAAATTTTTTTACACCGCATGTCAGCATCTAGGCAAGGAAGAGAATGCATAGAGAGAATGTTCAAAATTTGGGTGGAACCCCGCTTTAAAAATCCCAATTTAGAGGTTAAAACACAATCAGTATTTAAAGGGACCATGGCAATTACACACAAAGCTACATAAGTCCTAATTTTTTAAAGCGAAATTTATGTCTTGCATTTCCCAAGAGCAAAGCCGTATAACCTGGGCTGGATTTTAATTATGTCCTCTTATCCATTTTCCCCTATGGCCTGTGTACCCACACTATTTGTATGCAGTAGCTGCACAGTGGGGTTGATTTACTAAAACTATAGTGCAAAATCTGGTGCAGCTGTGCATGGTAACCAATCAGCTTCTAACATAACTCCAGCTTGTTCGGTGGGTGGGCCTTAATGCCAAGTGGTCGCATATATGTGTCAAACAGCATGGTAGCTGGCAGGTACCGGAAAGCTACTGATGCATACTTGGGATCGGGAGCTTTTTGATCATGTGGCCGCTGTGACAGCCAATCACAGCGTTCAAATGACACGAATTCCTGGCTTTTAGAACCCTTGGAGGGACGGAAGGCGGTCAGCATGAAGAGGTTAAGCTTTGACCAAAAAGAAAAAAAAATAGAAGCTGTTTGGTTTCTACGCAGAGCTGCACTAGATTTAGCTTTTTCCAGTTTTAGGAAATCAACCCCCGTGTGTTTGAACTGTACTGGACAGCTGTATTTGACATTTAATTAAAGTGATTTAACCAGCATTTGGGATGCAAAGCTTTCTAAAGAGATGAGACTTTCCAGCTTATCTTGGGTTTAGTCTTAGGTGGTCCAATCTTTAACTTATTTGGCCGCTCATGATTTGAGATTAAACAGAAATTGTCCGGTAACCACATGCTCACCCTAATGTAGGCACTGGGTGACGGGATTTTGCATATGTCCAGAACATATTATAATATTTATATATTTGGTTAAATGTGGAGGGCAGTATGATAGCTGATTTTCATACACTTTCTGTCCTACCGAAGAAGTAATCAGAGATCTTTGCGATGTTTGTTATTGCTGTATGTGTTTATTGTTGGGAAATTTATCTTGATTTCCTATCCCAGTAGTACCAGTTACTTGGACTAGAAGTGATAGGAAATCTCCTGGCATGGCAATAAAAACCTGATGGGAACTTGTGAATAAAAGTGTTAAAGCGGTATTAAACCCAAAACCAAAAACATAATATATTGCAGCTTACCAATAATTAGATGTGGTGGCTGCAATATTTTGCTTTTTTTTTTTTTTTATTTTTTTATTTTTTAGGCTTTTCCCCTCTGTTTTTACCTGGTGATCTGGCCAGTAACACACCTCCTGTATCAGAGTGCCCCCACTCTGCATGAAGGCGCACAGGGGGCACCTTTTGGATAGCAGCATTATCAATTTGGGGGGGGGGGGAGGGGAGTGTTAGATGTACTAGCAGATTTAATTACTCTACAGCCTAGTACACACTGACTGACTGTCAGGTGGCATCCGCCGGCTCCATAAAAAACGGCTGACACGCGGCATTCTGTCGGACGAGCATACTGGAAAACCAGCAGCCGACCAGCTCCCAATCATTTTTTTTTCAGCCAATGGCTGAGGGCGCTGACCGGAGTGTTCTGGTGGGGGGCCATCCCCTTGTCAGAACACAATAACACAGCAGGGGAGATCACTGTACTAACATGGATTGTTAGTACATCTGCTTTGACCGGAGCTGTCAGTTTGCTTGTTTTTTGCGTTCAACCCGCCGGGTTGAACGCAAAAACATAGTGTGTACCAGGCTTAACAAATTGAAGCTCAACTCCAGCTAACACTTTTTAAACCATTACAGAAGTGCTTTTTTTTTTTTTTTTTTTTTTTTTTGGGATAACCATTTTACATTAAAAAAAAAACTGATCATTGTAAGCACCCCTGCCAGTGTTGAATGGTTTGTCTCATCCATGTAACTGATACATCTTGCAAGAGAGCTTGTTCTATTGAAAAGCAGACTTACTGGCCAGCTCACCAGATATAAATAGAAGAAAGAAAGCCTAAAAAGAAAAAAAAAAAGAAAAAAAAAGAGAAGAATGCAGCCATCACATCTAAGAATTGGTATGCAGCAATACGTTGTATAATAAATATTTGAGTCTTGGATTTTATACCACTTTAGTTTGGGTATCATAGCTGCCTGATGTAAGTTTCCTCATATCAGTATAAAATAAAAAAATAATCCATATAGTATATTTCCATTAAAATTGTGTACTGTAAATGCATTCTTTACATTAAGTAATCGTTAAACCCAGATTACAGCAATTAGGAAGTAAGCAAAAAAACCCCTAAAGCAGCAAATTATCCCTTTTTTTTAGTAGTTGGTTTTATTTCATAAAACGTTTTCATTTTTAAAATGCAGTAAAGAGTAACAATCAATAAAAATGTATTCTGCTGTTGTCTGAATAATTTGATTGGTTATTATGGATAGCAGCACTTAAAGAGGTATTTCACCCTACCTCAAATTACATTTCAAATCCCTAATAACTATCTCTGTAAAAAATTAGAAAAATTTACTAGTTCAGCATTGTCTACCTTGCAGACAAAGTTCTATTTCGGCGCTCTGCTCCTATGACGCCATCTTGAAACAGGATTTTCTGAATGCACAGACAACACTGCAGGTCTTTGTCTTGCCCTATGTTCCTTGTTAGAGACCTGTGGTATAGACTCAGCAGAGACCCATGCAACAAGGGGTCTTATGCATATGCAGACATGTAACACATCTCTGCCAGGTCTATGGGCCTGGCAGAGACATGCAACATGTGTGCATATGTGTGCACTGAAACACTGCCTCCTACGACAAAGACATAGATGTAGACATCCTAAGGAGTCAGCGGGTGGCTGGGCCTACTCAATCCTCGCCTGTGGAATTAAAAATCTGCAATTATGTAAGGGGGGTACATGCTTTTCAAGGTTGAAGGTTCACTTTAGAAATTCAAACTGCTTGAAAACAGTTGATCAGAACCTGTGAAATGGGGAGGATAAAGAATAAAATGTGCCCCCTACATAGCCATAATAAAACAATAAAATAAATTAAAAATAACACTAAATCCTCTGCCTTTTGGGCAGAAAAAACACTTGACATGCCTAAACGCGGCATTTGAGTGCATCAAGCATTTTGAAGTTTTCTTTTTTCTAGTGTTTTGGGGAGAGCGCTTATAAATGCAAACGCGCCTAAACACATGTACTAGGGTTGCAACGATACTAGTATCGGTATTGGTGCAGATACAGAGTATTTGCACAAGTATCGATACTGGTGCAAGTGCACGATACCTGAAACCGATACTTTCAGGCTCGGTTCTTTGAGCTGTCAGTGGGTCTCCCCAGTGTTAAAGAAGTCTGGTAATTGGAGCTGTCAAAAAAAAAAAGCAGCTGGCAATGTTTATTAACAACATTGCTCAGCCCTAAAACACTAAAATAAAAAGAAACATTGTTTCTTTTTGTAAATTTCTGTTTCTTCAGCTGAAGATCAAAGGGATGAACAAATGTTCCTCTGTTTAACCCCATAATAACCCTTAATTTACTCTAATCAGCCTTGAATTAACACCCTATTTTCTTCCATTTAATTATTATTTTCCTGCTTTTTTTCTTTTGTTCGCGTCTATTTTATAAACGATAAACAAATACATTTTTTTTTTATTTGCTTTGTTAGTGAATATTTTTAAACATATATATTAACATATATTTACACATTTCACATTGAAAAAGCGATACATTTAAAAAAAATGTATTTAGTATCGATACTTGTACTCATTGTAAAAAAAAAAATGGTATTGATGCATCCCTAACATGTACAATATGCTCCCTAAGGGCTTTTTTTTTTTTTTTTGCTGCTTTTTTTTCTGCCAGCAGTTTTGGCATTTTTTTTCTGCTGCCAAGTGTACATGGACCCTAAACAATTGATGATCTCAGATTGATGATGGATAATTTGGAATTTAGTGAGTTTCTTTGTGCTAATAAATAAATAAATAAATAAAAAATTATATATATATATATATATATATATATATATATATATATATATATATATATATATATATATATAAAAACCTTGGTTTGAGAGCGTTTTGCAAGACAAGCAAAATGTTTTAATAAATTTTGACTTGATATACAAGTAGCGTCATGTCACAACTGGGTATAAAACAGAACAGAGGCTCCTCTAAGTGTAGCAATATGGTTACATTTAATGAAGGTACAACATTTAGCAAGTCACATGATTGATGATTAAAACAGGCACATCTAAGTATGCAGGCATCCAGTTTAAAGCTGTCCACATAGACCATCTTCCACACCACCATCTACGTCATCCCTTAAACGCTGCGCTCCGTGAGCACTTCAAGCCTTGCTTTCAGATCGCTCTACTGCAGGGTAGTCTTCCCGGTCACGATTGCAGACTGACAGCGGTAAGAGCCGGCAGTGCGGAGGACAGTCTATGTGGACAGCTTTACCCCAGGTGCTTGTATACTTGGATGTTCCTCTTTTAATCATCAACCATGTGAGTTAATGTTTTACCTTTATTATATGTAACCAGATTGTTACACTTAGAGGCGCCTCTCTTCTCTTTTAAACCCTGTAATTCCTGCTGGATTTTGCTTCTAATCCCCTTGTGGAGGCTGCCATTTGTGGATGGACATTTTATGGTTACACAACCTATCACATTGCTATAATCTTTTTATATGGACTATAAACTGAAGGACTTCTAAACAAATGGTTGTGGAACGAATCATCATTCCATTATTTCTTATGGGGAAATTCGCTTTGATATACAAGTGCTTTGGATTACAAGCATGTTTCCGGAACAAATTATGCTCACAATCCAATGTTTTACCGTATTATTAATAAAGCTTAGTGGAAAAGAAGCAAAAATAGTGGATGATGCTCAGGCTCTGAGGGATCCTAATTATTGAGCCAGCTGCTGTGAGTACCGGCTAGGATCAAGCCCGTTCCAGCTCCAAATATCAATGTATAAGGAAGAAGGCGTCCTGTAAGCCGCACATCATTGCAGGTCCGATGTAAGTAAGTGTAACAGCCTTGGCCCAGGCTCCAACCAGGCCATGCCCCCAATGTGTTTTGCTCTTACCCCAGAGCTTAGTCATAGGGGTAGTGGAAAAGAAGAATAAAAAGGTTTGGTCATGTGATATGGAGGGTTTTGCTTTCTTTCTGCTAAATTCCCTATTTTTTTTACATAAGTCCCCATTCAACACAGAAGAGATAATGCAGCACTATTTAAATATATTTTTAAAAAAAATAAGCCGAAATTTGTGTAGCAATTGCCTCACTCTGTCACCCGCGGCCCCGCCAAGTTGGCTGCCGTGATATACACAGGCTTTCCCACCTGAAAAAGCTGCCTGTCAGTCCCTGCATGGGCTTTTCACCTCCTCACTGACTCACACAGAGCTGTTCACTCTGCAGCCTCCCATGTGCTCCTATTGGCAGGAGAGGAGCCAATTAAAGATACAGGTACAGCAGCCAATCAGAGAGACTGTACTAAGCTGCAGAAAGCAGATGCAAAGGACTCTGGAATATGAAGTCGCAGCACAGAGAGGCCTCAATGTCTTTTAAAGAGGCAGGGCTACAAATCCCAGCATGCTCTGCTGGCAGGAAAGGAGAGACTTCATTTTGACTCCTAGAGGAGAATTCAGTCAGCATGAAGCGGAGGAAGAGATCAGACCTGAGGGAGAGATGTTGCCTCTCAGGTGATCTCCGCCGCGCGATTTAGGCCTCCGCCATCAGTCGGGACATCCAGCTTAAGAGAGGGATCCCAGGTGCACATCCAGGCCCATCTGCACCGACGGTGAAGCGCTCCAGTGTGAGGTGACCAGTCGGGCCAGGAGAGCCTGCTGTTCCAGGACGTTTGTTTGGGCCTTGATCACAGGATTGGGTGAGGGGACTTTTTGCCCATTTGCAGAAAACAGGGACACTGCACCACAGAAAGAGTTAAATGAACTCTGTAAACAGACATCATTGCTGGTAGTCATCTTGCTGACACTTGTAATGCCACATGGATAAAGGATAAGGTAATCCATTTCTAGGGACACTATATACAGACATCATTGTCCTCTCACCTTGCTGAGAAAGATCCTGCCTTCTTCACTTGATAATTGGGGGCCAGTTGTGGTGTTTGGCCTGCTATCCAGGAGTTTAAGTGCACTAACGAAAGTGGCTAGCTGAAGACACAAAGTTTTATCTTTTCTTCAAAACGACTGAAGCTACTAATGCCATACGGATCCACACACACATATTCAGGGCTCTGTATATGCAGTGTGTTTGTGTGGGACAGCTCATCTAGGAGGTTAAGCCATTACATGTTGATGTGACTAAAGTGTTTAAAGTTGAGCCTTTGGTGTCAGGAGACAGTAGAGAGAGGCCTGACACAAAGAGGGTCATTCCTCTGCTCTCCTCCTGCCTGGACTCGTAGAGCCAACCTAAGTAAAGGTAACCAATCCAATTTAAAGTGTCATATTGTGCTTTCTTTACCATTGTTAGGTGTGCCTCTGCTCTTGGGGACATTCTCAGGTTTGGAATCCTCTGAAAGCAGCTTGAATATAGGATTGAGAGCTATATTGCTCTTAAATCTCAGTTATTGGGGGGCGTGGCCTGACCTGGCATGAAGATGGACGTCTAATTCCAGAGCTCCGTCCGCCATAGGCAAAGCTACTTAATCTCTGAGGTATTCCCTTCACACACCGAGCCCACAGCATGGGGACAGCGTCTAGGAACTCATCGGCATCTCTTTCCCGCTCCCCTAGAGACCTTGCCGGGTCACAATCTCACAATGTACCGGAGATGTTCAGGGCCGGCAGAGGCAATATGGCGCCTTCTCGTCACGGAGCGGCAGACTCACAACCGCCAGCTATGCCTCCACCTCACACTACATCCCAGATACCCATCACTACCCAGACACCTGTGGGGGACGGGGGGATTGTCCTCACTCCTCACCCCCCGCTAAACATTCAGGATCTCCGCTCCATTGCCGAAGACATCAAAGGCACCCTCTCCGCGGCCATCTCAGAGCTTAGGCTAGAGCTCCATGCCCTGAATGACCGTGTTCAGACCGTTGAAAAGACGACCGACCGACACGAAGCTGCCATAGCCTCTACCACTGACCGCTTGGACTGTCACACCCTGCAGATGAGGGACATGCAACGGCACCTCGAGGACCTCGATAACAGAGGTCGGAGGCACAATTTAAGAATCAGAGGTCTCCCGGAATCAGTTGAAGGAGACCGTATCTCCCAAGAAGTAGTGGGCATCTTCAACGGTCTCCTCCAGCAACCTCCACAAACCCCGATTGCTATGGAACGGATACACCGCGCACTTCGTCCCAAAGGAAGGGAGAGTGATCCACCGCGCGACATAATCTGCTGCATAGTTGACTATAAGGTGAAAGAAGAAATCATGCAGCGTGCGCGGGACAAACGGCAAATATATCATGGAGACTCTCTCATTCAGATATACCAAGATCTCTCGGGCATCACCTTACAACATAGGCGAGACCTAAAGCCTCTCCTAGACACCCTGAGAGAAAAGAACATCCAATACAAATGGAGGTTCCCCTTCTGCCTATCGGCCTCTGCACATGGCCGCACCGCTCTTCTTAAAGTGCCCGAGGATCTGCCTCACTTCTGCGACACGCTTGGAATCCCACTGATCCCGGTCCCAAACTGGTATGCAGCCTTCCGCCCCGCTCAACCACACCGTGACATGCACTGGGAGGAACCGATGGACGCTCATCCATCCAGATTCCGTAGGAGACGCTCACCATCCACCACCAGAGATCCCTCCAGATACCGCAGCGGTCGCAGAGATACTACCCCTCCATCCTCACCGCGGAACAGGAGACCTCGCAGGGGCCGCTAAAACGGTCTGCAAGGATATGCAACATCCATCAGCTCCTCTTACGTTCCGGCACCCGCTTGTGAGTTACAAGTTCTCTGTTTGTACTGTTGTTCTTTGGGATCACCTTTTTGGTTGTTTTTAGTAATACCTCCCCTTCACAATACTGCCCCATGATATTCTACCTCCATCAAACACCCTCGCTGAAGACCCCTCTGTTTATTGTTTTTAACATTTACTCTTCCCGCGGGTATAACTCTGATGCCTCCGGTGTTCTTAAGTCTACATGTCCTCGCACACCTTAGTGCCTTCTGGAGGCGGCCTGCCTTAAATGACTCCCACACAGTTACACCTGATACTACAATCCCCAGGACGCTCTGCGGTACTGGATCCCGCCCCACTTCTTTCCCTGCAGCGCCATTGGTACGCCTACTCACGTGTTCGCTCCAGACTCGCCCTGTATTCAAGCCCGTCTCAGGATCCTCTCAGCTTCAACGTCGCTCCTCGTCTCCACCCGCCCGTTCTACGATCTGCTTAAGTGTCACCTCATCTAGACGCACAATACTCGTCATCTTCTCTGGAATCTCTGAAGACTCGGCTCACACGATCCCCCTTCCGGACTACCTCCTGACCCGACACTCAGGTGCTCTGAAAACTAAACGCCTGCAACCTTCTGTCTCAGCTGGGACTGTCAGGTATCGCTCACGCACCCCTCAGGTTCATATGTCTTGTGCATTTTTCACTGTTACATGTATACTTTAATTAGCTACTTGCATTATTGGTTTCTACACATGCCTGGTCTATCATAGTGGGACTGTGACGCGTATAGGTCTGGCTTACAGAGCTATAGGGTGGCGGTGCGAGCAGCCCTCTCTCAGCATCTGGACCGCATCTCCTGACCCAATCCTTCTACATCCCATTCTCCATAACTGCAGCACACCACCGGCCAAACCCCCCCTTCCCGTCTTTCTGGCGACCACATCGGTCCAGGCAGAGGGGGTGGGGCTCAGTTCCAAACCTCCCCCACAGACGAGGACAAGTGCTTCATCCCTAGGCTTGCTGCTCGCTTCCCCACACACGACGCATTAACAGCCGATACAACAATTCTAATTCCTTCCACACATAACCTGCACATAATAGTCCGCTGAACATTCCTGAACCCTATGATCCCCACCAAGGACCGACTAAGGTCCAGCTGGGCTACAGTGGCAACCATCACCTCGACCCTGCCGCTATCTACCAAGCCTATGGCGACAGCTCGTGCCTACACCCTTCTTCCTTACTAATATCACTCTCTCCCTGCCCTGGTATAGGTCAACCCCCACACAGGGCTGTGTCGGTGCACTGCTCCCTTAATTGGGATTTGCGTGCCGTACACGCCCCGTACCACTCCGATCCCATACCCTCGAGGCTGTTGGAAATTTTGTTCCACGCCTCTTCGGATAGTTACCCACAGCTCAGATCCGAGCTCGAATCGGCTCCTGTTCCGCCCCCCACAACCCCCCCCCACCCCTCCCTTTATACTACCCTCCATACACCCTTCCGATGGCGAATCCACAAGTCATGGACTTACCCCAGGTGGACGGACAGCCTCCACACCAAACTCTCAAACTATACTCTCTGAACGTCAGGGGCCTCAACACACCTGAAAAACGATCTAAACTCCTATACTCTTTGAAACAATCTAAATCACACATTGCACTTTTACAAGAAACCCACTTCCGAACGGACTCCATCCCCACACTCGGAAACCGACACTTCCCCACTGCCTTCCACTCCTCTAATGTAGAGGCTAAATCGAAAGGAGTGACCATTCTTATCTCGAAAGATTGTCCCTTCCAAGTGACAGACGTCCAGAAAGATCCGTTAGGCCGTTACCTTTTTATAAAGGGCACCTTACATCACACGCCACTTACTATTGCCAACATCTATGCCCCCAATTCAGGCCAAGTCGCTTTCTTTCGCAACACCATCCAACTACTATCCAGCTTCCAGTCAGGTACACTCGTTCTCGGTGGCGATTTTAACGTACCACTGACCCCAGTGATGGACACATCGAACGGCACATCCTCTTTACCTTACAGGGCTTTACGGGCAATCAAACAACAGCTTACCACTTTACTACTCCATGATACGTGGCGTACGTTACACCCACGAGTTAAAGATTACACTTTCTTTTCAGCCCCACATAACAAGTACTCTAGACTTGACCACTTCTTTCTCTCCCAAGCCGACCTATCGAACCTTACCAAAGCCGCCATTGAGCCAGCCATACTTTCGGACCACAACCCCATCTCCATGACCCTACAACTGACCTCACCATGTCGGAGACCACGAATCTGGCGCCTTGACAACTCACTGCTCAATGACGAGGCTAATATTCAAGCACTGAACACATGCATATCAAACTTCTTTAAGGAGAACTCTTCACCGGATGTAACACCGACTGTCACATGGGCCGCACACAAATGTGTCATTCGTGGCGAATTGCTCGCACTGGCATCTCACAGACGCAAACTTCACACCGCTCGCATTGCTGAATTAACCGCACACATTCGAACAAAAACACAAGGCCTCCCTAGCTACGGCTACCCTCTCTGAACTGTCCAAAGCGCGGGAAGACCTGTTGGAAGTACTAAACGCTAAACTGAAGCGTAATTTCACAATGACGCAAAAACTATACTATGAGTTTGGCAACAAAGCCGGCAAACTCCTAGCACGTGCCCTCCAATCCAAAAAGGCCTCACACACCATCCACAAAATTAACAACACCAGGGGGGAAGCAGTGGTTACTAACGAAGGTATCTCGTCACAATTTACGCAATATTTCTCCAACCTCTACAACCTTCCATCGTCCCAACCCTCTACATCAAAAGTTGACCGACTAAAAGCCATTAATGACTTCCTAATGCAATTCGGCCCGACCCCTCTCTCTTCGGAGGATTCACAGACTCTGGACGTTCCAATTTCTACTGACGAACTCTCCCTCGCATTGAAACAAATGAAAACGGGCAAAAGCCCGGGCCCAGACGGCTTTTCGGTGAGCTATTACAACTCATTCCCAACCCTGCTTCTACCACAACTGGCCAAAGCCCTCAACAGCCTCTCACAAAACTCACTCGCACAAGCTGACTTACTTGAAGCTCATATCTCCCTCATCCCTAAACAGGGCAAAGATCCCACATTGGTCACCAACTACCGCCCCATTTCCTTACTAAATGTGGATCTAAAGCTTTATGCCAAAGTATTAGCCAACCGAATTCTCCCTTTCATCCCAAATTTGATCTCGCTTGACCAGGTTGGTTTCGTCCCAGGCCGGGAAGCGAGAGACAACACCACAAAAGCGCTAAACATCCATCACTGGCTCTCTAAATCTTCCACACGTGGTTTCTTCCTCTCGTTGGATGCAGAGAAGGCGTTCGACAGGGTGGCCTGGGATTACATGGAGGCGACGTTACGTGCAATAGGACTACCACCCCGCATGCTCCAGATGATCCTAGCCCTTTACGCCTCCCCAAAGGCCAGACTCCGGATTAACGGGGGATTGTCGGGCGCCTTCTCTGTATCCAACGGAACGCGCCAGGGTTGCCCCTTATCCCCTCTAATATTTATACTAACCATGGAACCCATGTTACGCAAGCTAAGACATAATCCCAATATCAAAGGCATAGACATCCACCATAAACAATATAAACTGGCTATTAGTGAATGTGTGTGAGTGCGCTGCCCCCCTTTCTTTTATATATCACCACCTGTATACCTTATCAACAATCAATAATCAATATTACATGTGCATAAATTCACACTTTAAATCAATAAATCATATATGTCACAAAAAAACGTCCTTCAGGCATATTGCAATATCTTGTATCCTTTAAAAGTGACTGGCGTGCTCCTATGTTACTTCAATATGTGACTGAGTGGGACCCTCCACCATTCAGATTGGCCACTCACCAGATGTGTCACAAGGGTTACGCCTTTGGTTCATTCAGGGATAACCATTCCACCCAGGTACTACTTCTCACCAGTATACAACTTGTGCTTTAATCCTCCTCATGGGAAAGCATAGGAACAGAAGGCGATCATAGCGCAATATGTTTAAATCATTTATTTTAAAAGTTATCAAAGGTTAAAATCACTCACATTTACAGGTGCCCTTTTGCTGGCACTAAGCTTATCCAGCAGTTACGGACGGGTATCTAGTAGCATGGTTCGCCTGTTGCTGTAAGCGATCTCCACGCTTGGCTTGCACTCCAAGCCTCGTTTCCGTTTTCGTCCGGTCACGTGATGCGTAAAAATCTCCCAGCAGCCTCTACGCGTTTCGCATCATCAAATGCGTCATCAGGAAGCTGCCGTTTGATTGGTGTCCTTTCTATTTATACTGTGTGTGGCCGGAAGTGTACATTCCGCCATTTTAACTAAGGTAATGCTCCCATCTGTGACTTCCTTTCTGTTATCGCCATTTTAACTAAGGGTTTTTTCCCTTTTGTATGATACACGCTTATATCACTAATTCCCCTTTACATTTTCTTAGTTTGTTTTCCGATTGATGAGGATATTAACCTATCTATATCTGCTGGAGAGGCTTTTACAATGTCTCAAATACATTACACACATTTTTTTAAAATTTTGAACTTTCTGCCCATTCCGCCCTAGCCGTTCATCCAAGTGCAATATGGGACAGCAAAAAAACATTCTTTGCAATAATCAAACAAAGTTCAAACAGATATTCTAAAAACCATATGTGGTTTATACGCATGACCCCTATTCTATACTCTTCTATATATAAAATCAAATAGACCAAAAAACAAAATGTAAAGAAAATATGGAAAAAATAAAATAAAATAAAATAGGTGCAAAAAATAACTACAAAAAATAAAGTAAAAAATAAAATAAAAAATAAAAGATAGAAAATATGTAAAAATAAATAAATAAATGTAAAAATAAAAATAAATAATAAAAAATAAAATAAAAAAATGAAAATCACACTAAAATAAAAATAAAAATAAAAATAAAAATAATAAAAATAAAAATAAAAAATTTTTCCAAACTGGAATTGTAATCTTTCCATGCTTAATTAATAATTTTCTATATAGCAGTTGATGTCGAGCTCCACGTTCATCCCTTTTGGTTTCATAGTTTCCATTTTAAATATCCAATGGGTTTCATTTTTTGATACCTCCCTTCTCATATTGGTGTTTCTCCAGTTTTTTTCTATTCTATCTATTCCATAAAATTTTAGATGTTGGGGGTTTCTACCATGTACATCCCTGAAGTGTTTAGATACACTATGGTGTTTAAATCCTTTTTTGATGTTTCTAACGTGTTCTCCTACCCTCACCGATAGGGCTCTGGTTGTTCTGCCCACGTATTGCAGCCCACAACTGCACTCCAATACGTAGGTAACATGTGTGCTAGCACATGTTATGAGTTTATCAATTTTAAAGGTTTGCTTGTTACTGTTTGATACAAAGTTAGTTGTTTTTCTATCACTTTTCTTGGTAGACCTGCACGCTTTACATTTTCCACACCTAAAGAACCCCTCCTGCTCAAAGAAGGTTGTCATCCTTTTAGGGGGGTCTGGTACATTTTTTACTATTTTATCCCTAATCCTCCTAGCTCTCCTGTATACGAACGCTGGTTTATTTGGCAGGACCTTGCTCAGCTGTGGGTCATTGCTGATTATAGGCCAATATTTTGTTATAATTTTTTCTAATGTCTTATATTGTTTATTGAATGCTGTTATAAATGGTACTTTATCCTTGTGGTTATGATTTCTAATTTTGTTAGTTAATGTTAGCTCTCTATCCATATTGGCTATTTTAAGACGCGTGTCCTCCAGTGTGTCTTTGTGGTACCCCTTATCTATAAATCTCTTAATTAATATATCTGTCTGTTGAAAATAATCCTCTATTTGGTCACAGTTTCGTCTTATCCTGATAAACTGGCTTTTTGGGATTGCTTTTTTCCAATGGGGGTGGTGACAACTCCCCATCGGAATGTAACCATTCCGGTCCGTTTCTTTAAAGTGTGTTCTAGTTCCCAATTTGTTTTTGTTCTTATAAATCTCTAAGTCCAAAAAATTAATTTTTTGTTGGTGTACTGTAGCTGTAAATTTAATATCATATTTATTATGGCCAATATGTTGGATAAATGCTTCCAGTTGCTGTTGACTGCCCTTCCACACTATCAGAATATCATCTATAAATCGTTTGTATAACAGCAGGTGTGGCCAGCATCTTCCAAAAATCTCTTCTTCCTCCCACTTACTGAGAAAGATGTTGGCCACACTTGGTGCATACTTGTTACCCATCCCTACTCCCTTTATCTGCCTATAGTAATTGTGATTATGCCAGAAGAAATTATTCCCCATGGCCATCCTTAATCCCTCCAATATAAACCTTCTTTGTTTTAATTTTAGGTCCGATAGTTTTTTCATTCCCCACGCTACAGCTGCCAGAGCGTCCGTTTGTTTTATATTGGTGTACAACGATTCCACATCCATTGTTACCAATAGTGTGGATTCGTCCACCTGTAGATTCTTTAGGTTATTGATTACATCCTTGCTATCCTTGAGGAATGCCTTGCCCTCTCCTGCTATAGGTTGGAGGAATATATCCAAATATTCCCCCAATCTTGAATAGACCGATTCTATGCCACTAATTATAGGCCTTCCTGGTGGTCTAGTTTTGTTCTTATGGATTTTGGGAACCTGGTATATTACTGGTATCCTTGGTGCTTCTGTTAACAAATATCTACCTTCTTTCTTATTTATAATATTATCGGCTATGCCCTTATTCAAATACTCTTTTAGTTTCTTCTTTAGTTCTCTATTGGGATTCTTTTTCAGGGGTTGGTATGTGCTTATATCTTTCACTAGTCTCTCCAGTTCTGCATGATAGTCCTGTTTGGTTAATATCACTACCCCTCCCCCTTTATCCGCTGGCCTAATTACTATGTTTCTTCTTTTTTCCAGTTTCTTCAGTCCTTGCCATACTCTGTCTTTATTACACTTTACTGGTTTGATGTTTCTCAGTTCCTTCTCCACTATCCTCTTAAACACCTCGATATGTTGATTGGTGTTTGACCTAGGGTTAAACGTGGACCTGTTCCTCAACTGGCTATGTGTGTATTCCATTTCATTAGTTTGATGTTGGGGTTCTCCTTTCTCTAAATAGTATTTTTTTAAATTTAGTTTCCGAATAAACTTTTGCAAATCAATGAATGCTTCAAATTGGTTAAAGGTTGCACTGGGTGCATACTTGATGCCCCTATCTAATACCAACAGTTCCTCATGGGTGAATGTTATATCTGTTAAATTGAAAATACCCTCTCCTAATTTACTCTTTTTCTTTTTGCCTCCCCCTCTGCAGCCTCTTTTTCTCTTTGATTTATACTGCCTCCAGTATCCTGGGGGTTCCTGTTCCAGCCCCCCCTGCTGGTTTGGAACACTGGCATGGGTGGTTTGTAGGGTTCCCTCCAATCCCGCCATTCCCCCTGCCACATGGGTGGACCATAATTCGGGCCATAATTGTAATAGCCCCTCCCCCTCCCCCTATATCCTCCTCTCCAAGGTCTGGGATATGGTCCCATCGGGGGTTGGTAGGGGGCCGTATATGTGCTGTTGTTCCCTTGGTCGGGTTTCTGGGTGTTTATTTTCTTCTGATTATCATACGGGGTTTGTACTGTTGCTCCAATGTCTTTTCTAGTCAAGTTGGCGATAGGGGTCCCTGATGTTCTACTCGTTCCCACATCTGCAAGCATATCCCCGATGTTAACCTCCTCATCCAGGGACGTGTTTGCAGAGTTGGTGGGTTTTTCCTCCTCCTGCCACCTGTATACTTTTCCCTCTGCATAATCCTTTTTGTCCCTTTGGTATTTTTTAACCTTTTTATTTTTTACTTCATTGTCCAATTTAGCTAGGAATTCTTGTAATTTAGCCGCCCTCGTTTTATACTCGTTTGTTTCAACATGGGGTACCATGTTATCTCTAATTGTACCTATGGTGGATTCTACTTTTTTTAATTTGATTCTTCTCCTTTCGATGATCATATCCAACAGTCTAATTTCACAGCCATTAAAAAAATCAAACCAAGTCCTTGATAGGTTTTCATCTGTTATACCATCATTGGGACCTAGGTCCCATCTTAGCCTCCTAGGGGTGATTTTTGCCTCTCTGTATTGATCTAATGTGTTGATATCCCACCAAATTCTAATTTGTTTGTCCATAGCATTTTTCAAGTGTTTGAAACTTTGTTCTAAATTCAGTGCCGTAGTGTTGTCATAATTTTGGAAAAGTTGCCCCAGGTCTAGCTGCCGATTCGCTAGAAATGAGAAAACCTCCATGTTCTGCTGCCCGTGAAAAAAATTATATGTTTAATATATAACCGTGAATATCTATGTGCGTGTCACCGGCGCAAAACCCAACTTCAGTTTCCTCTATCAAGTACCGAGTATTAGGTATGCTGCACTCAAAAACAACCCTTGAATGGGTAAAAATATTAGTGAATGTGTGTGAGTGCGCTGCCCCCCTTTCTTTTATATATCACCACCTGTATACCTTATCAACAATCAATAATCAATATTACATGTGCATAAATTCACACTTTAAATCAATAAATCATATATGTCACAAAAAAACGTCCTTCAGGCATATTGCAATATCTTGTATCCTTTAAAAGTGACTGGCGTGCTCCTATGTTACTTCAATATGTGACTGAGTGGGACCCTCCACCATTCAGATTGGCCACTCACCAGATGTGTCACAAGGGTTACGCCTTTGGTTCATTCAGGGATAACCATTCCACCCAGGTACTACTTCTCACCAGTATACAACTTGTGCTTTAATCCTCCTCATGGGAAAGCATAGGAACAGAAGGCGATCATAGCGCAATATGTTTAAATCATTTATTTTAAAAGTTATCAAAGGTTAAAATCACTCACATTTACAGGTGCCCTTTTGCTGGCACTAAGCTTATCCAGCAGTTACGGACGGGTATCTAGTAGCATGGTTCGCCTGTTGCTGTAAGCGATCTCCACGCTTGGCTTGCACTCCAAGCCTCGTTTCCGTTTTCGTCCGGTCACGTGATGCGTAAAAATCTCCCAGCAGCCTCTACGCGTTTCGCATCATCAAATGCGTCATCAGGAAGCTGCCGTTTGATTGGTGTCCTTTCTATTTATACTGTGTGTGGCCGGAAGTGTACATTCCGCCATTTTAACTAAGGTAATGCTCCCATCTGTGACTTCCTTTCTGTTATCGCCATTTTAACTAAGGGTTTTTTCCCTTTTGTATGATACACGCTTATATCACTAATTCCCCTTTACATTTTCTTAGTTTGTTTTCCGATTGATGAGGATATTAACCTATCTATATCTGCTGGAGAGGCTTTTACAATGTCTCAAATACATTACACACATTTTTTTAAAATTTTGAACTTTCTGCCCATTCCGCCCTAGCCGTTCATCCAAGTGCAATATGGGACAGCAAAAAAACATTCTTTGCAATAATCAAACAAAGTTCAAACAGATATTCTAAAAACCATATGTGGTTTATACGCATGACCCCTATTCTATACTCTTCTATATATAAAATCAAATAGACCAAAAAACAAAATGTAAAGAAAAAAACTGGAGAAACACCAATATGAGAAGGGAGGTATCAAAAAATGAAACCCATTGGATATTTAAAATGGAAACTATGAAACCAAAAGGGATGAACGTGGAGCTCGACATCAACTGCTATATAGAAAATTATTAATTAAGCATGGAAAGATTACAATTCCAGTTTGGAAAAATTTTTTATTTTTATTTTTATTATTTTTATTTTTATTTTTATTTTTATTTTAGTGTGATTTTCATTTTTTATTTTATTTTTTATTATTTATTTTTATTTTTACATTTATTTATTTATTTTTACATATTTTCTATCTTTTATTTTTTATTTTATTTTTTACTTTATTTTTTGTAGTTATTTTTTGCACCTATTTTATTTTATTTTATTTTTTCCATATTTTCTTTACATTTTGTTTTTTGGTCTATTTGATTTTATATATAGAAGAGTATAGAATAGGGGTCATGCGTATAAACCACATATGGTTTTTAGAATATCTGTTTGAACTTTGTTTGATTATTGCAAAGAATGTTTTTTTGCTGTCCCATATTGCACTTGGATGAACGGCTAGGGCGGAATGGGCAGAAAGTTCAAAATTTTAAAAAAATGTGTGTAATGTATTTGAGACATTGTAAAAGCCTCTCCAGCAGATATAGATAGGTTAATATCCTCATCAATCGGAAAACAAACTAAGAAAATGTAAAGGGGAATTAGTGATATAAGCGTGTATCATACAAAAGGGAAAAAACCCTTAGTTAAAATGGCGATAACAGAAAGGAAGTCACAGATGGGAGCATTACCTTAGTTAAAATGGCGGAATGTACACTTCCGGCCACACACAGTATAAATAGAAAGGACACCAATCAAACGGCAGCTTCCTGATGACGCATTTGATGATGCGAAACGCGTAGAGGCTGCTGGGAGATTTTTACGCATCACGTGACCGGACGAAAACGGAAACGAGGCTTGGAGTGCAAGCCAAGCGTGGAGATCGCTTACAGCAACAGGCGAACCATGCTACTAGATACCCGTCCGTAACTGCTGGATAAGCTTAGTGCCAGCAAAAGGGCACCTGTAAATGTGAGTGATTTTAACCTTTGATAACTTTTAAAATAAATGATTTAAACATATTGCGCTATGATCGCCTTCTGTTCCTATGCTTTCCCATGAGGAGGATTAAAGCACAAGTTGTATACTGGTGAGAAGTAGTACCTGGGTGGAATGGTTATCCCTGAATGAACCAAAGGCGTAACCCTTGTGACACATCTGGTGAGTGGCCAATCTGAATGGTGGAGGGTCCCACTCAGTCACATATTGAAGTAACATAGGAGCACGCCAGTCACTTTTAAAGGATACAAGATATTGCAATATGCCTGAAGGACGTTTTTTTGTGACATATATGATTTATTGATTTAAAGTGTGAATTTATGCACATGTAATATTGATTATTGATTGTTGATAAGGTATACAGGTGGTGATATATAAAAGAAAGGGGGGCAGCGCACTCACACACATTCACTAATATTTTTACCCATTCAAGGGTTGTTTTTGAGTGCAGCATACCTAATACTCGGTACTTGATAGAGGAAACTGAAGTTGGGTTTTGCGCCGGTGACACGCACATAAATATAAACTGGCTGCCTATGCCGACGATATCCTACTTTTTCTCGTTGACCCTATCACAACTCTCCCTAACCTTCTGGCGGACTTCGCCCTTTTCAAATCCCTTTCCAACCTACAAATCAATTTCGAAAAATCTAAAGCCCTTAATATCAATCTACCACCCGAATCTGTCAACTTATGCAAGCTCAACTTCCCATTTGCTTGGGAAAACTCAGAAATATCCTACCTGGGCATTAATATCACTAGCAACTTAAAAGATCTATACACCAAAAATTTCTTGCCGTTACTGAAGTCTGTCCAAAATGATCTCCAGAAGTGGCACCTAGGCTCTTTCTCTTGGATGGGCAGAATAGCGGTAATAAAAATGAATGTCTTACCCAGAATCCTCTATCTCCTCCAAGCCATACCGATCAAGCTTCCTTCCTCTTTCTTCGCTTCCTACAAAACTATATGCAGATCCTTTGTATGGTCCGCCAAGCGCCCGCGACTTAGCTGGGAAAGACTAGTTTTACCCAAACAACTGGGAGGCCTGGGTCTCCCGGACCTACAAAAATACCAGTGGGCTTGCCACCTGACCAGACTAGTAGACTGGCACGTTCATTGCTCTTCCAAAGACTGGATTCAGATCGAAGACTCCTTTACACACTCCCACATAGCTGACCTACCCTGGATCTCCCACACTCACATGAATACGGAACTCTTATCACACCCGTTCATTGGCGCTACCCTTTCGATATTCAAATTGGCATGCAAATCGCTTGCACTTATCCCCGCGCCAGGCCCAATGACCCCTCTAGTTGACAATCCAGACTTCCCCCCGGGCTTGAAACTGAAAGACCCGACTACTGCGACCATCCCTTCACGAGCCAGAGCACATGAATTCTTCGCGAACGGGATCTTCCTACCCCATCCCACCTTAACTGTCCACTTACCGAACTATGACATACCTTTCTACAAGTATTTACAAGTGAGACACTTCCTCCAATCTCATCATCGTAATTCTCCTTGGCACAGGGAACTCACACAGCTCGAAAATCTCTGTTCTAACACAGAACCTAAAAGTCACCTAATTTCAACTATCTACTCCCTTCTTTTCTCCGGACACAAAATCAAAGAGGACAAAATAGTGCGACAGTGGGAACACGATTTATCCATAGACCTCACACCATCAGAATGGGACCGAATTTTTACCATCATGCACAAGGGCTCCATCAACGTCTCCACCCAAGAGAACAGGTATAAACTGTTTTCAAAATGGTATAGGACGCCAGACAAAGTCCATCACTATCACCCCACCATAACCCCGATGTGCTGGAGATGCCAGGCATCTCGCGGTACCCTACTTCACATCTGGTGGGAATGCACACTTCTACAACCATTCTGGTCAGAAATTCACCGACTCATTTCCCTCATCACCACGTACACCCCGACCTTCTCACCAGCCAACTACTTACTTCACCATAACTCTACATCGTGCAGTTCCTATAAAAAGTCCCTGACTTTACACCTAATCAATGCAGCCAACCTATGCATTCCCGCCTTATGGAGGACACCTGCACCCCCAACGGTACAGGACTGGATCCGTAGGGTGGACAAAATAGCCAACATGGAACGACTTATATGTCAAGCCCACGATAACCCGACCAAATACAATACTACATGGGCATGCTGGTTGCATTATCGGCAATCCTCCACACTGTCCGTTCTACCTACACCATCCACACCAGCAACCTGAAAGCGCCTAACTGTCCTCCAACTCAGGTCCCCTCCACATATTCAACCGCCATCACCCACCCCTCCCCCTCCCCAGCCCACACCTTCATCCCCACATTAAACCGATCCTGTCCCAACTCACGAAGCCCCATCTCCCTGCTTAAACTCTTCATCCCTTTGCAGGCCCTTACGATTTTGACCTTAACCACCGACCCCACATTCATTATATACACACTCCTCTTACTACCTTGCCCCTCTCCCCCTCCTGCGGGAGCCAGGATTATAGCTTGCCACATCGTCATCCCTCTCGATAACATTACTGACTCTGTACACACCCCCCCCCCGTTCACAGTGATGATCCCGTTCGGGGTGAACGGGGTAGGGGTAAAAACTCCACGATGTGGACAAATCTTCCTTTCTCTTCCCGCCACACACAATGCCAGACTCATTGTACCAGGGGGCAATGTCTATACACACTTCCGACCGACTGAATGTTTCACTCGTTCCTTTTTATCCCTGTTTCCATACCACAGGCAACTCATTCTGACTTCCCACTTACGCTGATCGCCTACGGTCTAGAAATGTTTAACCCGCCTTTCATGGGTTTTTTCTTCTATATATATTGTATTTTGTTTATTGACTTCATTGTTAACCTCGTATGGTTTGTTAACCTCTTGCAAAAGTATGTTTATACACATCAATCACCTGAATCTCTTCTTATTGCAACTGTATGCTTTGCATCACTGGTGAACTTGTACTATGTAATATGTCATATGTACCATGCAATAAATTCAATAAAAAGTTTTGAAAAAAAAAAAAAAAATCTCAGTTATTGCTCTCTAGTTGATTACTTGAATGTATACTGTTACTGCCTGTTATTCTTCCACAGAAATATTGCAATAAAGACAATTTTTGTGTTTTATCATAACGTGTGTGTGTTTCTCATTGGTCATTGCACTTACACTATTGACAGATGTACCAGAGGGGGCTGAGACTGTTATTAGGGTTGAGAGGCAGGGTAACAGACTGAACAAACAAAATAAGCTCCTTCGGGGGTATCGCTACATTTATTATCGGTAAGGAAGGGGTGAACAAGCTTATTTTGCCAGGTGAAGGGGCACCGTACCCTTGAAAGCTTGTTCATCTTTCCTTGCTGGCAGGAAGGTTGAGCCGTTCTTGCTGCACAGTTGGTGCTCCATCTTTGTTTTTGTTTTTTTGCTGGTGTGGCTTATCAGTGATGTTGTCGGTGCACCTCGCATCCATTCTGCCAGTTTTGCATGCTGCATTCTACATTCGATTTTCTGCCCTACTGTAAAAAAGGGAGAGGGCAAGGTTAAGAGCTGTCCCATTTTGCCTGCATTGGCCAAGTACCCTTATTCACAAATCTGCCAAAGTTTTTTCCCCATCATGGTTTAGCTGCTATGAGATCAGCTTTTCCCAGCATTTCTGGAATATGTTAACATGAAAGACTCCTTCTATAATCTTAAAATAGATTTCCTGTACAAATGTAGTAACATATTAATTATTAATTGTCTCAGTTCTCCTGGGTTTCGACAAGACTCCCTTTCATTTACCCACAGGCTACACTACCTTGCTCTGTTGTCATGGTAACCTCCGTTCACACACTTACTATTCTACTGGCTATGGCTTGGATGTCATAGCGGTTATATCTTAATCATTTATTGTACTTGGATAGCAAACAATGACGTGGTGTTGGTGGTGAGAAGACATACACAGCGGTGTGGTGGGGCAGCAGAGAAAAATGGCTGCCACAAGAGTTTAATACATATTTTAGTGCTTAAGATTCCAAATATCTATGTGGGAAATGTGAGATTGAAGCTTTATTTATTTTTCCCCTTTTCTCAGTCCATATAATTCATGAGCAGTAAAAATGTGCTCATTCAGCTTCACTGTAAGTACCATCCATGTCCTGGAGCTGGTTTGCCGCACAGAAGTCAGAGATGGCATCTACAGTTTCTTGCAATATTATTATGTTGGTGATGAGATGACTCCAGAGACAACGTTCACAATATGTGATACCAAATGAAAACTAGAGAAGCCAGATGTGGCTGGAGATGAATGTCGAGCCGAAAACAGTCCAGGGTCAAACCAGAGCAGCTATTGGACAAAAGAGGTTATTGTCCAATTACCGTGCTGGTGTACGGAAATGATAGTTAAACTTGTTACCAGTTAGGACCAATGCATGCCAGCCACAGAGCCACGTGTGTGTGCAGGCTGGTCCGGTAGAGTATTCAGAAAGCTGGCTTTGGCTAGATTTAGTAAAAATATGTATAGTACAAATTTAGTCTATTTCAAGATAACTTTCAGGCAAACAGATAAATATACATACAAAATCTATACTGTATATGGGAGGTGTTTTCCCTGTCCATTCATTCCTGATACATGCACAGCCCTATCATACAGCACAATCCGTTTGAAGACCTGATTTTTTTTTCTGCTGTAGTTGAATATTACTTCTAGGTCTTGTCTATGCCAGCATTGTAATTGTGATGCTAAAGAATTATTGAGCTCATCCCTTTTGTCAGCATGTTTATTGTTCGCACAGGAGCATTGTGGAGTCAAATCACCAACAGGTTTGCCTTGCGATATTTGTTTTATTTGTTTGTGTGTGTATATGTATGTGTGTGTGTATATATATATATATATATATATATATATATATATATATATATATGTATGTATATATATATATATATATATATATATATATGTATGTATGTATGTATGTATGTATGTATGTATGTATGTATATATGTATGTGTGTGTGTGTGTGTGTGTGTGTGTATGTATATGTGTATATATATATATATATATATATATATATATATATATATATATATATATATATATATATATAATATAATATAATATAATGTGTGTGTGCAATTAAAAAAAACATTTTTAGAAGTAAAATCTAGAATTGCAAATTCAGGAAATAAGTGATGTAAATACCACATAAAAATTTAGATACATCATTAAGACCCATTTCACACTGAGGAGTTTTTCAAGCGATTTTGCATTAAAAAAAAGGTGCCAAAAAAGCTCACAAAAACTGCTTCCCATTAAAATCAATGGATGTTTTCACACTGGGGCAGTGCACTGGCAGGGAGGTGAAAAATCTTCTGCATACAGCATCTTTGGAGAGCTAAAAAAGCGCCTCAAAAGCGCCCCTCTCCATTAAATTGAATTTCCCATTCCCATTCCTATTCAAAAGCATCTCAAAATGGTACTTGCAGCAGGTTTTTTATTTTTTTTGAGTCACGTGAGCTTCAAAAAAAGCACACTGGTAACTCCTCAAAAGCGCTTATAGGCAGTTTTCAAGAGCCTCAGGCTACTTTCACACTGGGGCGGTGGGGGCGTCGACGGTAAAACAGCGCTATTTTTAGTGCTGCTTTACCGTCGTTTTTGCAGGGGTATTCAGCCGCTAGCGGTGCGGTTTTAACCCCCGCTGGCGGCCGAAAAAGGGTTAAAACCGCTCGCATAGCGAGGCTATTGCCGCGGTATAGCCGCGCTGCCCCATTGATTTTAATGGGCAGGAGCGGTTTAGGAGCGGTGAATACACCGCTCCTTCACCGCTCCAAAGATGTGGTTTGCAGGAGTTTTTCTTTTCTCCTGCCAGCGCGCCGCTTCAGTGTGAAAGCCTTCGGGCTTTCACACTGAACAAACAGAAGCGGCAGTTTTAGGTCGGTTTGCAGGCGCTATTTTTAGCGCAATAACGCCTGCAAACCGCCCCAGTGTGAAAGGGGCCTCAGTGTGAAAGGGGTCACCAAGGCTACATTCACATGGACGTTTGTATCTGACAGCAGCTAAATGTCAGTAATCTGTACTTGAACAAGTTGAAACAATGTATCAGTATGGAAATGTTCTGCCCTGAACTCAGGTATGTAACTAATTTGTATCATTGCACCAAAGGGAGATCATTCTGTTAATAAAGGCACACTAATGGCCTGTACACACGATCCGAAAATTGGACGACAGAGCATCCGTTTTTTGGGGGGTTTTTTTTGCATGCTAGTCACATATTGAAAATGGAGAGGTTACTAAAGTTGCAAAAATTCTCATACAAAAGATTAAAAAATCAAAAGTGATGTCATGTGTTGTAGTGTATTTCTATTGTACTTTCGGATGACAAATGTGCTGATTAAACAAAAATCGTACAATCTGGTATCATACGAGAACATTTTTTGTGTTTTGTCCAGTCAGATAATATCGAATGATCAGCTCTGTACTAACGATCTGCTTATCGTACGATCGCTTAGAAAGCGATATTTTTCATTCGATTTTCGGATCTTGTGTACGGGCCTAAGGCTAGGTTCACACTTGTGCGGGTGGTTGTGAGTGTGGGGCAGTGTGTAAATCGCACCTGTTTCCACACCTGTAACCATCCGCTGCTCCTTTGCAGATAAACGGGGCTGACACTCATTCTGAATGGCACCCCTACAAATCGCTTGGTACCATGCGATTTTCGCTCTGGTTGCTTTTTTTAGAAAGGCGCAGGAACCTTTCGCCTCCATGAAATGCAGGCACAGCAGCACATTCAAATGAATCTGCTGCTGAGCCAATGCAGATGGAGCTCACAGAGCCACTTAGGTGTGAACGTAGCCATTCAAACCTGAGTGTTTTGTAGCTTGAAGCTCAAAGCTCCAAAATGTTCAATGGGCCCAAACCCAGTGTTATCAAAAAGATCGGTTTATGTGTCCTGTCATTTGTGGCTGGATGCTTGTCAAAAAAGAGCCTTTTGAGGCAGAATTGGACATTTTTGGCCTGTAGACTTTAATTGAAATGCCTGAAACTGCTTGATTCTAGTGTTTTCATACTTTTTTTTTTTTCAGCCTATAATATATTACCTGATTTCCCCTCTTGGGTGCTTTTCACTGGCTAAAACAAAAACCCATGAATCTTAAATACACATGTAAAATTCTTGTAATACACTTTTAAAACGCTCAAATAAAAATGCCTTAAAATTGCTCTGCTCAAGTGTGAATGCAGCCTTAGGATGTTTTCATAGTTTTTGCAATATTTCTTTTGGAATTCATTTACAGAACTATTTTCTTCTGGTGCATTGTTAGCCTGTGAAAAAATAAATTGTGAAAAATAGTAAAAAATAAAACTAAATAGAAGTGCTAAATATAGCATGTTTTTTAGTGAATTGACTACTTAAGAGATCAAGTACTATATGTCCTGTCCTGTGGTCTGATGAGACCAAGATGAACTTATTTGGTTTATATGGTGTCAAGGGTGGGTGGTGGCAACCAGGTGAGGAGTACATAGACAAGTGTGTCTTGCCCACAGTCAAGCATGGTGGTGGGAGTGTCATGGTCTGGGGCTACCTGAGTGCTGCCAGCACTGGGAAGCTACAGTTCATTGAGGGAACCATGAATGCCAACATGTACTGTGGCATACTGAAGCAAAGCATGATCCTCCTCCTTCGGAGACTGGGCCGCATTGCATTATTCCAACATGATAATGACCCCAAACACACCTCCAAGATGACCACTGCCTTGCTAAAGAAGCTGAGGTTAAAGGTGATGGACTGGCCAAGCATGTCTCCAGACCTAAACCCTATTGAGCATCTGTGGGGCATCCTCAAACAGAAGGTGGAGGAGCACAAGGTCTCTAACATCCACCAGCTCTGTGATGTCGTCATGGAGGAGTGGAAGAGGACTCCAGTGGCAACCTGTGAAGCTCTGGTGAACTCCATGCCCAAGAGGGTTAAGGCAGTGCTGGAAAATAATGGTGGCCACACAAAATATTGACACTTTGGGTCCACTAAGACATTTTCATTTAGGGGTGTACTCACTTTTGTCAGCGTTTTAGATATTAATGGCTGTGCGTAGAATTATTTTGAGGGGACAGAAAATTTACACCGTTATACAAGCTGTACACTCACTACTTTTACATTGTAGCAAAGTAACATTTCTTCAGTGTTGTCACATGAAAAGTTATAATAAAATATGTACAAAAATGTGAGGTTTGTACTCACTTTTTTGAAACAAACAAACAAACACACACACGCTATATTAACAAAAGTATAGGGACGCCTGCCTTTATACGCACATGAGCTTTAATGGCATCCCAGTCTTAGTCAGTAGGGTCCATTAAGAGATGGATGAGCAAGTTTGGGATAGAAAAACTTTACTGTCCTGCACCTCAACCCGATAGAACATTTTTGGGATGAATTAGAGTGGAGACTGTGAGCCAGGTCTTCTCGTTCAATATCAGTGGACAGCCTTCCAAGAAGAGTTGAAGTTGTTATAGCTGCAAAAGGTGTGTCAACTCAATATTGAACTCTACGGACTAAGACAGGGATGCCATTAAAGTTCATGTGTGTAAAGGCAGGTGTCCCATTGTGTGTGTGTGTGTGTGTGTGTGTATATGTATATATATATGTGTGTGTGTGTGTGTGTGTGTGTATGTATGTATTGGACTGGACAAAATTATTGCTAACTTCTAAAAATTTGAAGAAATACCGTATTTATCGGAATATAACACGCACCCATTTACCCTGAAAATAGAGGGTAAGCCATGCCTGCCTGTTATACGCCGATATCTGTTTTTTTTTACCAACAGGGTGCGGGGATCAGGCGGTGCCCCGCATGCCACCTTTTGGGAGGGTGTCAGGCCGGCCACCCCGCCTCTCCTGGCCGTGGGACAGCGTTGCCAGTAAACTCTAAAATTCAGAAAACATTACTGCCAGCCCTTTGTCACATACCGATCCTCTTGTGTAACTCTCAATCTAAATCTAAGCCTTTGAATCCTGTAATTAATGCCGCTCGTTGTGGCTGCTCTCCTCCTCCCGCTCCGTCTCCTCGTGTGTAGCTTTTGCTTGGAGGAGGAGAGCGGTCGCATGACTGGGTCCACGAGAGAGAGCGGCGTTAATGGAGGTATTTAGAAGCTTTTATTTACAATGAGTGACAGGAGGAGCGGTGTATGAGAAAGGGCTGACAGTGTGAAGTTTTCTCAACTTTAGAGTATGCTGGCAGCGCTCTCCCTGTCCCAGCGATGGGAGTGCATGGGGGGGTCTTTATAATTAAAGGGGTCTGTGTGTTGTACAGGGGTCTGTGTACTATGCAGGGGTTCCTTGTTTTATGCCGGGGGGCTGTGTAAAGTTTTTTTTTTTTTTTTCCTGAAACTTCCCTCTTAAAGTTAAGGTGCGTGTTATACGCCGATAAATACAGTAATTGCATTCCAAGTTTGTGATGCTCCTGTAATTTGTAATTAAACTCACCTGTATCAATTAACAGGTACTGACAGTATAGATATCACGCTGGCAACCAGGTAAAATGGTGTGTCTCTGTGTGCCACATGGAGCATGGAGAAGAGAAAGAGCAGTAAGTAATTGTCTGAGGATATGAGAACAAAAATTATGGAAAAGCATGGACAATCTCAAGGTTACAAGTCCATCTCCAGAGATCTTAATGTTCCTGTCTCCACTGTGCGCAACATTGTCAAGAAGTTTACAGCCCATGGCACTGTAGCTAATCTCCCTGGACGTGGGTAAAAGAGAAAAATTGATCAAAGATTGCGATGAAGGATTGTTCGAATGGTGGATAAAGAACCTCGATCAACTTCCAGACAAATTCAAGCTGACCTTCAGGCACAGGGTACAACTGTGTCAGCTCATACTATACCTTGCCATCTGAATGAAAAGGGACGCTATGGTAGGAGACCCAGGAGGGCCCCATTGCTGACACAGAAGCATAAAAAAAAGACAGATTTGAGTTTGCCAAAACTCACCTGAGGAAGCCAAAATCCTTTTGGGAGAATGTGCTGTGGACAGACGAATTTAAAATTGCAGCTTTTTGTTAAAGCCCATTCTCCTGAGGCCTTTAAACAAAAGAATACAGTCAAACATGGTGGAGGTTCACTGATGTTTTGGGGTTGCTTTGCTGCTTTAGGTACTGGGTATCTTGACCGTGTGCATGGCATTATGAAATGTGAAGACTACCAAAGAATTCTGGGGTGCAATGTAGGGCCCAGTGTCAGAAAGTTGGGTCTCCATCAGAGGTAATGGGTCTTAGAACAGGACAGTGACCCAAAGCACACATCAAAAAGCACCCAGAAATGCTTTAAGACAAAGCTCTGGGGAGTACTGAACTGGCCAGCAATGAGTCAAGATCTAAATCTCATAGAGCACGTGTGGAGAGATCTCAAAACAGCAGTTGGGAAAAGGAACCGTTCCAATCTGAGAGACCTGGAGCAGTTGGTAATAAAAAGTGGTCCAAAATTCCATTAGAGAGGTGTAAGAAACTCACTGATGGTTACAGGAAGCGGTTCATTTCAGCCATTTTTTCCAAGGGGGTGTGCTATCAAAAATGAAATTGAGGGTGCCAATATTTTTTTTCCAGTCCATTTTTGGAGTTTTGTTTGTATTGGTAGGACACCAAAAAGTGGAGAAACAAAAAGCCAAATCTGACACATTCCACACAAAATAAAAACAAAACAAAACATAAGAATGCCTAAACATTTGTATTTGCAACTATATATATATATATTTTGTAGAGTCAGCCTGGAGAGGGTTAATAAAACAGGGCAAGCACTTGTCTCTTTCAGGCCTACTTATTAGGCAGCTGGTCAGAAAGGCTTTAAGGAATGGCTGTGTTGCTATCAGAGCTGAAGAGAGCTTGATGCTGGAAGGACACCTGTTGCCTCTGACTGGATCCTGCTGGGTGAGCTTGCCTGAACTGGAACATTGCTATGTGGTATGTTGTGGCTGGGATGCTGAGCATGATTTAAAAGGACTGTCTTATACTGCTAAGCAGAGTTTGTGTGTTGTTTCAACTGCCTATGAAGAAAAAACCTGTCAATTTTCCGTTGCTTTTTGCAGAATAAAGCCTTTTAAGTTTACTAAACTGTCTCACAGCTGGCTGTTCACCCCTCTATATATATTACAGTACACTCACATTTTTGTAAATATTTTATTATATCTTTTCATGTGACAACACTGAAGAAATGACACTTTGCTACAATGTAAAGTAGTGAGTTTACAGCTTGTATAACAGTGTAAATTTGCTGTCCCCTCAAAATAACTTAACACACAGCCATTAATGTCTAAACTGCTGGCAACAAAAGTGAGTACACCCCTAAGTGAAAATGTCCACATTAGACCCAAAGTGTTAATATTTTGTGTGGCCACCATTATTTTCCAGCACTGCCTTAACCCTCTTGGGCATGGAGTTCACCAGAGCTTCACAGGTTGCCACTGGAGTCCTCTTCCACTCCTCCATGACGACATCATGGAGCTGGTGGATGTTAGAGACCTTGTGCTCTTCCACCTTCCAGTTGAGGATGCCCCACAGATGCTCAATAGGATTTAGGTTTGGAGATATGCTTGGTCAGTCCATCACCTTTACCCTAAGCTTCTTTAGCAAGGCAGTGGGCGTCTTGGAGGTGTGTTTGGGGTCATTATGATGGAATACTGCCCTGCGGCTCAGTCTCCGAAGGGAGGGGATCACGCTCTGCTTCAGTATGTCACAGTACATGTTGACATTCATGGTTCCCTCAATTAACTGTAGCTCCCCAGTGCTGGCAGCACTCATGCAGCACCAGACCATAACACTCCCACCACCATGCTTGACTGTAGGCAAGACACACTTGTCTTTGTACTCCTCACCTGGTTGCCGCCACACACACTTGACACCATCTGAACCAAATAAGTTTATCTTGGTCTCATCAGACCACAGGACATGGTTCCGGTAATCCATGTCCTTAGTCTGCTTGTCTTCAGCATACTGTTTGCGGGCTTTCTTGTGCATCATCCTTTAGAAGAGGCCTCCTTCTGGGACGACAGCCATGCAAACATATTTGATGCAGTGTTGATGGTCTGAGCAATGACAGGCTGACCCCCCCACCCCTTCAACCTCTGCAGCAATGCTGGCAGCACTCATGCGTCTATTTCCCAAAGACAACCTCTGGATATGATGCTGAGCACGTGCACTCAACTTCTTTGGTTGACCATGGCGAGGCCTGTTCTGAGTGGAACCTGTCCTGTTAAACTACTGTATGGTCTTGGCAGTCTTCTTATAGCCTAGGCCATCTTTATGTAGAGCAATAATTATTTTTCAGATCCTCAGAGTTCTTTGCCATGAGGTGCCATGTTGAACTTTCAGTGACCAGTATGAGCAAGCGATTAACACCAAATTTATCACACCTGAGACCTTGTAATGCTAACAAGTCACATGACATCGGGGAGGGAAAATGGCTAATTGGTCCCAATTTGGACATTTTCAATTAGGGATGTACTAACTTTTGTTGCCAGCGGTTTAGACATTATTGGCCGTGTAGTGAGTTCTTTTGAGGGGACAGCAAATTTACACTGTTATACAAGCTGTATACTCACTACTTTACATTGTAGCAAAGTGTCATTTCTTCAGTGTGTCACATGAAAAATATGTAAAATATTTACAAAAATGTGAGGCGTGCAATCACTTTTGTGAGATACTATAATATATAATTTTGTGTGTGTATAAAATATATAATATGGCTCTGTATTTTTATGCAGCATAGCACATCAGCTGGGGTATGTGTGGATTTACACTACACGCCAATATTATTTTTGAAACCAAATATAACCGTATTATGTTCTAAGGAACAAGACTGACCAAATAAATGTTACGCATTATTAAAGGACTCTGTAGTTCCTAAAGCCTTTGTATTAGCAGCTTTGGTATATATAGCAGGAGAGTGATGTCAGTCCTATGGAGTGTAAGGATGAAAAGTCACTTAATATCTTAATACTGTGCTTGCATAACCTAAAATTGCTGTTTAAGCAGGAAGCTCTCTATAGTCACGACGGATGAGTGTTCTAGGGTGTCCTAAAATTAGAATATCAATAATGTGAAAGTTAATTGAGTTAGTGGTCCATTTTCTGCTTACTCTTCTGGCTAGTTTTTTCCGATATACCTGTCTAGCAGTGCTCTGACAAAGTAGTGGTTTTATTTACTGGTGGTGCTGACTAATCCCCCAGCCGATGTGGAAAGAGGATTTGCTCTAACCTATTTTACACAGAGGATTAAGGACAATTAGGTTCCTCTCTGGATCTCTATGAAGAAGTCAGGTACAATCCCCTGAGATGCACATCTGTTCATGCACTTTGCGAAAGAGTATAAAACATTAATCAGGATGCAAGGCTGACTAGAATTGTAGTGCCAATCCTACCCGTGGATGTGTTTTGGTGCCAGTCCCTGAAATGCATTTATCTTGCCTCTGATGTTTTGAATGCGACGTCTCTGTTTTCAGTAACAAGGCTTATACATACTTAAAGCGTTTTGCTACTTAGAAAGAAATGTTATACTCCGCTGGCAATTGATCTGCTTGTTTAACCAGAACAAATACGTTATTAAATTGGCAACTGGGTTTTTGTGGATGCTGTGAACTATTTTTTTTTATATAAATATTGTGCTTGATCCTCGATTCCCGCCCTTTGTAGCAGAACTTATATTTTATTTAATTAAGTCACTGTAGAAGAATATTTGTATAGAAATATTAAATTTGGAGGCTGTGTGGACTTCAATGCTACTTGTATGGACAACGACACTTAAATGATCTAAAAGCATTCTTTTATTACTTCATTAGGATAAAACATACATAGTATTGTGCCAAAACAAAAAAAGGCACTAAAAAGCACTTTCTTACTAATGGATAATTACTTAGTGATACCAATAACTGAATTTTTTATAGTTTATCACATGAAGTTTATTCATTTCTTCTCGACAGGTTTTGCGGTACTGTTTGCTTCTTCAGGAGTATATTTAGGGAGCAAAATTATTTATATAAAAAACAATAATGATCATGACAAGGAAAGTACATCACAGTGTATATGATAGCTGGCTATGATATGGCTAAACATGAAGACTTATACAGTGGAGATGCTGTCCTACCCAGCGTTCTACTTCCTGTAGCTTCCCCCCATACTCGCCGGGGAGAAGTGCTTTTGTGGCATTTCGCATGCTGTAAATCCCCTTGGGTGATAGGCAAGCATTTTTTTGCATCTCCACTGTATAAATC
The DNA here is from genome assembly GCA_037952925.1 of Lithobates clamitans. Classification (NCBI taxonomy): domain Eukaryota; kingdom Metazoa; phylum Chordata; class Amphibia; order Anura; family Ranidae; genus Lithobates; species Lithobates clamitans. Next base: position 252,702 of record JBBGZY010002200.1, read on the forward strand.
TTCATGTTTAGCCATATAACAAGCTATGTACTTTTCTTGTCATGGTTATTGTTTTTTTATGTAGACTATTTTGCTCTTTAAATATACTCCTGAAGAAACTGACAGTACTGCAAAACATGTCGAGAAGAAACAGATAAAACTTCATGTGATAAACCATAAAATTCAGTAATTGGTATCACTATGTAATTATCCATTCGTAAGAGTTTTTAGTGCCTTTTTGTTTTGGCAAATTTTTTATGCATGTTTTATCCTAATGATGGCATAAAAGAATGCTTTTAGATCAGTGATTCTCAACCCCGGTCCTCAGGACCCACTAACAGGCCAGAAATTAAGTTTTACCTTGGGGAGATGTAGACTAGAATACTGCAATCACTGAGCAGCAAATGATATCACCTGTGATGTATTTCAGTTATCCTGCAAACCTGGCATGTTAGTGGGTCCCGAGGACAGGAGTTGAGAACCACTGTTTTAGATCATTTAAATGTTGTTGTCTATACAAGTACCATTAAAGTCTACACAGCCTCCAAATGTAATATTTACCGTATATACAATGATTTCAGGGTGAAGGTACATTTTAAGTGTTTAATGCTTTTTGGCACATAATCTCCTTACTGTAGAAGAATATATGAAAAGGACCAAGTCTGCTCATAGACATTAGTGGTCAGTTAGACATGCAGCTGTTCTCAGGACAGCATATCTTTAAAGGGTAAGTGCATTTTAAAACAAGGTTCACCTATCCTTTTTGCCCCCCCCCCCCCCAACCTAACCAGACAAACCTTCCCTCCACAGAGGAATACTTGCCTCAATCCAGTGGTCTTGGCTTTGTCTGTACATTCATTGCTACAAGTTTTCACTGTCTTAGTAATGCTTAGGAGGTAAACAAACACTGGAGACCATGGCTGCTGGATTAAGGGAAGTATACATCTGTAGGAGGGAGAGTGGGTTAGGTTAGGTCAAGGGACTGGAGCAAAAAGGGATACGTGCACTTTGTTTTAAAATCCTCTTGTGGTTATAAACCTCAGACATGAAATATGAACAAAGCATATCCTTCTATAGTGTATACATGTCTCAATTAGGAGCACTAAGTGTGATTTCTGTCTGCTGCTTCATTGCTCACTTCTGACAAGTTTTCCTGACACCAAGAAAAAAAAGGTGACAGTGGAGGAATCTCCAGCTGATTGACAGCCTCAACTCTGTTTCTGTATGCTGTGTGGAGGGGGTGTGTCTCTTCCCTCCAATCAGCTCTCAGAGCTCTCCACACTGAGCACTGCAGAGTGTAATTTCAGTTCTCCGCCCCCTTTTTTTCTGAACTCTCGAACAACTTTAAAATTCAGCATTTTGAACAGATGTAGAGAAGAAAAGACTGTAGATAAACAGGTCGAACTTATGTAGGAGGATTTATTTAATCTCTGTGTATTACCCGAGGATAGTCCCTTCCCTCACTGGATATATGTGAGGGTTTACAATCACTTTAAAGAGTTGTGGGGCACTCTGTAAACTTGCAAGGTCATCTCTGCCAATGAAGGCGAAATGGTCAGTGAAGCAGACAGACAGTGCTATTGCCATTTATCTCAAGAAAGAACATAGACCATGACAACAGGCTTTCTATCTGATCAATGTTTAACATACAGTCAGTAGGCCAGTAAATTATTGAATAAAGAATAGTGCAGCATTATATCACATAAATAAACCCAAACAAAAGATGTGCAAAGAAATCCAGCAGAAATGTGAATCCTCGAACGATAACACAATAGCATGGTCCCAGTGTTCAGATCAATTCAAATACACCCATGGATAAATGCAAGAAAGATCGGCTGCTTACCAGATAGCCATGATCATCACTATTACAGCTAATGGTCAAAAACGCGCTTTCAGAGGGTTATTAAGGCTAACTCCCAGCCAATGGATCCCCTCTGCTCCAGACAATCCACCACAATAGTGCTCAGAGGCAAAAGGCTGGAAGCGCTTTCTTTAAAAACATTTATTGTACTGTACATACAATTAATACACTTAAAATGTCCAAGGACCAGAAAGGACCTCACAACATATAAAATACTGATGCATGGCGTTTCTATGGGCTGCGTGTTATCTGTCCTGCTTATTCAATCACTTTTTTGTTTCTGTTCTGAACAAAACTTTTTCATAATTTTCTGTATGGTATAAATTTTATCTATAGTACAATAAATTTTTTTTAATGCAGTTTTACAATATGGAATTTTTAATACATTATTTATTTATGTTTACGTTCGGTTTATTTATGTGATACTATTCTGTACTATTCTTTATACATATTTTCAGGTTTAGTATCACAAGTTTTAGTATCAGCAGCTACATTGAGTGGGCATGCCTAAATGCAGAGACCTTTTTGTATATATCCCAGTAAATTCTTGCTCGTTCCCATAAACAAACCTAAAGCCCCGTACACACAGGGCAGAATGTCAGGAGACGTTTGCCGGTGTTCTGCCGAGAAAGTTCCGCTCGGCGTATAAGTTCCCCCCTCTACTGCGCCAGTAGGTATCGGCAGAAATAGCCGAAGCAGAACAGCTGAAAATCAGCTGTACACGGCGCCTGTAAGAGGGCCCCTCGTGGGCTCGCTTCGCTCGCCACGCTTCGGGCACGGTCTCGCTGCGCTTGGCACTTTTAGATTCCCCCTCTAGGTACACATGGATGGTGGGGAAGGAACCTGGACCCAGAGCGCAGGCGCCGTGTACAGCTGATTGAAGCATTTGAGCTTCGGCTATCTCTGGCGGCTGAGAGTAGTATATACTGCGCAGGCGCTGCGCCTGCGCAGTACAGGGGGGGAACTTATCTGCCGAGGGAACATTCTCGGCAAGACACCGGTACAAAAAATACCGGCTGACATTCAGCCTGTGTTTTAAGTCGGTCTGTCCCACAGAAGCCAGCCGTTCAGCCGATGTGCATGCTGGAAAACCAGTGGCTGACCGACTCCCGATAAGCGTTCTCAGCCAATAGCAGAGAACGCTGATTGGAGTGTTCTGGCGTGGGGGGCATCTCCCTGGCAGAACACAACAGCTCAGTGGGGGAGATCGCTGGACTAACCTTGCATGGTTAGTACAGCGGCTCCCAACCGGAGCTGTTTCTCTCTACAGAGAGGTCATGGTGGGGAGGGAGCCTGCTGCCCCTCAATGCAGGCTGCCATGTGCTTTCAGATGGGCTACCTGAGGGCCTGAAACACTGAAGCTGAAACGCCTGGTTCTCCTAAGAGCTGACTGAGGGAGGTAGTCCACGGATCCTGTCTGGTATCATGGAGGAAGGTGACCTGTGGCCAAGGCCTTGTAAGTACAGACCCCCTAAAGGGGGATCCTGGAGACTGGTGCTGCTAAATCCCCCTTTGGATGCTAAAAGTCAGTTGCTGGGTGTAGGCTAAAGGGGACACCGAAGAAGAAGCCTGTCTTGAAGAAGCAAGGTCCACTAAAGCCTTCATACAAAAAAGGGACTTTGCTGTATTTTGTACAGCCTGCTGCATATTTCTACTTCCAGTCTGCTACACAATTCTCCTGAGAGAGCTGTTCTCATGTGAATAGTTAATTTGGAGTATTCTACTAAATCCCTTTCCCTATCCAAGTTCTCCAAATAAAAAAACAAAAAAAACCCACATCCCCTAGACTGGTTATTGGAGACAACGAGCTGAAGAGTTTGTGCACCTGGCTGTGTGAGAAAATACCCTGTGCTTGGCTGTGGATTATACAGAGGGACGCCCGGGCAACCAAAAATTCAAGCGGCTGCTGCTGGGGTAGCGCTACACTAGCATAAAAGTGCCATGGCTAAATATTTTGCCAAAAATTTCAGTGTGGTGTCTTTTTTAATTTTTTTTTATTCTGTTGATTATATTAATTTGTTTATATGCCACCTTCAATCCCATGACTTTTTTGCCTCACAAAGGCAATGGAGCCATGCAGAAGAGGAAACCAGCTGCAGTGATCTTTGGATCGGCTTCTCAAGGAAGGAAGAACGACTTTCTCAGTTCTAGCATGTCCGCTGCTAGAAATGCTAATCAAATGTGGGGGTTTAATATCTCTTTAAATTATCAATTATTACAGTCAGATGGAGTAGTTGGGTGTTTCTCATACACAATTATCTCATATATTGAAAGCTAGCTAGTTCATTGAAAATCATTCTTGTAGCACTTAAAGAGGGATTTTACCCTTAAAGAAAAATGATTATTCAGCAGCTACAAATACTGTAGTTGCTGACTTATATATGAGATACTTACCAGTCTCTAGAGTCCAGCGCGGTTCTTCTCATTGGTGACATCCGCCAGTGCTGTATTCTTGGTTTTGGGAGTCGGCTGTGCCTTACTCAAGTCGCATTCTAAAGGGTTAGGAACTCGGGGTGGGGAAGAGGATAAGCTGCATTTTTACTTTCGAGTGGAGGTCTGCTTTAAAGTATATGTGAACGCTTTCTTTGAAAAACCCATCAAACAATGTGCAATAGTATCTCCAATGAGAAGGCATAGACACAAACTGACCATACTAGGATGGATCTACTTCTGTCCATGGCATGGTCAGTTTAAAACCGAAAAGAGGAGGGACCGACTGGATCAAGGATCACCATGTATTTAACAGCTAATGAACAAAGACAACAGGGTACATTTACCATAAAGTACACGTAAACCTAGACTTCTATCTGACATGTCATATTTTTGGGCAACATACACTTTTAAAGAGAAACTCTGAGAAAGGGTCATAGACAGTAATGAAAATATGATTGGGTTTCTAGCATTATCCTAAACTACTATAAAAAAAATTGATTTGGGGGGGGGGGGGGGGGTTATAGTGGTTTATGTGTTAGAGATGTACCTTTTGCTTCTTCCTGTCTGGTAGGATTGTTGTCACCACTACAGTAAGAAATAGGGAATTATTTTGAATGCATCCTTGGACAGGAATAAAAACCTGACAGGGGTCCTAAAGTTTTTTCCCACGGTGCCAAAAAAAAAATTTGATTGGACAGTTTAAATAATGGCTCTCCAAACCATTATAATTCTATCTCAGAGTTTAGTTTTATTAATCAATGTAGGATAATATAAGGGCTCATTGGCATCTCTGGGATGTGCCTGTGCCATGCTGCAAAACTAAAAATCCATAGATCTATGACCTTCTGCTGTTGCTTAAGGTGTTATGAAATCGCTTTGTGGGTAACATGGTGTCAGATACAATAAAATGTTTTTTATTTTTCTGAAAATTCACCTTTAATGCCTAAGATTAAATGTTGCCATATTTATACAGCACACGGTTTTTACAATTCTTCTGATCAATGTTGGCTTCCTTTACGATGTAGCTGCAACTTTAATGGACTGTTCGTGAAGCATTAGCTGTACTATAACTATGTTATTTTTATTTATTTTTTTCTTTTTTCTTGAAAATTAAGTGCAATTGTCCTTTTTTTTTTTTTTTTTTTTCTTGTTTTTTTTTTTTTTTTTTCCAGTGGGTTTCATGTATTGTTTCTTTGAATAAAGAATTAATGTATGGAGATACCTACAGAGACCAGATGATCAATCTCCAGTTGATGGCCATTAGCAATTGGCGTGAGCCTCTTGGCCAACCTTGGGCAAAACAGCAGCTGATTGCTTTTATTTCTGTAATAAATACGCTGGCAATGGTCATCTGGCTGTACAACCCAAACATGTATGTTTGGGTTGTGTCATCTTATGATAGTCCTGTAAAGTTAATTGTAATTCTCCTTTGTTCAGATTTGTAATATGTGAGGAAATTGTTCAAGTAAAAAAAAAAAAGATTTCTAGCAGAAAAGAGGTCCTGGCCTGAAGGCCCGTGTAGGAATTATGTATGTTTAGCGTTGACTTATCATAAATAAATGTGTTATGTACTCCTAGTTCTAATGCTGTTCTGTATTGCGAAAAGGAGACTACAATATTTGTGTCTGCATCAAATTACCATGAGCACTATCCTTTTGTTTTACCAGAGACAATAATATCTGAATTATTGTTGCGATCAGCAGGAGGAATATCCACTACAGTAGATGGTTTATGTATATTGCTGCATGCTAGGTATGAGTAGATGACTTATTTTCTGAATTGCATTACACAAGAGAGCTAGCAGAGGAACCTTAAATGGAGTCTGACATAGTACAGCTCCTTCGTGTATATTAACCATTGCTTTCTGGAAAGCCTGATCTAGGGATAATCTTCACTGCCAGCTACAGTAGTGAAGCATGGTGATGGATTCCCAGCAATGTAGATTTTACAATATTGACTTTCAGTATGTAAAGATTTATGTAAATGATGTCTTTAGGTCTGCAGAATATACTGCAATTCAAAATGGCATGATTGTTTTATATGCCTCATAACACTTACCTTCTAAATTTACTGACGAATTGTCTATTTTTTTTCTTTTTTTTTTTTTTTTTAACTTTTTTTTCACTTTTCTCTAGTGTCTTGGGAGTTTAAGTTTTTGAGAAAGTCGAAGGCTGGCCAGCTTTCCCTTTTCCTCAACAATTTTCCTCTACCATCATTTTAAATAATTATTACGGAGGCTATGTAGTGCAGTGGTGGTGAACCTGAAAATTAGAGAGGGCCCCAAGGGCAACCCCACACACTTTAATAGGCCACCCAAGTAGTTGCACTTTTTCATGAGTTGAGAATGAGATCCATTGCATCAAGTTAGGCAGCCTATCCAAAATACATGGGTTGTAATGCACCTAAATGGCCAAATATTTCAGTCCTGCTGCAATTTTTTGCAGCACACCACAATGCACACTGAAAAGAATGTGGGAGCTGTCCCTCTGGTGCTCAACAGGTGGCACACTCGACTATTGGGACCAGGGCTTTATGGAATGGGCCAGCGGCAACCATTTTTATTTTAAGTGTTTTTTTTTTTTAAATCAAAAAAGGTTTTATTGAACATTCACATATTATCCATCGATCAACGTCACCAATTTTTCAATTACATAGGATTTGTTGTAGCAGAAATCCTTCATGTACATACATACAGTGTTTATTTCAACTTTGCTCTTCATCTCACCACGCCACTTCTGCAAACCCAAGTACATATTATCCTCATCCCCCCCCCCACCCGCACATCTTATAATATTTACACTGTCCTGCACCTCCTCGTTTTATTTACAGAGATTGTAAGAGTCTGGACATCACTAGCTCTCTCGGGCTTAGCCCCGGTGTGTCCAACCATTTGGACCAAATTCGTTCAAACCTGGTAGGGCACCCTCTGTGTTGATATATATACTTTTCCCTTATGAGGGTTTGTCCCATGTGTTCCACCCATGTGCGACTAGTAGGTGGTTCCACTGACTTCCAACCCATAAGTATAAGTTTTCTGGCTTGAAATAAAGCTCTGGAGAACGCGACCCTGACCAGTTCTTCCGGGATCTCATCCTCCAGGACCCCTAGTATACAGCACATGGGGTCTATGGGGACTTTCGTTTGAAATACCTCATTGAGCGTACCCATCACCTCCCTCCAATATCTGTGGAGCTTCGGGCATCTCCACAGAAGGTGGATAAGGTCCCCATCTTGTTGACGACAGCGGGAACATAGAGGGTCTATCGTCCTGTCCATTTTAAATAGCTTTTTTGGGGTGTAGTGTACTCTTAACGCTATAAACAATTGGGAAACCTTTTGTGCAACGTTGAGGGAGCAAGTGGGAATAGACTGCAGGGCCTCCTCCCATTGCTCCTCTGTAATCTGACCAAGGTCCCTTTCCCAGGCTTATTTTAAGTGTTTACAATGGAATTTTTTTTTTTTTTTTGAGCCCATACACATTTTACAAATTTTTAACTGATGAATTTAAATGTTAGGTGGTGGAAGAATGACAGAGGACACATGCGTGTATGTGCCAGATCCACATTCCAGAGTATGATGAGAACAAGTAATGTGTGTTACTGTGCTTTTGTGCAACAGAGCAGGAGAATATTTCCTGTTTTGAAGCTTACTCTTCAGTAGAGAATTTATTTTCAATACCAGTACACAATGTTGAATTAAAAAAAAAAAGATTCAGTTCAGTAAATGTGATTTACATCATTCTTATAATTCCTTTTTCTTTAAACAATGTGGCAGTAACAACTGATTTCTCTTTAATGTGTGCCATTTCCGGTCCCTCAGAAGGTATATCATTCAAATGTAGAGGAAGTAGACAAAACTGTGGTTTGAATGCCGAGCCTAGTTAGCTTTTGTAGGTTAAGAACAAATTATCACTCGGCGGAGAATTACACACACTCACTCAATCGCTAGTTGAGAAATGACAATATTACCCCACACCAACCTTTTTAGGCACTCAAATTCTAATACCAGTAGTTGAATATTTCACAATGACTCCCAGATCATTGCTTTGGAAACCTAACATACCTCTGAAATTGTTCTCAGCAATGTATAAAGAGTAACTTTATTTTGGTGAAAAAAAAGGGTGATCAGTGTATATTGCAAAGAATTTAGCAAACTTTGTTGCAAATTTCCACATTTCTGCTCTGAAGAAGTAGCTGTTTGACCATGTCCTTTTCAAACTGATTCTGAATGGGAAGCTTGGGTCTCATTATAATCAACTGATGAGAAGAGTTGCAATGTCTGCATCCCTTTTAGAAGTAATTAACAGACTAAGGCTGCCATTTAATGCAAGGCTGGTGTTAAGGCAGCACTACAACCTAAAAGCAATGCATCTCCATCAGAGCACAAAAGCTCCTTAACTACCTGGGCCTCATCCTTGCCAAGATACTGTTTCATGACCGGCTGGCTACCTATATGCTCGACCCTAGTACAATAAATATTAGCAATGGCAATATAGCCTCCCCCGAATAGCTTCACTGCAAGTTAGACAATTGTACTGCGTCTTCTCTAACTTGTCTTGGCCTCTTATAAAGCCTAGTTCTTGTGATACATCATTCATGCATTGCACTCCTTTAAAATTGTTCTTTAAAGAGAAGTATAGGGTTTTGTTTATTTTAAGAATCATACTTGCCTAGATGGATGCAGCTTCAGACCCACTAATGATTGTCCCCCCGCCCGCTCTAACATTGAAAACTGAGCCATCAAACACCGCGGATCGCTCAGATCTCAGGGATCCCTGAGCAGAGAGCTGGTGACTGTCAGTCATCATCTCTCTGCTCTGACCCCCCCCAGCAATGCTCACTGGAGCGCTGGGCTGTGGAGGAGGCTGAGCCCGGTGCTGGTCCAGGCACGTGGGTGGATCCCGACTTTGACGCAATCTTGCCCAAGCCTGGACTGGCTCAGCAGACAGCAGGCTTCAGCAACTCACAGAAGTGCTGAACGAACTGCATTCCTGTTATCCACAGGAGAAGTACAACAAGACGAGCTGTGGCTGTACTTATCCTTTAACTTCAGACCAGGCCAAGTTGAATAACAATAAACATTTTTTACTGAAGATGTTTTTAAAGTAAAAAATAACAGTTCACATTGTATCTTCAATACACATTCCTGTACATGATCTTCTAAATACCTCTCAGACAGTCCATTGGTGCCCTTAATTGCCCATGATGTAGTCATATATTATAAAGGGGAGAATGTTCTTAAGTCCATATCCCTGGAACCCAGACTGGGCTCCCACAGGGGGTGGTTACGTGCAGTTCAAATCCTTCACAGCATTCTGTTCCTTAAGTGGGGAGACCTTTATTGGGTTTCCAGTTTAGATACAAAACAGGGCCTATTGGGCATACCCAGACTCGGTCCACATAATCACAATAAAACAAAAATTATATATAAAAAATAAAACTCTTTAAAAGTAGTGCCGTTATTGGCACTAGAACAAAACTACATGCTCCAGTAACTACTGAGATTGTTGGAGTATTGTAGGTATCAGCTGCTCAGGGGTAGTAGTAAGCCACATTTAATAAGATGGAAGTCGCAATTATCAGACATGTAGATTGGGCATGGGTTCAATTACATACCGTATACATGTCCATCTGGTCTTTTTGTAAGGTAACTACTAATTAGACGATTCAGGGTCAGTATTGCTAGACAGGTCCTCTACCCAAATGTCCCAGACCCGGTGGAATTTTTTCGGGCATCCTCTTGCTAAATAGGTGGCCTTGTACAGTGGTAAGTTGACATTAATTCGTTTTTTTTCCACGAGGTTAGGGTTGGAGCTGATGGGGATTTCCATTGGAGAAGAATAATTTTCCTTGCATAGAACAATAATAATCCTATCGGCGTCCTGGAGGTCAGAAGATGGGCCAGAGTGTCCAACAAACCAGAGTGTATGTCCGAGACCACTGCTTCCCAGAAAATTTGAATATTAGGGCATTGCCAAAATACGTGGATAAAGTCTGCTGAGTCCGCCGCACACCGTCAAAGAACTGCAGAAATGGAGGGATATATTCTGTGTAAACGCGCAGGCGTGAGATAGATCCTATGTAGGAGTTTGTACTGAATCAACCTGTCACTTGCAGAAACCAGCTGTAAAAAAGCACATTCCCATGTTTCTTCCCACCTTTCATCATCCAGGTCAGGGATGTCCAGCGCCCATTTAGATTTAAGAGCTTCCAGCCCCGAGTGGACAGAGGGCGACATGGTGTTATAAATAGTTGAGGGGTTTAGTAAGGGTATCATCTCTAAGTACATCCTCTAGGGTCGAGGTATAAAAAGCTACTGGTTGTTGTTTTAAATTGGATTTAAAAGGCGTGTCTCAATTGTAAATATCGAAAAAAGTATACATTAGGCAGGTCAAATTGCAATTTTAAGGTGTCAAAGGGTTTCATTTCTTCAGCTATACATATCTGCTCTAAATATTTATATGCCCTTCACTGCCCAAATCTGCGGATCAGGTATACAGGCAAATTCCGGTAATAATGGATTGAGCCATAGGGGGGTATGTTGTGAAATATGATCAGGGGGGCTAGGACGTAGAGCTTGGGCCAGCAACCAGGCTTTCATGGCTACAGTCAAAAGAAGGGAAGCAGAAGCCCCTCTGTATATGAGGTTTAAAAGAGCCTCAAAGGAGCCTACACAGGAAGCTTCTAATACTACTGCCGCATGGGTCTCATTCTGGGCGAGCCAGTTATGGGCATGTGTGAGCATGGCAGCCAGGAAATATTTGTAAAATCCGGGCACGCCAAACCTCCTTGCAGCCACGGCCGTTGCAAGACTGTCAACTTAAAAGTCAGTTGTTGTGAGCCCCAAATGAAAGCAGTTAAACTAGAATGAATTATTTAAAACTATTTTTTGGGAATCCACACTGGCGCATAGAGAAAACCAGGTAACCGCTTAATTTAAACAGATTTATGCACCCTGTTAAAGTCAAAGGGAGATTGGCCCATGCCCTCAATTTAGATTTCATATTGTCAAGAAGTGGAACTAAATTTTAAGACCCAATATTCCGAAGTATCCGGGCAAATCTCAATACCTAGGTATTTGATACTAGATGACCATAATAGAGGTAGGGTAGGATCAGCTCCGTCTCGGGCCTCTCTGTCAATAGGTAAAATTTGTGATTTGTAGTGCTGAATAAATGGAAAATTCATACAGTATACGTAACGCTTCTTTAAGAGATGGCCATGGGTCATTTAGAGACAATATGAGATCATCTGCATACATTGCTATGTTTTCCACCAAGGTTCCCACACGGATACCAACAGCGGAGGCCCTCTTTATGGCCACTGCCACCGGCTCCATCACAATAGCAAACAGAGCCGGAGACAATGGGCAACCCTGTCTCGTACCCCTCCTAACTGGAAAGGATTCTGAGAGCTTGCCCCCTAGCTTAACCTGGGCTGAAGGGCAGGAATAAAGCAACTGCACCTATTTCAAAAACTCAGACCCGAACCCCATAGCCTCCAGCACATGAGAGCATATAAGCCCAGGCCACAGAGTCAAAGGCTTTCTCAATGTCGAGTGCTGCCAAGACTGTAGAGGTGGATTCAGTTGGGGGTAGCTGTAAATGAGTGAAAACCCGGCGGATGTTGATATCCATGGACTTCACCGGTATAAACTCTGTTTGATCTATGCTGAGTAGATCAGGAATAATTTTCATCAATCTAGTGGCCAAAATTTTAGTTAAAATCTTTAGATCGTAATTCAACAAAGAAATGGGCCTGTAGGAGGCACATTTGGAGTGGTGCTTTCCTGGTTTGGGAATTAAGACTATATGGGCCTGATACATAGATGGGGGGGGGGGGGGGGTAGCTTCATTTTTTTTTTCTAAAGATTCAGAAAACAAGCTGTGTAGTTTGGGTGCCAGGGTAGAGTTGTACATCCTATACCACTCCGCCGGGACACCATCTGGACCCCGAGTTTTCTTACCTGGAAAAGAGTGTATAGCTGCTTCGGAACAGCCCTTTTTTGACTGTGGTGCCCCTGAGAGGTTTGCCCTAGCAGAGGGTGGTAACTCCCCAAAAAGTCCAGGAAAACCTCTCCCAGGGAGTACCACCTCAGCGCAGGGCAAGCAGAACTAAATAGTGCAATTAACTCACAATTTGATATACAGTTTTACAAAGTAATCAAACCCACAGTAGTCAAAAATATATAAAAGAACAAACATGCAGTAAACCCCTTGGAAGCACCTGCTTACGTATATCTAAAGTGAAATGTGGATCTTATCCATATGATTGGCAAGTTACTCACTGACTACTTCCACATACATGGTACCCCAATATCCCCTACTAGTAAGCCACCTGGATGCATTAGCATGAACGCGCGCATTGGCACATGCGCTGAAAGCCATGTGCACACAACTGTGACTTAATGCAGCGGGCCACATCTTTTATTAAGCGTATGCACAGATCTCTAGGCCAGACCACGTAACTCAATTTTCGTGTTTCATAAGCTGTATGATTCTGCATCTTACTATGCACCCTATGGACTAAGTGCCCAAGCCTGAACTCTACCCACAGGGGAACCAGAGAGGACTTAGTGGGGAAGGGGGATCATGGAGCCACCTGCAAGCCAAATACTCTCGCATAAAAAGGTCTGTTTACTTTGCGGTCCACACTGTATTGTCTAATAGATCCAGTGATAAAGTTTCAATTATCGATTAGACACACAATACAGTGTGAAAATCAAATCAATCTTTGATAAAGTTTCCCTAAATATTACTACATGAGAGCCTGTGTGCATCTCAGAGTACAGTATCCGCAAATATAATATTCTTTTCTTTTTCATATTTATACTGTTTATTGTAGGATAATCTTAGTAAGGGCCACACAAGGAGCAAGTAGACTATGCTGGCAAAGTGTTGGAGCCCTCACCCAGAGGAAGGGGTGTATGAGGCAGTTTTACCCATGATTATTACTGACATTATTCTGGTACGCAGCCTCCGGGGCTGTGTATGGACTAAGAAGTGTATGGGTTAGTAAACTGGCAGACTTGGATTGCGGTAAACTTGCAATAGCAAATACAGCAAGTGCAGCGAGGATCACAGTAGTCGAGTTTCCAAGTAGGCCATACATCTGTGATTAAATTTAGCCAGCCAAGTTTATTAGGAAACTCTAACTTCCAATGAGAAGCTCATCCATGTCTTAGTAGTAGTGATGATTTTCTAAGGTTGTTTAAATTACATGTTTGGGACAAGATAAAAAATATGGGAAAGTGTGTTCACTGCATCAGATCTGCTATGAGATTTAAAATATGACCTTCAGAGATACTTGCTGTCTCTATATAAATCTATTGATCTGGAAAAAAGAATTGGACAAAAAAATTAGACAAAAATGTTTCATAAGTGAATAAAATACTTCTCAACTTTAGTAAAATCAGTTATGTTATATAGTGTACATATTTTAATAGCCTTGTTAAAGTACACCTGCAGGAAAAAGCAGCAAGTTCACATAATTGCACCACTCTCCAGTTGCCCATGCTTGCATTTTCTTTGCACTTTGCAATGTTCTTTTGGGTTGAGGTCAGAAAACTCTGTGCAGGCCAGTCAAGTTCCTCCACCCCAAAATCGCTCATCCATGTCTTTATGGACCTTGCTTTGTGCACTGGTCCAAATCATTTGGTGGAGAGAGAATTATGGTTGTTTTTTCAGGTTGGGATTGGCGCCTTAGTTCCAGTGAAGGGAACTCTTAAGCCATCAGCATACCAAGACATTTTGGACAATTTCGTGCTCCCAACTTTGTGGGAACAGTTTGGCCCCTTCCTGTTCCAACATGACTGCGCACCAGTGCACAAAGCAAGGTCCATAAAGACATGGATGAGTGAGTTTGGGGTGGAGGAACTTGACTGGCCTGCATAGAGTTCTGACCTCAACCCAATAGCACACCTTTGGGATGAATTGGAGTGCACCAGGCCTTCTTGTCCACATCAGTGCCTGACCTCACAAATGCGCTTCTAGAAGAAAGATTCCCATAGACCCCCTCCTAAACCTTGTGGACAGCCTTCCAAGAGTTGAAGCTGTTATAGCTGCTAAGTGTGGGCCAACTCAATATTGAACCCTACTGACTAAAACTGAGATGCCATTAAAGTTCCTGTGCGTGTAAAGGCAGGCGTCCCAATACTTTTTGTAATATAGTGTGTATATATAAAATGATACCAATGGCTGCATTGGAAAAAATATATATGAATATTCCTATTGACTTCTATCGTTTTTTTACTCTTCCTGACTTTTCTTCTCTGTCTGACTCCCAACAAGTGAATCAATGCTATAGAATAACTGAGGGATGTTGTAATTTTGATTGAAATTATTTTTTTTTAATTTAAATTATTTTAGTCTGATTCTACCACCTTTTTAAGTCAAACTATGGCAACACTGAATTTAAAAGCAGTTTTGAATACAACAAAATAGTTCTTTTATATTTGTCCAATGTTTAGAAGCAGATTAAATAAAAATAAAAAGGCCTTGACAGGATTAAGTCTGGAACATGTCCAGCCTAAGGGCTACTCTGCGGTAGATATTGGCTTAATAAGATGTGTGTATCAGTCTATGCTTCCTGTTTGTCTGATGGGAACACTTCTGACACAGGCCAAATGTATCCGCTGCAAGACATTACTAGTCTCCATCATTTGATCATCATTTCTACACAGCTGTCCCCTGTTGCCCTTAAACCTGGCAAAAACATTGCTGTGATGTCACTTTTTTTAGTTAATATAATTTTCTTATACTTGAGGTGAACAATAAAAAGCAAAGCTCTGGGACTACTTTAAATGTATTTATTCATTTATTTTTGGGTGGCAAAATTTATTTTGAGTTTTAAAAGCCCCAATTTAAACATGTATGTTACCAAATCTTGGTATTTTGTTATCCAAATTTTAACTGTGTTCATGCTACAACAGTCATTTGCTAATTGCACACATCGACAAATGTGATCATTGTCAATGATTAATGGTGAACTCTGCTACCAGCAGTAAGTGTGGCATTCCCTGAGGTGTGGATCCCCTCATAAGGAGATTTGGAGTTTTCAGAGGGATACTCCCAGGTTCTACCTCTTTGATCGGCCATACAGGCAATGACTGACAGCTGATGGGCAACTGAATTCCAGTACTGAACGTTCTGTTGGAAACATAACCCACAAATTTGAAGGTGGTAAACAGGTTGTAAGTTTTAATACAGGCAGAAGGCTGGGGTAGGAAGAAGGTAGACTATACAAGCCAGGCCAATATTAAATTCAGAACTGTGGACAGGATATACTGTACAACATAGGATACCCAAAATAACCATTTAACTTGGTGCCTGGAAAAATTATAGGCACAATTACAACATGCTGTTCTCTAACGTAACAAATGACCTGGGCACACACCAACAAGGCTGCATTCACATATGAGCAAATTTCAGATATGTAGTTTTCTTCTTACGCATGTTTATGAACATTTTAGAATATTTTTCAGTAATAATAATTTTTACTGCAAAAAAATGCACATACAGAGTTCCAAAATCAAGAACAATATATGCAAAAAGCCAGAAAATTCAAGAGTATTAAATAAACCCAATAAAATCAGGATGGTGACAACACCCTCATCGACAACATCCTCATCAAGTGTACTAATAAAGTATTGTAGACAACACCAAGTTGCATAGAAACAACTTATTCGTCTTAAATGCTAAGTTCACCTTTTGTTCTCCTTTTTTTTTTTTTTCTCTAAATTCCAACTCCCCTATGTACCAACATAGCATTAATGTACTTATTTTGCAAAAATAAAACAGCTTTCCATTAATTATACACAGGCTTACCTAATTCTCTTCATAGCTGTTTAAACACACTGCTCGATTACTTCTGCCTTACTTCTTGGACAGACTTTAGGTCATAACACAGGAAGGAGTTGACCAGCTGAGGGTAGATGATGTAGGGTGTGTGCTAATGAGATCAGCTGGTCAACTCCTTCCTGTGTCATGACCTTAAGTCTGACCAGGAAGTAAGGCAGAAGTAATTGAGCAGTGTGTTTAAACGGCTATGAATTGAGTGAGGTAAGTGTAGAATAATTAGAAAGCTGTTTTATTTTTGTAAAATGAGTACATTGCTATGCTATATTGGTAAAGCTGTAATTTTGAAGAAAAAAAAATGAACTTAGCCATTAACACTAAAAAAATAAAGAGAAACAAATCATCAATAGGATAAAGCTTTCTGCTTAAAACGGATATCTGTCTCCGTCAAGCACTCAAAAGAACATTAGCATGGTATTAAGCTTTATAAACCATGTTGTAGAATGAACCCATGTATCACTGAGAGTCCATGATTAAGCCAAGCCAATTATGTATCTATCATACCAGAGAAGAAACAACAAAAGGTGTGCTGCCATTGAATGCTTCGCCTAGCAACAAAATGCGCTCATAGAGTATGGCCATAGATTGGATGCGGCAAGTCTTGCACTCTGTCCACAATGTGACAGAAGCAAGAGCCCTTTACACAAGGACACCAGTGAGGGAGGCAACATTGGCTATACTTACAGCTCATTAAAAACCAACAATCTGAGCTGTAGTAGCATGAGAAAGCAGGAAAAGGGGGAATAGACAGGAAAAAAAGAAAGAGGAGATAAAAGAGAGAGGGAAGAGGAGGGGGGGAAAGGAAAATAATTCAGGGGGGCTGCAGGGCGGGATAATGAGATCCTGTGCACAAGAGACCATGTATAAATCACCCTTCCAGGGTGTTCTGTGGATATTAACAGACCAGGCAGATAGCTGTTGCACGGCATTAAGAAAGATCCATACCCGCCTTAATAAATGCACAGTATAGAAAAGTCAGTTGGCTGAGTCTGAAGTCGCAACATCCAAGTAAGACTTGATATGTTTAAAATTGAATCCAGCAAGCCCAGTTAGTGTAGTAGAATGTGTCTTGAGCTATAGACATAAGTTCTTCCATTTTGGCCAATTTATCCAGACTGACAAACCATCCTTTAAGAGAAGGAACACGGGTCTGTTTCCAATAACCAGGAACGTACATCCTCGCTGCCGTAACCAATTGCATCTCTAGCAATTTATGGTTTTTGCTGCGCATAGGTGCTGAATGATGAAGCAAGTATTGTGCGGGTGTAAATTCCAAGTGGTAAGAGGTCACCTGCGTAATGATAGCATTGACCTCTTTCCAGTAAGACTGTATCGTGGCACACTCCTACCATATGAAGCATTGTTCCTGGTGCTTGATTGCACCTCCAACATATGTCAGGGACATTCAGACAAATTTTGCTTATGAGATGCAGGGTTCGATATCAGCGGGAAAAGATCTTGAAGTTATGTTCTTGTGTAGATGCATTGACAAACCCTTCATGGATGGTCCTATGTACTTGTTCCGATTAATCATCTGACAGGGAAATTCCCAGCTCCACTTTCCATTTACACTGGAGGTGATTGGGAGCGTCTGGTCATTTTTCAGTAAGACGTAAATCGATGAGATCAGGTGCTGGTGAGGGTTTTTAGAAGAGCATAAGGGTTTAAACCATATGATTGTCATCAATTCGCATGACTGGAGACTATGACCAGCTCTCAATAGAGCCGATTCACACAGCTCCTGGGTGGCCACGATCCGCGTTGGAAAAGAATCCTGTGCGTCTTTGGCTCAGTTTCAGGTGCAAATTCAGGAAAAAATTCAGATCTGATTCGCACCTGAATCGGTGTACAGGGACGCACCGGACCCCCTGCTGGGACCCGCGGCTGCATCAGTGTGAACCCAGCCTTAATGTGTATTCAGTCTTCAGGCATTTTTGTTTCAGCCAATGGAAATAGCTTGGGGGAGGAGATCAATTCTCACAGGCTGAACAACATTTGATTTGAGCATTTTTCAGGCATTCCCATTTAAGACCAAAAACGCCCAATTCTGTTTTAGAAGTAGCTTTGGAGCATCATATGTGAACAACCGCCACTGAAAAAGATAGGATTTTGGATGCAATATCTTTGAGCTATCTTTGGAACTTTGAGCTACAAAATGCTTGGGTGTGAAGAGGGCCTAAAGAGCACACCTGACCTGATTTGGGTTTTGTGTTTTTTATAGCCATCTGTTTTTGTAGAGTATAGGTCACAGTGATGTTCTATTTTTGCAGAATATCTGGGGGCAGTTTATTTTCTACACATGATATTGCTCTGCACACGTAATATAGTGTTTCACCCCTGTGGGCATACTGAGGTTCATGTTTATGTAGCACCCTGGTCCTAAACAGGGCTGCTAATAAATCTAGTTGTGCTAGGTGGTAACTAGCCTGGCTAATTGTTAGGTTGATCCACTGATTCCTGTCCTAAGTCTGAGTTTGGTGTAGTCTCTCACTTCTGTCAATAGGTGACACTGTTGCTTTTGGCATTAGAATGATGGATTACCATAAATTCAGGTAATGGGTAACTAGGTTGTCTCAGCCAATCAGCAGGAGTTTCTTTAAGTTCTGTGTATGCTGGGATAGGCTATTTATTTGTGAGGATCCAGATGACCGGGGTTCTTCCCCCAGGGTGGGTGGGTGGTTGTATGTTGAGAAGCTCCTGGTTACTAGGCCTGAAGCCTGAGGTCTATCCAGGAGGCATGCTGGCTGCTAAGTCCACTTAAGGCCTATCCAGCCATTCAGGGTTCCGCAAAGGAGGAGCAGCCAAGGTTAAGCCTGGGGCAGAACCACATGTGAGGCTCAGTCTGAAGGGAGCCTGTTCATTGTCAGAGGTAAAGGAAAAACAGTTGCCACAAAGGGAAGGCCACTCCTGTTCCCGGAGGCAAGTTTGGAAGGGATGAGGTTCTGAAGGAGTACCAGAGCAGAGGCTTCACTAGCCGGGGACAGTGAAGTAGTGGGAAACTACAGTAGAGACTCATCCAGGAAGACAGCCGGTAGCTGTGAGTAAAGCTTGTAGGAATACGGCGGATAGTTGTAATTAAAGCTTGAAGATTAAGTACAGCGGTTAGCTGTGGGTGAAGCTCGGGAATCCAGCAGGAGAGTTCAAGAAGTCTAGCGAAAGACGGCGAGCTGAGCTTAAGGATCTACAGTGGGATACTGTCAGTTAAACTGGAAGATCTACAATAGGATACTGTGAGAATATTTGTTGCCATAGGAGACAGCGGTTGCTACAAGATACAGAATGCTGCATTCAGCTTAATGGCCCTTGTTCTGTATCGTTGTGTGCCTAGTTCTATTTTTGTCTGTGGAGTTTGCCTTAATTGCTATTGCATTTGCCTAAGGGTGTCCTGTGCCCTAAACCCTCTCCCCCCACCGTTCCTGTTAAGAGAAATAAAACTCTTTGTTAATTTTTACAAAAAGTGACTGGCGCCCAATCTTTTCACCTTGCGCTACACTCACTATGCCTAGTAACCTGCACCCTGAGGAGGAATGTCAGTTCTCCCTGGTTCTGGGGGTCACCATCAGGCCCTTGGAAGTTGGGGAGACCGCTACATTTAGATACATGTTCTTGTGTCTGCAGTTGTGTAGACGGGTCAGTATATGCTTCAGTCAATCTGGATTTCAGTATTTTCAGCACTTTGCTCTGCTCTGGAATTCTTTTGCATAGAATCTCCTTAATGTTATAATCTCAGTGGTACCGTCAAAGGTGCTCTATGGGGACCTTGTTATGCTTAATAAGCACATAAGACTGTTTTTGTTGGTGCAGGCCTGTTTTAATTGCTTCAGTTTTGTTTTTAAGTTTCACAGAATGTATGTGTTGCTTGTATTTTACTTATTGATACTAAAATGTATCCTTCTGGAACTTGTATTAGGCTTTTAATTTTATTCCATTGAGCAGATACTGGCTATAAACATGTTGGGGGTTCAAACATATTGCCATGGTTATTTTCCCAAGTAAACAGAATATTTGATTAATTTAATGATAATTAATATTGATATTTGTGTGTTGGAAAGGATTTTCTCTCGTTATTTTCCTTTTACATGATAATGACAAAATAACCATAGTATTTTATCACTGTTTTTAGATTTGTCTTCTTTTCTGTTTGAACTAAATACTGTGTACCCATAGTGTGCTCATATAGACAAAGCACATAACGTAACTTTTTTTTTTTTTTTTCCCATATTTTTTATTAGAAAATAAGTACAAAAAAAAAACAAAACATGTCCCACAAGTGGCGCACAGGCAGCGCGAGCATGGGAGTACATCCATAGGACAGCCTCACGGCAAAGTGTGGCCACGCTGTAGCCGTCATTTGGCTATAGTGCAGTCGCGAAGGGGTTAAAACAAGCACTTATTCACCCCCTATGGAGAAATGTAAAATAACAGCTATTTTCTATCTTGGTAGCCTATCAGCCTTCTGTAAATACACAGCAAGTGTTTCTAAGCTGTGGGAAACCAACTGTAAACTGACATTGAAGACTTTGTTGAGATCTTTTGGAATGAGCTATTTCACAGTACAAGCAACTAGAGTGGTCAGAGATAGTTGTTTTAAAGCTGAGCTCCAGAAATATAAATCTACTCTCTGTGGCCCAAAAACCTTTGCAATTCCAGCTGTTTATTTTGTAAAAGTAGCAGTGAACAGTTGGACCTGATATCGTTTGCCAGCTTTCAATGGTAATGTCGATTTACTAAAGAAGTAGCACACTCATTTTTCTAAGTGACTTCCCTTATCTTGGTAAATGAGGTGAAGCTAAGTGAAAAATCATTTTCCAATGAATAACTATGTGCTAGGAAAATTTTAAAAACAAAATTTTTTTTGCGCACACATGATTGCACTAAGCTAAGTGCCTTTTCACTTGGCTTAGTATATGGGAATAGGTTCTGCTGACTTCAATGCTCCAAACCTGTGCAAGCAAAATTATTATTTTTCTAACATTTGTGTGTGGTGGGATTATTCTTTGCAAAGTGAACTTTTACTTTATTTTTTAAACTAAGTGAAAATTCTTTACACAGTGAACATGCTCTTCTTCTTTTTTTTTTAGTAAATCATTCCCAATAAATCATGAAAAATCCGTAAGAAAAACAAAATGGAAGGCATGCACACCTAGTGCATTACCAATGATAATTTAATGATTAAAAAATTAATAAAAGTGGGTACTCACAAAGTGCAACTCTAATAAGCCATAAAACACAATGTATGGACATGTGCAGGACCATAACAGGGGGTAGGGCTGACGCGTTTTTGGGGTGCACCCCCTTCCTCAGGGCTAGGCTAAAAAAATCAGTGTTGTAAGTCATGAAAAATCGGTGTCATAATCCTTTTTGGGAAACCTATGATAATGGAAATAATTTGTGATTTTGATTTATGATTACTGGCTTTGAGGCTGTTATCCTGATCCTTAATATGCCCCCAGCAATTTAAGTGTAAAAAGCTCCCAGTTGCAATGCTTACTTTATGTCAGTAAGTCACTAGCTAATGAAGCAAGGACCAGGATGCGCTGGTGTTTGCACCTTTTTAATAATGACAACTCCCATATTTCCACCTTGACAATTTCCACAGAATAAATGCTGCATCCAAGTCATGAATTTTCCTACCTGAATATTGCCAGCTCTAGGAAATGCTGGTCTTTCTGAAAGGCAGTTTCCAAAATGCCGAGTGATAGGTGCTGATGTATCAGGGCCCCACATTCTTTCTGCATTTATTTAATCAGCTGAAATAAAGCTTTAATCTTCTCCTCACATTTACCAATTGCAGGCCCTTAGTGGTGGCCTTCAAATCAATTTGCTATTTCAGTTAATCGATGAAACGTCTGTTTGCCTTTTTAATAGCTTTGATTTTTTTTTTTAATCCGATCAATAATGGAAGAAATGAGCTCTATTGAATCATTAGTATTGATGACATTTTCCATGGTGAATGAGTTTAGCTTAAAATCTTTGATGTTGGTAAGCACTAAACACGGATGGCTTTGTAATGTGTACTAGATGACACTGACATTGAAAATTGCTTCCTTTACCACTAAATTTTGAAAATGTGTAGTATCCATAATATTGTAATAAAGATAGAAAACAAGGGTCTGTTAAATGTGGACTTCTTAGTACTGTATTGTAGATTGGTCTACATTTTACTTCCGCCTGCACCCATCTGGCATCACTGGGGAGACCATGAGGGCCATGACTGTTGGATACTCCCACTTACAGGCAGGGGCGGATCCAGAGTCTAGTCTCGGGAGGGGCACTGCCAGAAAATATGTTTTTTGGGGGGGAATTTATCAGGGAAATGGCTGGTGATGGCGCTTCAATCATCACAGCACCATGGTTGTTATGGTGTCAGGATGATTGAAGCGCATTATTTCTATTATTACATTTTTATATAAAATGAAATAGTTCAACTCACCATAATGCAGAATCAGTGGGAGCCCCGAGCGTGTCACTTGCCACGTCACCTGCCACCAGATACAGATTGTCACTTGCCACACGTTGCGGATTGTTACTTGCCTGCTACAATTGTCACTTTCTGTTTCCCAGAGGGTCAGGCAGCAGATTACCAGTCAGGCAGCAGACAGATGATGTAATCTCTCTGCTGCCCGTGGCCGCCTGCACAGTGAGGGTGGAACTGCAGGGATGCATGGCGGACGGTGAGAGATGATGACTGTCACCAGCCCGGCCCGTCCGCTCTCTCACTGTCACCCCCCTGGCCTGCCCGCTCTCTCTCCCGCGGAGCCAGCCGCCTGCACTCTCTCCCATGGAGCCAGCTGCCTGCCCTCTCACCAGCATTCTTGGAGGGGGGCAATTGCCCCGTTGCCCCCCCCCCCCGGATCTGCCCCTGCTTACAGCACACAGCCAATGGAGTGGACAAACACACTTACACGTTTACAGACACGCATACAGTCAAGACTGACACACACACAGGCACATACAATCAGGGCATACGTACATAAACGCACACAAACCATGCATGAACAAACATCATGTTGGTGATGTTGATTTGATACCCCAGCTGCATGACTTTAGCACAATCATAATTTTATATGTCACCTTACATGTTTCCGAAGCCTTACTAATACTCTGTTTACGAAATATTATAAAGCACCACTTAAAGGGAAACTAAACCGTCCAATGCTTGCCTCTTCTCCAGCAATGCAATGTCTGTGAGCTCCCATGCCGGGTCCATCTTCTCCCCAGCTTCTTCTTGATTTGGGGTCTTTGATCATGTTAATTGGCCAGGCTGGGATTGCGTAACTCCTGCACAAGTGCACAGGATCCAGGCTGTTCTGTGCAGTGACACAAACATGACATGTTTGTTATTAAAAAAAAAAAAAAATTGCTTTTAATATCAGTTTAAGTTCCAATTTAAGCCAGATAACTAATGAAATGTTCATGTAGCCTCCCTGACAGTTTTCCCGAGTGTGGCTCGGGGTTAAATTTCAGCACCATTAGCGGTAACCCGGAGCTACACTCAGGATTACATTGCAGGATCCTGGTGCGGTGTTACTTACCTTGTCCCCAGGATCCTGCGATGTCCCCAGCTGTGTCTGCAGCTCTGTCCTCCTCCAAAGCCTCTCTGTGCCAGGCTCCGTTCCCTGCGAGCGTCGCGACGCACGGGGCGGAGCCTGGCGGCAAATAAAAAAAAAAGTAAAAATCATAACACATATAGTACTGTAATCTTACAGATTACAGTACTGTATGAAATCATTTCACTTCCCTTTTGTCCCCAGTGCTTTGTCCAATGCCCTACATGCAGTTTTATATTATATATATACTGTTCTTTCTGCCTGGAAACTTGAGATTGTCCATAGCAACCAAAAAGTGTCCCTTTACATCAAAAGTGGTTTTAGACCAGCTAGAAAACAGCGATAGTAGATTAGAACACTTGCAGAATTGAGCGATAGTGAATCGTGGGGAAATTTATTTTATTATTTTTTTTTTAATTATTTATATTTATTTATTATATTATCATTTATGTTTTTGTGTTTCAAACTTCATCATAACCGAGATATCTACTAGACTCTTGTTTGGACAGATATAAGTGTGTTATTGTTAAGAATTACAGGCCTACAATATAAAACGCCAAATTTCCATGCAAAATAATTGTACCGCTTTCAGCACCTAAAACCCGAAATATTCATACCGCCAGGGAGGTCAAATAAAACACACTATTCAGAAACTGCAGTTCAAGGAATTTCAGAAAATCTTGTAAAACAAATACTATTATGTATTTGAGCTTTGGTGGTTATGTTTTTATCAGATGGTAAAATCTTGAAGAACACTGTTTAAGCAGACCTTGCCCTCCCTCTTTTAGTACATCTGATCCATGTTCACTACTCCAATTTAACTTTTGAAGTTAATTATTGAAAGGGCCAGAATGTCACCAGCAGGGAAAGTGTTTCTCAGGTTTACCTGAAGAAAAAAACTCTGAGCAATGATTCAGAAGATACGTTTTGATCTTAGTCCTCAAAAAATGCATTTTTTTAAATAGCAAATCAGAGTGATTGTGTCAACAGATACCAATGTTCTTTAAGCAACAAAAGTTCTTCTGCATTTACTTTTTATATAGTTAGCCAGGTTGAAAAAAGACACAAGTCCATATAGTTCAAAATCATTATAAATCAAATCTGCCTATTTCTTATGAAAAACACACATATTTTCTAAGAAACTCAATGAGAAAGTTTGATGCAATCTGGTCACTGGCTTGAGTTTAGGTGCCCCATACTGGGGTAGGCGCTCTTTTGTTCCTAGTATTGGCGCGCATGTATGGGATTATATGTGACTTTAGTCTTATAGATGTGTTGTTATGAATGTCTGTCAGTCTCTGGTTAATGCCACTCTGTTATTGTAACCACCCATGTGCCTATTACTTTGTATGCTCCAAAGTGTTATGGTTTCTTTTTTTGGGGTTGGGGGGGCAGGGTTTGATCCCCTGTGTGGCATGTTTTGTACGCCACGTTTGTTTTTTTAGATTGGAAAAATAAAATTCTAAAAAAAAATTGATAGAAAAAACAAAAAAATATCAACAATATCTGTGTGATAAAGACAGCATGCTGACATATTCTGAGATTTAAAGTGCATTTGACATGATAAACGTATAGGGTTGCCATTGCTGGCCTGATTTTTAACCACATCCCGCCTGGCTTATAGCAAAATGACGGCCGAGCGGTGGCTCTCCCGTTCTGACTGGACGTCATACAACATCCTTCAGGACAGTGCATATCATTGCCCATAAAGGCTCCCATCTGTGCCGCCTATTAGTGCCCATCAGTGCTGCATATTAGTGCCTCCTCATCAGTGCCACCTCATCAGTGCAGCCTCATCAGTGCACATCGATGAAGGAAAAAATTTACTTATTTACAAATTGTTATAACAAAAACAAAGAATTTTTTTTTTTTTTTTCAAAATTTGTTTAGCAAAAAGTAAAAAAAAAACAGTGATGATTAAATACCACCAAAAGAAAGCTCTATCTGTCTCAAAAAAATTGTAAAAACTTTAGTTTGGGTACAACTTTGCATAACCGTGCAATTGTCATTCAAAGTGCGACAGCGCTGAAAGCTGAAAATTGGCCTGGGCAGTAAGGGGGGTAAAAGGGCCCAGTATTGAAGTGGTTAAAATGCTAGTCGCCTTGGCATCCTTCATACTTTTCTCATTACAGAATACTTAAAGGAGTTAGTTGTAAACCCTCACAGTTTTTCACCTTAATGAATTCTATGCATTAAGGTAAAAAACCTTTTGTGCTGCAGCAGCTCCCCTAGAGCTCCCCTTTTTCTTACCTGAGCCCGATCATTCCAGCGACGGGGACGAGCACAGCAGCTCCTGCCACTGTCTCTGGTCCTCATTGGATAGATTGATAGCAGCAGGAGCCATTGGCTTCCGCTGCTGTCAATCAAATCCAGTGACGGGGCTGAGTCCTGCTGTCTGTGTTAATAGACGTAGCAGCAGGACTCAGGAGCGCACCTGCACGAGTGCCCCCATGGAAAGCGGCTCTCTGTGAGGGCATTCGAGAGGAGGAGGAGTGCTGCTGGGGAACCCCAGAAAAGGAGGATCCGGGCCGCTCTGTGCAAAACCCTTGCATAGAGGAGGTATGTATAACATTTTTTTTATTTAAAGGGTAACTCCACTTTCGTGGGAAAAAAAATGTACATGCATCCCTCAGGGGGGAATGTTTTTTTTTTCTCAACAAAGTGGAGTTGCACGTAAAAATAAACCCCAAAGCTTTACAATCACTTTAAGAGCCCAAAACCACTAAAATCACTTTGTGAAGGAGAGTTGTGTTTTTGTGTCTTTTGTGTTAAAGCAGGTGATGCAATATTAGTTAATCCATAAATACCATGTGATGGAAAATCGTAGTTGTCAAGAATACAGAATTCTTGATAGGGTGCTGGTTGACTGCGGTGACAATAGGCAAATGTCAGATATCGTTTGAGAGATCTGCATGTACAGTATTTGGCCATTATTGAGCTAGTTCTCTGGAAATTATTTTTGCTAACCATTTACATGCTGTATGTCACCCATAAATGTAGGACAGAAGCCGCCATTGTTATTTATTTAGTCACAAAAAGGTGCAGTGCTCTCCTTCAATAAAGTGCATTCAAATTATAGTGCATTAATAAATATCTGAACATCTGAACACAGTGTAAAAAATCATCTATATATAAGAAATTTACGCAAGTCCACCTTTTCTTTAAAATTTTTTAAATAATATATTATATATATATATATATATATATATATATATATATATATATATATATATATATATATATATATATATATATATATATATATATATATTAATATTATATTATTTATTTATTTTTTTATTATTATTATATAGTCCAACAATAAATTATTCAATGTCATGTAATCACACCAGGACTAGGTGGAGCTGTGTATGCTGAGTACTGTATTGTGAAATGCTCGTTTTCTACTTCTGAAATGTGAGTGGATTTTTATATAGAAATAAATACTTTTTAGTAGCGATTTGCACTATGGTTTTTTTTCCCTCTTGACTTCTATATGATTGACACATTGCTGAGAGCCACGGATTTGGAGTGTACAGCCAGTGGGAGCGGTGCCACTTATAACACTGCAAAGCGCATATAGACCTCCTGTAATTAGTGAGGTCCATTCATGCAGGTGGAAAACACCCATAGTGGGGTGAAGGGCACTGTGGTGATCAGAGGCAATTACTGAAGAGTTTCTGGTGTATGGGACTGCACTTTTGTGGAAACCCATGCAAACTCCATGCAGATTGTGTCCTAACTGGGATTTGAACCAAGGACACCCCATTGTCGAAAGTGCAAACCACTAAGGCCCCTTTCACAAGGGCCATATCCGGTTTTGCTCAGCAGGGACAGATCTGTCTGCTGATCTCCTGCTAAGCTGGGTGCAGCTGGCAGATAACAAGTCCGTGTGTGCTCTGCATAAGCACAGTCCGCTCTGCTCAATGGGCAGTTGGATGTGAACAGACTGGCTGTTTACCCCCGAACGCCCTCCAATGTGATCCAGCCAGACAGAGAAAATGGATCTCCTTCTGTTTGTTTTTGCCAGATCAGTTCGAAAGTAGCCGGGTGTCATCGGACACAAATCCATTTACATCCAACTGCTCATAGAGGAGAATGTAGGGTCCGATCAGGGCCACCTCAAAAACAGACAGGCGGACCCCATTGGACCTTTTGTGCTGCCCTTGGTGAAAGAGTAGCGACCAGTGGGTTAAATCATCTGGGTCAATTGTTTCTCCGAGACTGGTTGGAATTGGAGTGCTGGGACAACCTTTATAAATATTAGCGTACTCTGTATAAATACTTTTTGTCTATGTTATACAATACTATATCTATTTTATAAAGAAAAAAAAACCTTTTGATCCTGTAAGAAATTCAGAGCTGTTTGAAGTCCTCTCCATGCTTCCAGTGTAATCTCCAGAAGTCCATTTAGCTCTCCCAGTTGTTATCTTACCGCTACAAGTCAGTCAGTGCCAATGTCGATAAAGACAGTAAGATGGATTGAGTAGGTAAGCAAAAGAAACCCTAGGCAGCGAAGACACCATTCAGTGGTGAAAAAATTGTGTGTGGGCAGACAAAAACTGTTTCTTGGTAAGTGCTCTGCTTCTATTCTCTAGGAAAAGAATCCAGAGACCATACTGCTATGCTGAAAGTAGAATTACAGCTTTTCTATGACTACTGGCCCAAACAAATTATTTCTTTTAGAGAACTATGTGGCCACTTTGTGTGCTGTAATAGTGTTCTATCATTAGCTACATACAATAAGTGGTGGTGTGTTCTGGCAGCAGTACGGGGGTCTTCCTGTCTAAATAGAGTTTACCTGAATGCATCTCTGCCATTCAGGAGAAACCTTGTGCTTTTATCAATGAATACAAGGCTTCCTCTGGTTGGCTGAGGTGGAAATTGTGATGTCATCCGCCCCCGCCATCCCGCATTGGCCAATTAGAAGAAGCCTTGCTTTCATTGATAAAAATGACAAGGCTTCTCTGGAATGGTGGAGACCTATTTAAGTCAACTCTGTTTAGTTCCAGCAGCAGGTTAGAAGACACCTATACTGCTACTGTAACACAGCGCTGCTTACTGTCTGTAAAGGCAGCAAAGTTCTGTAAGGTTATTTAAGGGAAATAGTTTGTTTGGGCCAGCTTGGCCAAACAATTTATAGTCCTAGTAAAGCTGGAAGTCTACTTTAGGCTGCCTGGTTAGCTGCATGTAGGAAGGACTTAAAGTGTACGTATAGGTAACACATTGAACCGTGAGTAAGGGGGGCAGGGGTAGGCGCTATTCTATTGAATAATTAAGCATGACATTTGTATGCCCTGTACACACGGTCGGATTTTCCGACGGAAAATGTGTGATAGGACCTTGTTGCCGGAAATTCCGACCGTGTGTGGGCTCCATCACACATTTTCCATCGGATTTTCCAACACACAAGTTTGAGAGCAGGCTATAAAATTTTCCGACAACAAAATCCATTGTCGGAAATTCCGATCGTGTGTACACAAATGCGACGCACAAAGTGCCACGCATGCTCAGAATAAAAAAAGAGATGAAAGCTATTGGCTACTGCCCCGTTTATAGTCCCGACGTGTGTGTTTTACGTCACCGCGTTCAGAATGATCGGATTTTCTGACAGCTTTGTGTGACCATGTGTATGCAAGACAAGTTTGAGCCAACATCCGTTGAAAAAAATTATAGGTTTTTTTGTCGGAATATCCGAACAAAGTCCGACCGTGTGTACGGGGCAGTACTCTGCAGTGCCTAAAACTGCACTATTTTGACTGGTTCAGGAGTGGATTTCATACACCTTTAGGTAAGTTGCAAAGCCTATTTAAAACTGACTGTGCTGAGAAAACTGAATTCTAAGGGTTCATCAATAAAAATGTTGGCAATTTCTCACTTTGAAAGTGTCCACTCACAATTAACAGATTTTGACAGCAAAGGGATGATATGTGTTCTACCGGTCTTGAACCTTCTATAGTAGGTAATATCTGAAAGTCAATAATTATTTGTATCTGTATTTTTGTCAATTTTATGCAGTGAGTTGATGCATCACTGAGTCAGGTAAACTTGACCTCAGAAGCTTTGTAGAGAATTTTTAAATTTTTAATGATTCTAGTGGTTACGCATGTGACATAAACTAAAAGAAGCCAAGGCTAAAAGCTGTCCGATCAATATATAATCTGTACAACCTCTTTTATGTCTGCTAATTGCTATGTAGTACAATTTTTTTGTCATAGTTTTGCTAAATCGAATTGAGCTTGTATAGCGTAGCCTCAGCCTACAATCCCACCTGAGCAGAGTTTAAGCAGAGCACATTCCTGGTGATTTTTGAAGCAGTTTTCTTTTCAGGCATTTTTTTAGGCGTTTTTACATACAGCTTCAGGAGTTTGTTTTCTGGGATAGGCATGCAGAGGTGGCAGCTCTATAAGAGGAGATTAGTTCTTCAGGCTCAAAAATGCATGTATCACTGTTTACAAGTGTTCCCTTTTGAAGTCTATGGGATCAAAAAAGCCTAAACGCACACAAAAAAACAAAAAAAACCTCGTGCTTTTTTGAGCGTAGGGCAGCTGAGTATAAAAGTGAAATGGGCAATAAGAAAGAATGGGATTCTGCATAGTTAGGCATATAGAAACCAGCAGAAAAATGCTCAAGTGTGAATGAGGCTTACCCTTCCTGCTGCAGCTCCGAAATTCAAGATGAAAAACTCAGTGAGGTAATATAATCTTTGTCCCATGGTGATTAAAGCTAAGAGCCAGTGAAATCATCATTTGGAAGAAAAATGTATATTGTGCCTACACTGGCAATTCATTTCATGTAGTACTTGGCAGTTCCAATCATTTATAGTATTTATGGTTTAAATGCTTATTGATCCCGCAATGTAGACAAAGGCTGCCATGGGCAGAAGATGGTGCTTGCCAGACCTGTGAAAGGTCTTTGACTCAAAAGATCTATCCATAAACATTAACATTCTTATTTTTTCAGAAATATGATTTGTTTTACAATAGACATGTATACGGAAAAATCACATGTGTATTGTATACAATTGTTCTGTTATGCTGAGATGTGACAAGGTCATCAAATGAAAATTGCACAAAAATTCCCAACTCTTCAGATCAGCTTTTTTGGCAGTGGTTGTCTACATAAGATCTTTTATGCATATAATCGATTTGGCAGGCCATACATGTTACAGTCTGTACGTTTTCTGTGCAGGCTGCTTTAGGTTTACCAAGAACTACAGTATATGTTGGAAGTGTTCATCTAAACAATAGGTTTCAAAAATCATTCAGTTTATATCTAGTGTGGCTCTTGCACAGTATGGTTGTTGGTAAATTTAATCTACATTGTACATTAATATTTTAATAATATGCATGACTTAGACCACAAAAAGGCATTTTCTAATAGAATGAATGCTCAACTCAAAATTGTCTTTCTTTTTCAGACCACTGTCTTTTAAAGCAGAGGTCACCAAGCTGCAGCCTGGTGGCAGGATGCTGCAATTTGTTTTCTTTTATCCAGCCCTTGGGACATTTCCCCCCCCCCCCCTATTGTCAGCAACAGTGGGTCATAGTTCCTACCACTGACACACCGACAATGGGGCACTATTCCTCACACTCACACCAATGATGGGGCACTATTAATCCCTCTAATACCACAGATGGGGCATTGCTTACTCCCACTGACACCAGGACATTTTCTACTCCCACTGGCCACAATCTGGCCCCCTAAAGTTTGAAGGACAGTAAACTGGCCCTTTTTGTTTCGAAAGTTTGCAGACCACTGTTTTAAAGCTAGCCCTAGAGAAAGTCCATACCTCCAAAATATTTCTGATTTCCTATCCCATGTTTTAAACATGTGAAAAAGAGAGAAAAATCCCCCAAGGTGGGGTTTTCTGGCAGCAAAAATGAAAATATAGAGTCAAAGTATGTAAAGAATTGAAAAAGTTTATTATACAAAAAATCACATATCATGAAAGTTAGGAAATGAGCTCCAGTAGGAAGTGGTTTGAACCTTTAAAAACGACATACACTATACAGACATATTTCCATAATAGCATTAGACAAAAATGTCAGCAATATGAGAAAATAAACCTGAAGCGTTTCAACCCATATACTAGGGGTCTTCTTCAGAGGGTCAGTCTGTTGAGAGATATATGATATAAGTACACATGTAGTTTTAAACATGTATCCTTTGAATTATCTGTCCTCTGAAATGTCTCTAATTACTAAGATTATGTTAAAATCCTGGTTTCTTCACCGTAGATTAAAGCTATAAGTTACATAGTAGGTGAGGTTGAAAAAAGACACAAGTCCATCAAGTCCAACCTATGTGTGTGATTATATGTCAGTATTAAATTGTATATCCCTGTATGTTGTGGTCGTTCTGGTGCTTATCTAATAGTTTTTTGAAACTATCGATGCTCCCTGCTGAGACCACCGCCTGTGGAAGGGAATTCCACATCCTTGCCGCACTTACAGTAAAGAACCATCTACGCAGTTTAAGGTTAAACCTCTTTTCTTCTCATTTTAATGAGTGGCCACGTGTCTTATTAAACTCTCTTACGCGGAAAAGTTTTATCCCATTGTGGGGTCACCAGTATGGTATTTGTAAATTCAAATCGTATCCCCTCTCAAGCGTCTCTTCTCCAGAAAGAATAAGTTCAGTGCTTGTAACCTTTATTAATAACTAATTTCCTCCAGTAGCTTTGTTGCCCTTCTCTGTACTCACTCTATTTCCAGTACATCCTTCCTGAGGACTGCTGTCCAGAACTGGACAGCATACTCCAGGTGCGGCCGGACCAGAGTCTTGTAGAGCGGGAGAATTATCATTTTATCTCTGGAGTTGATCCCCTTTTTAATCCATGGCAATATTCTGTTTTCCTTGTTAGCAGCAGCTTGGCATTGCATGCCATTGCTGAGCCTATCATCTACTAGGACCCCCAGGTCCTTTTCCATCCTAGATTCCTCCAGAGGCATTATTTAGCATTTTTCTACATTAAACCTCATTTGCCATGTAGTTGCCCATCCCATTCATTTGTTCAGGTCTTTTTGCAAGGTTTCCACATCCTGCGGAGAATTTAATGCCCTGCTTAGCTTAGTATCGTTTGCAAATACAGAGATTGAACAGTTTACCCCATCCTCCAGGTCGTTTATGAGGAAATTAAATAGGATTGGTCCCAGCACAGAACCCTGGGGGACCCCACTACCCATCCCTGACCATTCCGAGTACTCCCCATTTATCACCACCCTCCTGAACTCGCTCTTGTAGCCAGTTTTCAATTCATGTACTCGCCCTATGGTATGCCAACGGACCATACTTTGTACAGTAAACGTTTATGAGGAACTGTGTCAAATTTTTTGCAAACTCCAGATACACCACATCTATGGGCCTTCCTTTATCTAGATGGCAGCTCACCTCATCATAGAAGGTTAATATATTGTTTTGGTAAGAATGATTCTCCGTGAATCCATGCTGATTACTGCTAATGATACCGTGATTACTGATAATGACACCGTATTTCATTACTAAAATCTTGTATATAGTCCTTTATCATGACCTCCAAGAGCTTGCATACTGTTGATGTTAGGCTAACTGGTCTGTAATTCCCAGAGATGTATTTTGGCCCTTTTTTAAATATTGGTGCTACATTGGCTTTTCTCCAATCAGCTGGTACCATTCCAGTCAGTAGACTGTCAGTAAAAATTAGGAACACTGGTCTCGCAATTACTTGACTGAGTTCCCTAAGGACCCTCGGGTGCAAGCCATCTGGTCCCGGTGAGTTTATTTCTATTTCTGTCCTCTGTTAGCCATAAGGGTGCTTCCTGAGATGTATCATGAGGATAAACACTGCAGTTTTGGTTACTGAAACCCCCCGATTCCTTCATGAAGAATGAGGAGAAGAATAAATACCTTCACCATCTCTCTATCCTTAGTAACCAGATTCCCTTCATCATTCTTTATGGGGTCATAATGGTCTGTCCTCCCTCTTTTACTGTTTATATACTTAAATAATTTCTTGTGATATTTTCTTTTTTTTTGCTCTCCTCTGCTATGTGTCTTTCGTGTTTTATCGTAGCTGCCCTAATTGCACCCTTACATTTCTTGTTGCATTTTTTGTAAAGTCTGAATGCTGATGATTATCCTTGTATTTCTTGAATGCTGATGATTATCCTTGTATTTCTTGATGGCCTTCTCCTTTGCTTTTATATGTATTTTTACATTGGAGTTAAGCCATCCAGGACTTTTGTTCGCTCTTTTAAATGTATTTCCCAATAGTATGGACTGACCAATGCCCTTATTTAATATGCTCTTAAAGGAAACCCATCTCTCTCCGTGTCCTTTGCTCCTAAGATTTTATCCCAATTTATACCTTCTAGCAAGGTTCGTAGTTTAGGGAAGTTGGATCTTTTTAAATTCAATGTCTTTGTATTTCCCTTATGTTTCCTATTTGTGTGATTTATACTGAAGTTAATTGACCTGTGATCACTGTTACCTAAATTGTCCCTTATTTCCACATCCGTGATCAGGTCTTTATTGTTGGTAAACAGTAGGTCTAGTAACGCTTTGTTTCTAGTTGGTGCGTCTACCATCTGACCCATGAAATTGTCCTGCAAAACATTTAGGTACTGGCGAGCCATAGTCAAATGCATGGTTCCTTCCGCCCAGTCTATGTCTGGATAATTAAAATCCCCCATTATGATGACACTTCCCATCCTTGCTGCTAATCCAAATTGTGATAGGAGGTCCATCGCCCCCTTCTTCCTCAGGTTAGGGGGCCTATAGCATACTCCCAGTATTATTTTCCCCTTAGTTTCATCCCTGTGGAGCTCTACCTATAAGGATTCCACCTCCTCCCTAGCTCCCTTAGTGATGTCATCTCTCACATTAACTTGTACGTTATTCTTGATATACAGGCATACCCCTCCCCCTTTATTTTTACCCTCTCTATCCCTGCGATAAAGTGAATACCCTTGAATGGTTGCCAGCCAATCATGAGAGCTGTTGAACCAAGTCTCTGAAATTCCCACAAAATCGAAATCCTCCTCATACAACAGTATCTCTAGTTCTACTATCTTGTCCGCCAGGCTCTTGGCATTGGTGAACATTCCACGTAGTTTAGACCGGTCACATACTGTCCTCTTATTGGGTATTCCGAGATTGCAAATAGGACTTCTTATTATACTTACCTTGGGTTTATGTGCTTTAGTCAACCTACCACTAATGCCCCCAATCCTACCCTCTGGAATATGTTCAGCGCTGACTATCTCTTGAACCCTCCCCCCGTCGCCTAGTTTAAAAGCCCCTCTAACTTTTCGGCCCTCTTTACTCCCATCAGATATTCACCCTCCTCATTTAGGTGCAGTCCGTCCCTTCTATAGAACTGGTGACCGACTGAGAAGTCAGCCCAGTTCTCCAGGAACCCAAACCTCTTCTTACTACACCAGCTCTTCAGCCACTAGTTTACTTCCCTAATCTCCCACTGCCTTTCTGGTGTGGCACAAGGTACCGGTAGAGAATACTACTTTTGGAGGTCCTTTTCCCAAGTCCCTAAAATCGTTCTTTAGGACGCTCCATCTGCCATCTCCATCTGCCTCTGACTTTGTCATTGGTGCCAACGTGCATCATGACAACCGGGTCTTCCCCAGCCCCTCCCAGTAATCTGTCCACCAGATCCGTGATGTGCCAAACCTGAAAGCCTGGTAGACAGCATACAGTTCGGTGCTTCAGGTCTTTATCACAGATTGCCCTCTCTGTCCTTCTAAGAATTGAGTCCCCTACCATAAGCATCTGTATTTCCTTTCCCTTTGCTTCCCCCCCACTTTCACTGGAGGAGTTTTTCCCCTGGCAGCTATGGGAGTACCTCAGCTCGAGCAGTGCTGGTCCCTGACTGGTTTCACCAATGTCACTCAGTGGAGCATACTTATTGGGATGTTCCAGCACAGGATCAGCCTCCCTGGCACTTTCCCCTCTAACCTTCCTAACTGTCACTCATCTACTTTTTTCTAGTACCTGCACCTCTTTGTCTCCACCCGCCTCTGTGCTGGCCCCTGCCAGCACCTGCCGGATACGTTCCCGGCTCTCCTTTAGTATGGAGGGTTTTCTCAGTGCTGACAGTTGCTTCCCTAGATTCAGAACCTGGGCTTCCAGGGAAACAATGTGCTTACATTTTGCACAACAGTATTCACCCTCGATCGGATGATCAAGGAACGCATACATGCCGCAAGATGTACACAGAGTGACATGTTCACATCCGCAGGGCATCGTACCTACTAATTTTAATGAGGATTGGGGATTATACACTGTCCAAATTAACTAACAACTAGCTTCCTGACACTAATACTCAACAATACACCGGTACTCAACCATACAATACACAGGTACTCACAACCCACGTGTACTCACAGCCCAAGTGCACTCGCAGCCCTAGTTGCGGTAGATAATATTTATTTATCATAGTATGGGCTTTTTTAGCACAATTTAAAGTTCAGAAAATGTCTTGTTTACCTTAAAGCGGAGTTCCACCCAAAAATGGAACTTCCGCTTTTCGGAATCCTCCCCCTCCCCTCCGGTGTCACATTTGCCACCTTTCTGGGGGGGAGGGGGAGTATATACCTGAATAATCCAGGTATTTGCTCCCACTTCCGGGCAAAGATATCCACAGTATTTATCTATGCTATATCCAGAGCCTCCTAAACCCCCCCGCCCCCCCCTCCCCCCCCCGCTGTCTTCTGGGAGACGCACAGGTCCCAGAAGACAGCAGGGATCAGTGGAACTGCGCAGCGCGACTCGCGCATGTGCACTAGGGAATCGGGCTGTGAAGCCGTAAGGCTTCACTTCCTGATTCCCTTACCGAAGATGGCGGTGCCTCCACCGAGAGCCGAGGGACAGATCGGCTTCGGGTGCTGACATCGCTGCCCTGGATAGGTAAGTGTCCATATTTTGAAAGTCAGCAGCTGCAGTATTTGTAGCTGCTGACTTTAAAAAAAAAAACATAAAAATTGGCGGAACTCCGCTTTAATAAGTGTGTCTTTTTCATGTATATGTAGAATTGTTATCCTTATCTTTATTGTTGCCTGTCATTTTATGGTGAGGAGGGCCAGAAAGTCCTCCTACTGCATCTAAGATGAGTCTTCTGAACTAAAGTGTACATAAACCCAATTACTACATTTTCGTATAAGAGTTAACATGTTGATGTGATTTTTTTTTATGTTTAAATCTCAGCTTTGATTAGAATAACAAGTGATCCTGTTATAAAAGTCCTTGTTCAGGCACTTTGTGTGTCCCAGACTCCCAATTGCACTGAGATGCATTGAAGTATGGTATATTTTTTCAAGAGGCAATTATTTGATACACCTTGCTTTATCAAGCTAAATGCCACTTAGTTGTGGCTACATTTACTTTAGGACCACTGGGGTTGATTTACTAAAACCAGAGAGTGCAAACTCTGATGCAGCTCTGCATGGTAGCCAATCAGCTCCTAATTTCAAGTTATTCAATTAAGCTTCAATGAAAAAACACTGGAAGCTGATTGGTTTCTATGCAGAACTGCACCAGATTTTGCCCCCTCTAGCCTAAGGCCCCTTTTGGACAGGACGGACACAGTTAATCGCATCCGCCTGCTCAGCGGGTGATCTCTCTGCTGCGCCCCGCCGAGCAGGTGGATGACATAGCAAGGCGGACACGGACACAGCCTGCTGTTCTGTATGGGGCAGTCAGATGAAAACGGACCACCTGTCGGTTTTTCATTCGACTGTCACCAGACCCGCCCCATCCGTCTGTTTTTAGCAGACTGGATCGAAATCAAATGCTGGTGGGTGTCAGCGGACACATGTCCACTGAAATCCGCCGCTCCATAGAGAGCTATGGATGGTCTGATAGGTCTGTCCAGTGTGAAAGGGGCCTTAGTAAATCAACCCCACTGTTACCAACTTTGCTGGTATCTGGTAGACCATATGTTGCTTTGATAACCACTAAACTGCAGATCTGCGTCCAAAACTATTAGCAGTTGTATTTTTGCACATAGGACATACATGACACTAGTCAACCAGTCTCCAGATCTCAGAAGTTTACAGAAGCATTACTTATCATAGCCACAGTTTGTGATCTTTATACACTTATGGGTTTAAGGATAACAGTACCTTGTTGTTGTCAATAGTTACATCTGTAATGAAAATAAAAAAAAAACCTGCTATTGCTGAAGACTAAGACAAATAAATAAAATTTGCTGCATTGCTCGGTCCCTGTACACCAATTCAGGTGCAAATCGGGTCCCAATTTCTGCCTGAATTTGCACCTGATTCGGGGCCAAAGACGCACGGGACCCTTCTTCAATGCAGACCACAGCTGCCCCGGAGGTGTGTGAACCGGCTCTGTTGAGAGCCGGGCACACTCTCCCGTCATGCATATTGGATGTTCACATCTAATTCGCATAAGTGTGAACCCAACCTTAAAATTCTCCTTCACTGGGCAGATTTGCATTGCATTGGACATATTTGTGAATCCTGCACTGAAAAAATAATAGCTGAACTCTCAATCTCACGTGTATATTTTTCTTACTAGATAGGTATGTATTTTTCTATATGGGGAAATATGAAAGACCTTTTGCTAATGTTCTAGCTATCCAACATACAGGCGGTTGTAAAACAGAAATCTATACAATTGTGTTTAGTGTTGGAAAAACCACATGCATATACACACATCCCCTTTCTTTCTTCATACAGATGAGGCCAGACTTTCCATGTTTTAGTTTTGAAATCATTCTTCTGACCACACTTCTGTGGCTCCCACAGTAAGGCCATGATCATATGACAGCATTTATGATTTAGAAGAAGCATACCTATGCTTTCAAAGTGGACAATCTGCTGTGATGCACAATAACTGGTTGTGTTAAAACGTGCATATTAATGTAACACACAATGAGAATAGGCCCTTATGGTTTAAGAACTAGCAAATATGAAAAAAATATATGTCTTGGGCCTTTCAGAGAGCTAAAAATGTGGAATGCCTATCTCTCTAGGAACAGTAATGCTTAAAATAGGCTTAGTTCCAAGTCAGTAACTCGTTGGGGATGATTTACTAAAGGCAAATAGGCTGTTTATTTTGCAAGGGAATTTGTATTTTGCAGTTTAATTTTCCTAGAATGTTTACTGAATGTGGTGAAATTTCATTTTGCAAAAATAATACCCAATCAAGTGCAAGGAAAATAGAAAAACGCATTTTTGCTTGAACAGGATTGGATGATATAAGTCAGAAGATATTCACCTCATTCACTGAGCTCTGGGGAAAATTCCCTTGCAAAGTGCAACCTCCCTTGCAACCCTATACTTATCCAGAATATGGATTCTTTGATTCCTAACCTGGTATACATTTAAGCTACATATTTATTTGTAGAACATGAGCTCCAGTTACTGCAATGCAACCTTAAAGTAAAGGTAGGTTTGTTACATTAATGCAGAGAATGCACTAAAGTGGCTGTAGACACCTCAGACATGAAATACGAGCAAAGCATATCCCCTCTATAGTGTGCACTTGTCTTAACCTGGGGCATGAAGTAATTTCTGTATGGTGCTTTGTTCCTCTGCTATCAGCATGAATCATTTCTGATAAGTTTTCCTGACACCAAGAGAAAAAAGGTGACGGGGGGAGCTGCAGCCAATTGGCAGCCTCAGCTCTGTTCCTGTGTGCTGGGTGGGGGATGTCCCTTCCCTCCAATCAGCTCTCAGAGCTCTCCTCTCTGAGCTCTGCAGTGTGTAAGACAAGTTCTATAATTTCTGGATTTTGAACAGATGTAGAGAAGAGAAGACTGAAGAGAAGCGGGTACAACCTATGTAAAAGGATTTATTTTATCTCTGTGTAGTGTGTCACTTGCGGCCAGTCACTTTACTGGGTATATGAAAGGGTTTAAAACCACTTTAACCTCCCTGGCGGTTTTCCTGAGTGTGGCTCGGGGTTAAATTTCAGTACCAAAAATCTGGCATAATCATAACGCCAGGGAGGCTACGGTAAAAAACAATCTTTACCTTTACAACCATTTTAATTTGGTTCTTGGTGAAGTTATGTCTTGGATGCTTGAGGAATTCCCAGGTTTCTCCTCCTGAAATTTCCTTACTACAGGGTTTTTCTTATAGGACCCGCCTTATCTTACTTTTTTGGCTTTTTCAATTTGTTTTTCACCATGTGAGTAGTTTTTGTTTTCTTATTATGCATATGTACTACGGTTGTTGTCAGTTATACATTGCATTGTTTTTCATAGTGGTTATTGGTTTTGATAATTGTGCACTGTAAAAATAAATATTTTAATTGTGTTTATAGCAGTATTTAACTCACAACTAAAAATGTATTGTATTTTCTGATAAACCATCAAAAATCATTTTTTTATATAGAAGTGGTGGATGCATTTGTTTTCTTTAGGTTTTTTCCCCCTCAGTTTTCACTTGATGATCCGGCCAGTAAAATACCTCCTTATTAGATTTCCTCCGCTCTGGCTCACAGGGGGTACCTTTTGGACACCAGCATTGTCAGTCTTCAGAGAGGGGAGTGTGAGATGAACTAGCAGATTTAAATATGCTAACACATTGAAGCAGTGTCCGTGGCAAATGGTCTTCCTGTTCTGTTGAAAAATAACAATTACTGGCCAAATTATCAGATGCAAATAGAAGAAAGAAAGCTTAAAGATAGAAAACAAATGCAATTTCATCTAACAATTGGTAAGCTGAAAAATAATCACGTTTGCTTTTGGGTTTATTACTGCTTTAAATACTCACAATATGATTTTATATAATAAGTGATCTTGTATGTACACCTTTTAAAATACATTTTGGCCTACAGTAATACGTAGTAGTGTTTTGTTTTTGTAAGACGCTGCTGTTTTTATGCTTTCATTGAGGTGATTTAATGAATCATTTTAATATTATTAGGTGACCCGTTATTCCTTTTTCTTATCCCATCTAATAGTACCTGTGCACATTGGCTCTTAATTGTTTCCACTCTCATGTAGCAGGTCTTATTCAATCCCTAGATAGCAGCTGTGAAAATTTTGTGCAGAAATTGATTTTACAATCAGAATTCAGGTGTTCTGGTTAAAACCCATGTCATTTTTTTTATGATTTTTCTGTCTGTGGGATTTGAACCTGTCTGTATTTTTGCTTTTTCTATTTCTTTATCTACCGTATATTCTATTTAACGTTTTGTGATTCATTAATACTAGTTAATAATTGTTGGTGCTTGCGTCAGGATATACATCTGAATTTCACCAGCCTTTAATGATGCTAAATTTCCATTTTGCGTGCTGTCTTTTAGTAACTGTTGCAACATCTGCCTTAGAACTTGTTCCTATGGGTACTTTTTCCATAACTGTTGTCATCCCTAGGTTGCATTCATCCATGTGAGAAATCCAATTCAGACAGTATCATATTGGAAGAGTGTGATAGAAAATAACCAGAGCCAGGAAATCCAATTTTCTGTATAGTTCATAGTGCTAAAAACAGTGCATGTGACATTAGCTTTAAACATTGTAAATTATTATATATATATATATATATATATATATATATATATATATATAAATAATTATAGAAAAATAATATATATAATGCAACTCAGAACTAATCTCAATGGAATAGGCACATTCCCAATGTTTATTCAACTGAGTGAACTCACATTCCAACAAAATGGATAACCATGTATTTTTCATAGTGCTAAAAAAAACAGTGCATGGGACATTAGTTTTAAACATTGTAAAGTGTGTGTATGTGTATATGTATATATATGTATATGTATATGTATATATATATATATATATATATATATATATATATATATATATATATATACACAGTGGGGACTGAAAGTATTCAGACCCCCTTACATTTTTCACTCTTTGTTATACTGCAGCCATTTGCTAAAATAATTTTATGTACACACAGCACCCCATATTGACAGAAAATCACAGAATTGTTGACATTTTTGCAGATTTATTAAAAAAGAAAAGCTGAAATATCACATGGTCCTAAGTATTCAGACCCTTTGCTCAGTAATTAGTAGAAGCACCCTTTTTATCTAATACAGCCATGAGTCTTTTTGGGAAAGATGCAACAAGTTTTTCACACCTGGATTTGGGGATCCTCTGCCATTCCTCCTTGCAGATCCTCTCCAGTTCCATCAGGTTGGATGGTAAACGTTGGTGGACAGACATTTTTAGGTCTCTCCAGAGATGCTCAATTGAGTTAGTCAGGGCTCTGGCTGGGCCATTCAACAACAGTCACAGAGTTGTTGTGAAGCCACTCCTTCGTTATTTTAGCTGTGTGCTTAGGGTCATTGTCTTGTTGGAAGGTAAACCTTCGGCCAAGTCTGAGGTCCTGAGCACTCTGGAGAAGGTTTTCATCCAGGAAATCCCTGTACTTGGCCGCATTCATCTTTCCCTCGATTGCAACCAGTCGTCCTGTCCCTGCAGCTGAAAAACACCCCCACAGCATGATGCTGTCACCACCATGCTTCACTGTTGGGACTGTATTGGACAGGTGATGAGCAGTGCCTGGTTTTCTCCACACAGACCGCTTAGAATTAAGGCCAAAAAGTTCTATCTTGGTCTCATCAGACCAGAGAATCTTATTTCTCACCATCTTGGGGTCCTTCAGGTGTTTTTGAGCAAACTCCATGCGGGCTTTCATTTGTCTTGCACTGAGGAGAGGCCTCTCTGCTATAAAGCCCTGACTGGTGGAGGGCTGCAGTGATGGTTGATTTTCTACAACTTTCTTCCATCTCCCGACTGCATCTCTGGAGCTCAGCCACAGTGATCTTTGGGTTCTTCTTTACCTCTCTCACCAAGACTCTTCTCCCCCGATAGCTCAGTTTGGCCGGACGGCCAGCTCTAGGAAGGGTTCTGGTCGTCCCAAACGTCTTCCATTTAAGGATTATGGAGGCCACTGTGCTCTTAGGAACCTTAAGTGCAGCAGAAATTTTTTTGTAACCTTGGGCAGATCTGTGCCTTGCCACATTTCTGTCTCTGAGCTCTTCAGGCAGTTCCTTTTGACCTCATGATTCTCATTTGCTCTGACATGCACTGTGAGCTGTAAGGTCTTATATAGACACGTGTGTGGCTTTCCTAATCAAGTCCAATCAGTATAATCAAACACAGCTGGACTCAAATGAAGGTGTAGAACCATCTCAAGGATGATCATAAGAAATGGACAGCACCTGAGTTAAATATATGAGTGTCACAGCAAAGGGTCTGAATACTTAGGATCATGTGATATTTCAGTTTTTCTTTTTTAATAAATCTGCAAAAATGTCAACAATTCTGTGTTTTTCTGGTAATATGGGGTCCTGTGTGTACATTAATGAGGAAAAAAATGAACTTAAATGATTTTAGCAAATGTCTGTAATATAACAAAGAGTGAAAAATCTAAGGGGGTCTGAATACTTTCCGTCCCCTCTGTGTGTGTGTGTGTGTGTGTGTGTGTGTGTGTGTGTATATATATAAAATATATATTTTTTTTAATTGTTCTTGCATTTCCCTTCTTGGTTAGTTGTCTTTCATCAGCTGCTTGGGGGGCAAATGTGGCTGTCAGCTGTCCTTCAAATACCCCTAGAACCTGCTCAAAAGGTGCTTACCACCTTAACACATATTTTTATAAATGTTCACCATGCATGAACTCAAGCAATGGCTGTCTTAAATACTGTATGTAATTTAATAATATATATTTAATATAATTTAATACCTCAACATTCTGAAAAGAGAAAAGTTACTTTAGTACAAAGTACATAGGCAAAGAACTCACTCCTGTCTTGTCCCCAGTTACATGAAGCATCAATATGCAAAAAAAAAAAAAAAAAAAATGCTGCTTTCACCAATTTTTTTTACCTTGGTTCTAGCTTTACAAAATAACAGATGCAACAGTTTTGAGGTTGGATAAAAGGCTCAGTGCACTATAACATTGTTGTTGGTTAACTAGTTGATTATTTATAGAGAATGAAAACCAAAATGAGGAACGATGAAAGAGGAAGGAAGGACAAAGGGACATTGTTTCGAATGAAGGGCAGTCCCTCCAAATAAAACACAGTTGAGAGGTTTGTGCACATAACTACATAGTCCAAATTTTTATCCATGCATAGGGATTTTTTTTTAATGAAAGGTAAAATGTTAGATTTACACATAATTTACTATAGATTGAAAAATGATTGGCCTTAACTATGCACATTTAGCTGTCATTCTTTACCAGTGCATTTACCTCTATAAAAAGAGATTTATCAACATCTGAATTAGTTTTTATATTATAACCTGATTTCTGTAAGCTCTGCTGTATTTTTTTGACGAAAAGGAGTGCCAAAACACATCCGTCACTCTACATGGGCAAATCAAGTGATTTCTCATGGATACTTACACTGTTCTTACTTTTTACGTTTATATTTACTGTAAATTTGCTCCATGTTTGCAAGGTTGGTTAACCACTTGTCGACCGGCTCACGCCGATATACGTCAGCAGAAGGGCACGTACAGGCATATTAACGTACCTGTACGTTGCCCTTTAAGACGCGGCATTGTGGGCGCGTGCCCGCCGCGAGCTCCGTGAGTGTGATCGCGGGTCCCGTGGACTCGGTGTCCATGGGGATACCCGCGATCGTCTCACAGAGAGGAAGAACGGGTAAATGCTGATGTAAACAAGCGTTTCCCCATTCTTTCTAGTGACAGGACACTGATCACCGCTCCCTGTGATCGGGAGCGGTGATCAGTGTCGTGTCACACGTAGCCCATCCCCCCTACAGTTAGAACACATCCCTAGGACATACTTAACCCCTGCAGCGCCCCCTACTGGTTAACCCCTTCACTGCCAATCACATTTACACAGTAATCGGTGCATTTTTAATCGCA
Source organism: Lithobates clamitans (assembly GCA_037952925.1). Classification (NCBI taxonomy): domain Eukaryota; kingdom Metazoa; phylum Chordata; class Amphibia; order Anura; family Ranidae; genus Lithobates; species Lithobates clamitans. The sequence continues at coordinate 297,227 of JBBGZY010002200.1, forward strand.
CTGATCTCTGTATAAATGATAATGGTCCCAAAATGGCGCCAAAAGTGTCCGATCTGTCCGCCATAATGTCGCAGTCACGATAAAAATCGCAGATCGCTGCCATTACTAGTAAAAAAAAAATTATTAATAAAAATGCTGTGAAACTATCCCCTATTTTGTAGATGCTATAACTTTTGCATAAACCAATCAAACGCTTATTTTTTTTTTTTTTTTAATATATTTTTTGGGGATATTTATTATAGCAAAAAGTAAAAAATATTGCGTTTTTTTTTTTTTTTTTTTTTTCAAAATTTCCGCTCTTTTTTTTTTGTTTATAGTGCAAAAAAGAAAAACCGCAGATGAAAAATCTGGAAGCTGATTGGTTTCTATGCAGAGCTCTACCCCGATTTTTGCATGCTCCAGTTTTAGTAAATCGGCCCCTGTATGTCTTTGTTCCCTACAGATATCAATCTTTCTTCAGCCACTAAATGCTGCTGTGCCAGGCAATACTACACACACTGGAGGAAATTAATAAAAGTTCTATCTCAACTGGTGCCATTACCCATAGCAACCAATCAGCTTCTATCTTTTGTTTTTTTCCACACAGATTAGAATAATAAAATTTTAAAAGCTGATTGACTGTGCTCTAGTTGAGATAAAGTTAGTCTCAGACATTTTATTAAATTGATATTAAACCTTCATTTTTTTTATTTTTATTAAAAGGACTTGCCTGATCTGTGGATATAGCACAGATTGGAGGCTTACCATATCGCTTTTTCGGTTCCCCACTGGCTCTGTCTCCTTCCTGCCAGTCCCCCCTTCAGCAAGCCCTATGCAGGTGTGCTGCAAAGCCGGGCCGTGTGTGTCCATAGACCCACACAGCACTGACAGCAGCAGGAACCACAGGCTCTCAGTGTGTCCTGTAAAAGCAGGAAGAGGGGAGAGTGGTACTGCAGCCATCACCGCGCTGGATTGTAAGCGTCGAGTAAGTGTTTGGTGGGGTTCACAGCAAGTAGTGGAAATTTTTTACCTGAATGCAGGTACTTGACTCTGACGAACTGTGCATAACTCCCTTCATTCATTTTCCCCGAGAACAGCTATTACTTCTAGGCCCATAACTAATTATTGCGATTGGCACATTAGCTGTTCATTTGCATACTGAGCATTTGTATACAACTCAAAAAAATGTTAATACTGTATATTTTACACATTTACAGCATGGCCTTACCAGTATATTTGTATTTTTAGCTGAATCCCCACAGACTTTCTTACTTGGAGTGCTATGAAAGAATAGCATTGATATCGACAGATTTGAAATGCACTGGTCGGAATGGGGGTCCAAGATATTTCCTTGTCTCAAAACATTCTTGAATATAATTCTTGCTCTATAGGCCATGTATGCATCTACTGCTTGTGTGTGGATTTTACATTGGTAGAAAAATAAATTAAAGTTAAATACTAGTTGTATACGCAGTGATGTCTTAATAAATAAATATATATATATATACATACATACATACATACATACATACATACATACATACATACAATGCCAGTAGTTTAGTAGTAGTAGTATTATACATATATGTGTATATATATATAATATTATATATGGCATTCCAGTCTTTGTCTGTAGGGTTCAATATTGAGTTGTGAGGTTAGGACAAGAAGGCCTGGCTTGCAATCTTCGCTCTAATTCACCCCAAAGGTGTTCTATCGGGTTGAGGTTAGGATTCTGTGCAGGCCAGTCAAGTTCCTCCACCCCAGACTCAATCATCCATGTTTTTATAGACTTTGCCTTTTAGTTCAGATGTGATTTTCTTCCCTGGTACTAAAAACATTCACATATTGTATAATCTTTAACATAAAGTTTAACATCTCTATGTTTAAAATAAAACTAAACCCACCCATCTTTTACAGCCACAGAAGCTGCCATCTTAGCCTCTGGTTGATTTGCAGTAGCCAAGGTGCTGTTCATGTGATCACCTGCCATTTGATGACTTGACATTTCTGGTGAGAACACACAAGCAACGCTGCAAGTTATCCTTCACGACATGCATTGAGGGCCAGTTTACACCATAGAAACGCAGTCCAGATGCGTTCCAGATGCTTTTCTGCATGAACATTTTTGATGCAGTCCAGTGCACCCCCCTACTTTATTTTTTTTTATTTTTTTTTTTTATTTTTTTTTTCTTTTCTTTTCTTTTTTTATTTATTTATTTATTTTTTTTCTTAACCATGTTTTTCTTAACATGTTTGTTCCAGTGCATTTTGGAGCGTTCCAGTGTGTTTTTGTTCCAGTACAGGAAATATCCAGCATGTTCTACTTTTTTTTTCTGGAACTGGAATGCACCGGAACTGCAAGCTGTGAACTATGCCATTGAAAACCATATAACCTACTTTCCATGCGTTCTTGATGAAGAACAAAAAAAACACACTGGACTGCATGTGGTGTGAACTGAGCCCTGAAAGTAAATGTTTTTTGGGAAAGCATTAAATCGTTGGGTTTAGTTTCGCCTTAAATTACAGTAGTTTATACTATCCTTCCCTTTTACATTCTATTTTACCATCAACAATAACGAATTGCCTGAGTGCCCTCTGATGTTCCTGGACAAGGTACTTACATTTTGACGGCCAAAGTGTGTTAGACACTGCTTATTTATTTATTGCTGTTTGGCTGGTGCTGATCTTCAGAACAAATAAATCACAAATTTGACATTCCTCTTTCACTTATGTCCATCAACATAACAAAAATTAAAGGGTTGATTGACCTTGAAGATATTTGGCTATTCATGTAACAAATATTAAGAGTTCAAAATATGTTTTAGAAGTATATGGACTCGTTTACTCTACTTAACTTTTTAGTGTAGTAGTTAACCCCTTTCTGATCCCCTACTGTTACTTAACACCCTCAATCAAGTACCCATTTCTGGGAGGGTATAAATTTAAAAAAGTGTTCCTAAACCCACAATAGTAAAATCAGTCTGTATATGCAGTAAAGCATGCTGGTTATACTCGCTGTGGAACCTAAGCGGTTAATCCTCTGCATTGTGTAAAAAAGATGTTTGATCCTGTCTTCTCAGATGCTCGCCTTCTTTTACTGTCCCCAATCCATCTGCTGATAGAACAGAGCCTTGGAGGCACTCTGCACATGCTCAGTTTGGTGTGTATTACTAGAGAGATTTTTTGTTTTTTTTGGAGGGTGCATATGATCAGCACTGTGCCAATAAGCACTGTCCAGACAAAGTCATGGGCCATGCAGCCTCAAAGGACAGTCAGAGGAGAATGTAAACTCCTCCCACAAGCTTTAACCAGCGCTCGGCCAGACACTGATAGAAGTCACAAGACTGCTATATACTGCTGATGAGAAAAGGTATTTAGCCATTTATATTTACTAAAACAATTGCACTTTCATGTTCTGTGTACTGTGGAAGACCAGATATAGAGAAGGCATGTAAGATTTTGCTCAGTAACCACACTGAGTGATGATGGTATGTTAACCCTTTTGTTGCCACCATTGTAGCTGTGGTTTGGCAGGACAGTTTTTTTTTAATTTATACACTTGAACTTTTTGTTAAGTTTTAGTCACACTCCTAACACAGCGCCACTCCCTATACTTTGATTTGTATGGCAGGACAGTGAAAGCAGTGGCGGTCGCTCTCTGAGGGGCACAGGGGCAACGCCCCCCCTAATCTACATGCAGGGTGCCGGACGCATGGATTTTAATGGGATTTTTTTTTTTTTTTAAGCACTGAGGCTCTAATAGGCTTCAAAAAATGGTGGGCTCGGGGCGCAGAGCACTGCACCCCGAGCACACCCACTTGTGTGACAATAGCAAATTTATTTATTATTTGCTATTGTCTTACTTATTCTCCTCCCACATTAAGCCCCTAATAAGGGGGGGGGGGATCGCCGCCATCAGTCTTTCGCGGGGGTGGTGTTTGTCCCCCCCAAAAAAAAATTTTGAGCACCAGCCGCCACTGAGTGAAAGGACAAAAAAAAACCTGCATTTGTGATAGTGTTAAAAAAAATAATTGTGAAGATATTTGGAATGACATACATTGTACAAAATACAGTATTTTAAACTACAAAAAAATTTCAAATTTCTGACAATTTCTCAGCTTATTAAAATATATAAAAAAAGTGCAGCCTCTTCTCCCTGGAGCATCCTGTTTTCTTTTTAAATTAGCATGGCTTTATCTGCTCAAAGGTCTGTTCACAGGGAATGGAAAGACTACAAGTCCCATCAGCCACCACGGCATAGGACTCAAAGATCATAAATCGAGCACACAGTGATATCACCACACTTGTAGTCCAGTGTTTACTTCCTCCAGGCCCATAAACAGAAGGGCCTTGCCTCTGTATGGACGTGGAGCTCGTGGAAACTTTTTCAAGAGCCCATGTATTTTATTTGCAATGGACTGATTGCTGTTGCAATGCTCTGCAGGCTTTATGCAAATATTTTAATAAATTAATATGATTTTATTGTATTAATTTGGGTGCATTCATTTACATTTTTGCAAAAGGTGGATTATACCTTTTTATACAGGTTGCCATTTAAAGAGGAATCACTGATTCAGTAGGTACCAGGATACTTTGTACTACAAAAGCATTTGCATGGGATTATCAGAACCTGACCCTGTTCTTTTCAGCCTTTATATAATATTAATAGTAGCAAGTCAGTCCATTATTCATGTAGTAACCTTTCAATTGACCCACAAGGAAAATTGGTAGAGCTTGTGGTAATCAAGGACAAGGGGCAACTATGCCAAGTAGAGAAGAGGCATCAACTGTGTTTTGCCAGTTCTACATATACATGCCTATGTATGCAATGTAATTACAAATATTTTTTAGCCAATGGCAGTCGCTGAAATTTTGTGTAGATTGTCTATACGCAAGTAATCATTATAGAATGATATATATATATACTGTCTCCTTGCCAAAGCAAAGACAGTTGTTCATTAATAAATCTTTAAGCTGCATATCGATCTTTTGCATTACCGTCAAGATGTCTTTTAAATTCTAGCAATATTTGCTTTTTTTGTGCTTATATGCTTTGCATACATCAGCAGGATATTATGGCAGCGTCTCTCTTAGCTATGGTTTTGCATTTCTGTTGTCTGCTATACAATAGCATAAATAGCTTTTCGGAAGCAGATCTATTTTCATTTAAGTGTATGTATAGCCAAAACTTTATTTTATTCATTTTGGATAGAGGAGAAAAGGGCTAGAACCTGTGTAGGGCTTTTATTGCTTTCTGCATTCCCGCTATGTATATTCACTCTTTTTTGGTTTGTCTGAACTTTTGTTATAGAGTCAGAAAGTGAAACGTTGGGTTTTTCCTCCTCTCTCTTTTCACCAGTGTCTGGCTCAGCTATTCTCATTATTCCATGTTGGGTACTAAATTCCTGTATGTATTTCTGTACATCAGCTGCTATATGACTTAAAGCAGAAGTAAACCCATCGATAAAACTGTTTCATTTCCGGCACGTGTCGGAAATATAACGCTCCCATTGGTTGTGCTCTCAACCAAACTGTCAAGCCATCCAATGGCTGGGGTCATAACTGATCACATGAGTAGCATCATGGCAGTTGTAGATTAAACAGAGGCAAAGATGGCAGCTTCCTTGGCTAAAAATGATAGGAGGGTTTACTTACACTTTAAATGGTGCTCACCTGTACCTATATACAGTACATTTTTGTTGGTTGGTATTAACAGTGGAGCGAATACTTATGCTGTATTATGCTTGATGCGGTATGACATAGTTGGATGTTTGAACCTACTATATAGTTGTATGTATATGCCTAATACAACTTAGTTGAAAAAGCATTTTTGGTATGTGGTGCGCTTACTCTATATATTTAAAACTGTTGGACTAATAGATTTGTACACTGTGGAGGGGTTTAAGCACTCTGAAAAATAATTTATTGTTGGTTGCTTAAAGTGATACTAAACCTAGAATGTTCTTTTTTTAGGTCCACTGCCAGTGCTCTGAGCTCCTCTCCCTGCCGTGTGCTCTTATAGAATGCCGCTTGCTATGGGGGCTCTCGTGCGTGCCTGCTCACGAGCCTGCTGTGTATGTCAATTGACACACAGAACGTGGCTGTGCTCTGCCCCCTGCTCTCTCCTCATTGGCTGTGATTGACAGCAGCAGGAACCAATGGCCCCGGCTGCTGCCTCTCTGTCCAATAAGGAGAAAGAGAGCCAAGAGAGCTGCTGCTCTCGTACACATCACTGCATTGAGATCAGACATCTGGGCATCACTGGATTGAGATGGACATTATGACCATGCACCTAATATTGAGTAGTTCCCACTTTTGCTGCCAAAACAGCCCTGACCCCTCGAGCTATGGACTCCACTTGATCTCTGAAGGTATGTTGTGGTATCTGGGCAACTTGACTGGTCGGTGGCCCCATACGCAACAACTAGATGCACTCTTCCATCGATCTACATGAGGCAGCCTTCGCTCCCCACGTGCATCAATGCGCCTGGGCCACCCATGACATTGTCACCGGTTCAACAGTTTTCCTTCCCTCAACCACTTTTGTTAGATCCTGACCACTGCAGACCAGGAACACCCCACAAGAGCTGCAGTTTTAAAGATCCTCTGACCCAGAAGTCTAGCCATAACAATTTGGCTCTTGTCAAAGACACTCAAATCCTTTATGCTTGCCCATTTTTTCAACACATTTCAACACATCAACTTCAGGGACAACATGCTGACTTGCTGCTAATATATCCCAGCCACTTTCAGGTGCCATTGTCACAAAATAATGTTATTCACTTTTACTGTCAGTGGTCATATTGTTATGACTGGTGTTATTCAAGTGCCCTAACACTGCATGAAATGACTTCAATGTTATACTGCCATACAATACTGTTAGCATTGCACACACAGGTTTAGAAAAGGGATACATGTATTATGTAAGTATGGAACATTTAATGGAATTAACGATTTATTTAGACAACCTAATGCTTTTTTTTCCCAGACTATCATTTATTCAGAGTTTGAGTAATATAGATTTGTTCAGAACAGTATAAAGGTCCTGTTTTATGCTCTTCTGTAATTTCAGGGAATGATCAATTTTGTTTTTGTTTAGGATATAGAATTGCTATAATTATTGTCCTTTTTCAATTGCTCATTAAAGACATCATTTCTTAACTAAGTTTTATTTATATAATCATTCCTGTAACCATTATCATACAAACCCATTGGAGCACGATTCCAATTTCTGAGATGAGGAATTTTGCTTGTTGCATTATTTCTTTTTTTGTATGCAGTTTAATGCATTATGAACATTTTTCTTGTGTTTATAAAATTGAATTATTTACATTAAGATTTTATACTGTAACGTTTCCTTTTGGTCCATGCTCACTCTGGGAATGTGTTATGATAGCTGATATGCACTTTTGTCTGACTAGCTCCCAGAAAGCATTTTATTGAGAACATTAATTTTCTTGTTTACAAGTGCGAGTTAGTCCGGTCAAACAGCGTGTCTGTTCTGATGTAATGAGCACGGGAAATTTGAGCCTTGTATCTGCTTTCACTCGTCCAATTGTTATGGTACACCGACAATATGGTGTATGGTAATAGAAAACACCACATGCTACTTATGTCTCCCGTGCAGGCTGTTTAGTTATCTCTTCTACATAATACATTATTGCAATTTTACATAAATTGTTTTTTTTTTTAATTATTGTGTTGCTACAATGTTTTGTATTGCAGGTAGAAAAAAATAAATCTAAGTTTAAAATATAGTCTAGTTGCCTATATAGTGCTACTTAAACATTTACTGACTTTGTTAATTGGATTAGCGCTCCTAATCTAACTTTATTCTACCATTAATCCATCCTATTACAATTGGATGAACAGGAACATGTAAACAGTAAACTAGTGCATTCTGTAATCCATCTTATTATTCAAGATGCGCTTTTGCTTGGACTAGTAGCTCTGAATCTGAGTTTGTGACACCTGGAAGCGTACCTCCAAGGAGTATAAGAAGGTACCCCCAGGGGCTGTATACAATCTGGTCAATCACTGATCTGTTCTCCAACTGGTGATTTTGTATAGCTTTACCAATTCGAAACAGTTATCCCTTGAGCTTATACTTCCATATCCAAGAATGCAACCATAGAGAGATATTCCACTAGCTTTTAATGAGCGTATGGGGAAACTTGTTTTTTTTTTCTAAGAATAGAAAAATAAAATTCTTTCTCTAGCTAGATATATATATATATATATATATATATATATATATATATATATATATATATATATATATATATATATATTATACATTTTTGTTTTGTTTTAGGGGTTCCTGGAAAAAACTGGCATAGTCCGTTATTTTGATAAAGCAAGATGCAATTGGTGTTTTTCATTTAATTGTTTTAGCACAGTTCTATTTTTTTTTTCTATATGTATTCTTTATTTATAGAAAGTTTCACAATTGCATTAAGCAGAAAAAGATAGAAATACACAAGATATATAGACCTAACCCTGCAGGTACAAATTCAGAAAGGGTGCCATTGGGATAGCACCCTAAGTCTAGGTCTAGAATATTCAACATGGGTACAACATAAACCCATCTTGGGCCGAAAGCATAACCCAACAGGCTTCAAGAGACTACAGGTAGATAGTTTGTTAATCAATAGCCCGTCATAAAACCCAACGCAATGTGGCAGGGTATACGGCATGTCAACTTAGAAAAGAAGTAAAGGGAGAGAGCAGGAATAAAAATGGGGGGGGGGGGGAGAAGAGAAGGGAGGGGAAAGGAGAGTGTGGGGGGAAGGAAGGGGGCAGGTGAGGCAGCACCACCAGCAGGAGGAGTAACAAGAGTATATCTATTGTCTAAAGAAATTATGCCCAGCAGACAAATGGGGTTGAAGAATGTCAAGGATCGAGAATGTAAGGAGAGTGTAGCAGTGCAGGAGATTAAACCGCCAGAATCTTTTTTTGAAATCATCCATACAGGAAAATTCAAGCCAATAGAACCATGTTTTATTAAACATTTCAGTTGTATCTTTGAGCATGCTAGTCAGACCTCCCATTACCCTAATGTTCTCTACTTTAAGGATCCATTGCTGTAGAGTAGGCAGGTGCAGTAGGCGGAATACACGCCTGGGCAGAGTAACTTGTTGCCTCACCGCCATTTTTTTTTTTTTATGTCGACAGTGGTACTGCATTGTGGTGCAGTAGGTAAAAGGAAGGTGTGAAAGGTAATGTCCTGTCAGTAAATGTTTGCGTGATCGCATGTACTGATAATCGGGCAGGACCAAAAGACATGTAACATGTCCCGTCTCTCAGCACCACACCTCAAACACGTTTCAGGAACAGAGGGATAAATACAGTACTATAGTGTTGGGGTACCACCGGGTTAAGATTTTTACCCCTATTCTTGAAATGTATTGCGTATAGATGATTTAAAGGAGAGGGTCAAGATCTTTTTGTGTTCTGCCAGGGCCCAGCCTAGTTGGAGATAATTTTCACATTTATCTAGATACCTAAGAGGGGTCTGCAAATATTCTGTGAGTAACACTTTGTAAGAGAGGGAAAGGGCATGTCTGGATGTCTCTTCAATCCAGCACTCCTTTTCATAGGTAGTCAGTGGTCTCGTAAAGGAAGAGGCCATGGCAGGAGTGCAGGAAATGAGAGAGTTGAAGCATTAAAAAATAACCCAGGTCGGAGACCTAAAATCTAGAGACCGCTCATCCTTTTTTTTTTCCTTAAAAAAAAAAAAAAGTGCCTATAGATTCAGGAGGACCATCAGACATGCAAGCACCAGCCAACTGCTTACAGTCAAATACCCTTCCTGGTTGCAACATACACATGAATGTTCAACAAGCTGCTCATCTCGTTGGGGGGGGGGGGGGGGTTAATCATAGTAATCAGTAATTGATCAGTTACTGAGTTACTTGATGTTTTAGCACCTCAACATGTTGGATAGCAGATGTGTGTAGACCCCTAAGTGTTTTTCTATGTGCATATGACCTTGTGTGAATTATAAATATCTAAATGCTGACATGGGTTTTAATTCTATTTTGACGCAACTGAAGTTCTCTGGCTACCTCTTGTTTTCGAAGAGACCCTTCCATAAATTGCTTTTCTTTAGTCAGCTGAAGATTGGTTTCCCTTTGACATGGGTTTTTACTCTTGCAGTGTGTTATTAAATAAGACCTATATTTTGACCATATGATATGTAGTCTGTAACTGATGAAATGATGTCCCTTTTTTTCTCTCTCTCCTTTGTAGTGTGCTGGAGAAGAAAATTGGGTAGACAATCGCACTATTTATGTTGGTCACAAAGAGCCTCCTCCTGGCACTGAAGCATACATTCCTCAGAGGTATCCAGATAACAGGATAGTCTCCTCAAAGGTAAGATTGTTTACTCCTCTCCATCAAGTCACTTGTGTGGTTACCTGGCTGGCACTTGTAACTAGGACTGTATTTATCTACAGCTCAACTACTAACTGCTCAGTGCCTTCCTATCTGCTTATCACTCTTGGAGCAGAAGATTGCTGACGTAATATTTCTTCTCTTATTGGATTACATTCTGATGAGAGTTCTGTAATGCTTTTATTGCCAACAGAAAAGAACAAATGAGGTCACTGTCTCCTATTCTTTACACTTAATCTTTCAAATATATAGCAGTTTAAAATTGATTAAACAAAATGTTATGCAGTTTAAAATATATCATCTATGTATTGTTGTTATTGCCATTGTTTTTTTGCATGCATTTTATACAGCACTGATGTAATCCATGCCGCTTTACACAGTACAATAAACCATCCACACAATTCCCTGACCAAGTGGAGTTTAGTTTCCAATCTAATATCCCTATTGTGGTCAAATGATATATCCGTGACATTCGAGTGCCTGAGAAAGAGATGCTTGTGGGGGCAAAACATTTGTCCGTGTACTGGGTTAACATAGAAAACTCCTTCTGTACCTGACACCAATGTACTGAGGATTTGTCTGCAGTCTTGTAAGATTATGAACTGATCTTTTCTCTACACTTTGGGGCTGATTTACTAAAACTGGAGAATGCAAAATCTGGTACAACTCTGCACAGAAACCAATCGGCTTCCAGGTTTTTTGTCAAATCTTAACCACTTGCCGACCCGCCGTCGTCATTATATTGCGGCAGGTCGGGACGATCCCACGAATCGCCGTAGGTGTACGTCGGCACCTTTTAAGGGTGATAGCGGGCGCGTGCACGCCCAGCGGGGGACCCGACGCGTGTGGTTGGCAGTCACAATGGCCGCCGACCACCCGCGATCACCGGCACGAGAACCAGAACGTGGGTGTCAGATCCCCGTTCTGAGAGGAGAGGAGAAACAGATTGTCTGTTCCTACTAAGTCGGAACAGCGATCTGTCTCCTCCCCCAGTGAGTCACATCCCCATACAGTTAGAATCACTCCCTAGTACACACATTTAACCCCTTGATCGCCCCTAGTGTTAACCCCTTCCCTGCCAGTGACAGACACTGATTACTGTGTAAATATTTTTAGCTCTGATCGCTGTATAAATGTCAATGGTCCCAAAAATGTGTCAGAAGTGTCCGATCTGTCCGCCGCAATGTCACAGTCTCGCTAAAAATCGCTGATCGCCGCCATTACTAGAAAAAAAAATAATAACAATGCCATAAATCTATCCCCTATTTTGTAAACGCTATAACTTTTGTGCAAACCAATCAATATATGCTTATTGCGATTTTTTTTTTTTTTTTTTTTTTTTTAACCAAAAATATGTAGAATACATATTGGCCTAAACTGATGAAGAATTTTTTTTTCTTTACATTTTTTTTTTTTTGGATATGTATTGTAGCAAAAAAGTAAAGATGTATTTTTTTTTTTTTTTTTCAAAATTGTCGCTCTTTTTTTGTTATAGTGCAAGAAAAAAAAAACGCAGAGGTGATCAAATACCACGTCAATTTTGTTTGGGTACAACGTCGCCCAACCGTGAAATTGTCAATTAAAGCGACGCGGTGCCATATCGCAAAAAAAATGGCCTGGTCATTAAGGGGGAAATTTTTCTGGTCCCTAAGTGGTTAAAGTGTTAGTAAACCCACAACAGTAAAATCATTCTGTGTATGCAGTAAAGCATGTTAGTTCTACTCACTGTGGAACCTAAGGGGTTAATCTTCCACATTGTGTAAAAAGCTTGTTTGATCCTGTGTTCTCTGAGTATCCTCTTCTTCCACTGTCCCCAATCCATCTCATGATAACACAGAGCATTTGGAGTCACTCTGCACATGCTCAGTTTGGTGTGTATTGCTAGAGAGTTTTTTTTTCTTTCTTTGGGAGATTTCATCTGATCGGAACTGTCCAGACAGAGGGTCAGGGGTCATGCAGCCTCATAGGACAGTCAGAGTAGAATGAAAACTTTTCCTACAAGCTTTAGCCAGACACTGATAGAAGTTACAAGACTGCTATATACTGCTGATGAGAAAAGGTATTTAGCAGTTTATAATTACTAAAATAATTGCACTTCCATGTTGTGTACTGCGGGAGGCCAGATATAGCAAATGCAGGATCCTGGGTTTCGTAACACTTTAAGGGAGAAGCACGGCCGATGTTTTTTTGGCCCTACTTCTCCAAAGGATCACAGAAGTGCTGTCTCTCAGCTGGTCCAGGCTGGGGAAAGATCCTGACTTTACAGTCAGGATCCACTCAGATGCCTGGACCTGCTGCTGGCACAGCCTCTTTGCAGCATTGCTGGGAGACTGAGCCAGCTGCTCCCCTCCCCAGCCCAGAGCTCCAGAGAGTGCTGAAGGGGAGAGTGACTGACCATCACGGCTCTCTGCTCAGAGCAGATGGGAGAACTGAGCGATCAGCGGTCTTTGATCGCTCAGTTCTCAGTGCAGACCTGCCGGGGGACAAATGCAGCATTGAATCGATGCTGCATCCACCTAGGTGAGTATAAGGTTTTTATAATGTACCCCATACTTCTCTTTTAATTTAACAAGCTGAAGTTTGAAGCTGATTGGCTACCATGCAGAGCTGCACCAGCTTTTTGTGGTTCTATACATTGTTGTCTACATACATGTTGAATTATTACATGAACACAAAAAATTACATTTATTTACACAAACATGTGATGCACCGTACATTGCATAGAAGCATAATGGGGTTGATTAACGGGGTTGGATAAAAGCAAATAGACTGTGCAGTTTGCAAGTGCAGTTGCACTCTTTTTGTCCAGAGTTTAGTGAATGAGGTGAAGCTGTGATAATTTCTATCTTCCAATCATGTGCAAGCAAAAATGCTGTTTTTTGTTTTTCCATTTTCCTTGAACCTGATTGGGTATTCTTTACCCCATTGAAGCTTCACCATATTTGCTAAGCTCTAGGGAAAATGAATGCATCTGTACTTGCAAAGTCTATGTGCCTTTAGTAAATCAATCCCTTAGGGTTCTTGCACATGGTACTGATGTATGAACATTGAATCTACCTGATAGAAAGTTCCTGGGCAAAAAACATAGGTATTGTCTATATAGTAAAGAGGAAAAGATCGCCTCTACTCCTGACCAGCCCAGGTGAAAAAACGATAAGGAGCAGTGGCCTCGGCCTACAGGTCTCCATCAAACCACACACTGATGCATTTCACCTTGTGCATCGGGGCTTAGTAATAGTAATATTGTCCGTATAGTACATGCATTACATACAAGTATACACACATACTTGTGTAAAAATTCTTCTCACTCCCAGAATACCAAATATTTGCATGATATAATCTAATCTTCAAGGGGGAAGGTGCGATCTACTTGCGTATGGTGGAAAAATACAGACCAACACGATTTTTTAACTACTTGCCGCCCGCGCTATAGCCAAAAGACGACTGTAGTGCGGGCCTTAATTGCCGGGAGGGCGTCCATGGACATCCTCCCGAGCAAGCGTTGTCTGCGCGACCCTGCAGGTCGCACATGGCGCACTCTGTGATCACCAAGTCTATGAGACTTGGCTGATCACAAATCTGAGTAAGGGGTCGATTTCGGCCCCTTTTGATGTGATCAGCTGTCATCCAATGACGGCTGATCACGTGATGTAAACAGAAGCTCGGTAATCAGTATTTTTATTTCCTCACGCTATCAGCATGAAGGGGAAAAAAAGCTGATCACCGGCTTCTGTTAGAGGGACATCGGTCCTTCACTCAGAAGGCTACGGCTGTGCCCACCAGTGTCACCTGCCACTGCTCACTGTGCCACCTACCAGTGCCCACAGTGCCACCCATCAATGCCCACCAGTGCTGCGAATCAATGGCCATCAGTGTCTAATAATCAGTGCCACAGATCAGTGCTGCCTATCAGTGTCACCTACCAGCGCCTGCCAGTGTCCTTCAGTGCCACCTATCAGTACCGCCTCATCAGTGCCTATCAGTGCAGCCTCATCAGCGCACATCAGTGAAGGAGAAAAATTACCTGTTTGTCAAAATTTTTTAACAAACTATGAAACGGTTTTGTTTTTTTTGTTTTTTTCAAAATGTGGGTCCCTTTTTGTTTAGCAAAAAATAAAAAACCCAGCAGCAGTTAAATACCACCAAAAGAAAGCTCTATCTTTGTGAAAAAAATGATGAAAATTTCATTTGGGTAAACTGTAGCATGACCGCGCAATTGTCATTCAAAGAGTGACAGCGCTGAAAGGTGAAAATTGGTCTGGGCAGGAAGGGGGTTTAAGTGCCCTGTAAGCAAGTGGTTAATGATCTAGTTTATTCATATTTACATGCCTATATGAACAGGCCTATTAAAGGTAATGGGCTGCTTTCAGATCAGTAAAAAAAACAAAAACAAAACCTGAACGCTTAAAATGATCATAAGGACAAATATACAGTGTGGGAACCTCCTCATTGTGGCCACAGACAATAGTCAAAACCTGACAGAAGTTCCAACCCTTCCCTGTTTATCCCCACTTCCCCACAGGAGAAGGTATTGGCTTTAGATATACTTTAAATGAGATGAGTAATCGGTTCTATTAGGAAATTTGGTGATGATACTAATGTTACTGCTTTATATAGCACCAGCATCTTCCCCTTCACTGTACAGAGTGATGTCATTGATCTTCAGATAGACATTACGATAAAAGGCAAAAAAAAAGCACTAAACTCTCTCAAGGATGCTGGGTCCATTTAACCTGCCAGTATCCAACACAAATTGAACTAAAACCTCTGTGTATATAAAGCTGAACTTTAGGCAAATAAACACAAATGAATACAGCTCTGGAATTTTTATTACATATTTAAAATGTATATAGATTCTAACAATAAGTGTCCCTTATTTGTTCGCTTTTGGTCTGTTAACCACTTGACCTCCAGAAGGTTTTATCCCCTTTTTATGACCAGGCCATGTTTTGCTATGTGCTACTTTTAAGGCACTGTTTCCACTACTGCGAGTTGTTGTGCGACTTGACACATGTGAAGTCGCATGAGCAGTCAAAACCCATGTATTTCAATAGTCCCCGTTCTAATTGGTGCGACTCAAGTCGTAGCGACTCCAAAAAAGGATTTTGCACTACTTTGTTCTCACTTCGGTGCGACTTGTTCTCACATGGTTTTCACCGGTAGTATGACATCACACCAAAAATTGCATTGCAAAGTCGCACTGTAAATTGCACGACTTTGGGGTTACAATAGTGGAAACAGAGCCTAACTGGCAATTGCGCGGTCATGCAACACTGTGCGCAAGAAATTTAAAACAATTTTTTCAAACAAATAGAGCTTCCTATTGGTGGTATTTGATCACCACCAGTTTTTTTATTTTTTTATTATATAAACTAAAAAAAAAAAATATATATATATATATATATATATATATATATATATATATATATATATATATATATATATATATATATATATATATATATATATATGTGTGTATATATGTGTATATATATATATATATATATATATGTGTATATATATATATATATATATATATATATATATATATATATATATATATATATATATATATATATATATATATATATGTATGTCTTTTGGTAACAAAAAAAAAAATCCCTTTAAGTGTACATTGGTTTGTGTGAAATCTGTACGTCTACAAACCTTGATATATATACTGTAATTTTATGCAGCTTATAGATGCTCTACTGTATTGGCGGTGATCAGTGACTTATAGTAGTACTGTGATAGGGTGGCGAGCAATCTGGCGATAACAGACACTATCTGGGAGGGTCGTTACCTGACACTGATGTTGCTAGTGACACAGTGATCAGTGATTATACTGTACACTGACACTGTACTAAGGATACTGGCTGGGAATAGGTTAACATCCAGGGGCAATCAAGGGGTTAACTGTGTGCCTAACATTGGCTGTTTCTATTTTACTGGGAGAAGAAACACCCAGATTGCAGATTTGTGTACAGAGCCTTTTGTGTATATAATCATAGGATTGACGTGGATGACGTGCATGTATGTTATCCAGCCTGCCCTGCTGCAGTAAATGTACTGTGGCTGGGCAGCAAGCGATTAAACACACCATTGAAAGTGTTTTATTATCTTACGTGTATGTGATTGTATCTCTGTCCCTATCTACATGGTTTGTGATCAGTTACTATGACCCTTTGGGCCAACTTTGTTGACTTCCTATAAATAAAACTTTTTCAAAAAAATTAAAGTGTTTTATTATATCTGTGCAACAAGTGTAAAAAATGGCTGTTCATCCATTAAACTATTCTTGTGCTTTTTGTCTCTGAACTGTTTTCAGTGAGCATTATTCCCTGTTATCTCTGTGGACTACAAACCACCTCCCCATGTTATGGAGAAAGGAGGTATAGTGTAGTCCTAACGTGTTACACCTTGTACTTGGGTGACAGTGCTGCTAAGTATAGTTGTCAAGTAGAAGTGAGTTAATGGCAGGAATATCAGGTTAAAATAAAGGAAAGATGTGAAAAAAGAAAAGTAATGCAGCCACCACATCTATGGACGGGTAATCTGCAATTCTATCAATTTTTGTTCATGGGTTTAGATAATATAAGTGTTTGTTTGTTTGTTTTTTTGTTTTGTTGTATTTTTTATGCAGAAAGTGTAAGTATCTAAATCTGATTTGGCATTAGCCTCTTGCTGTAGAGCAGGGTTTAGAATTGGAAACAAAGTAGCAGAACAAAGAGCTAATCAGTTCATGCTCTGGCAAGAAGCCAGAATAAAGTATAGTAACATAGAAAGGGACTCCTCATCCTCCTTTCACTGTCCAGTAACAGGCTGGGGTAGGTTCAGGACAACCTGGGATCAGAGGAAGTGAGGTGAATGATGCAATATAGGGGTCTCAAAATTTTCTAAACAAAGGGCCAGTTTACTGTCCTTCAGACTTTGAGGGGGGCACAGACTGTGGCTATTGGGAGTAGAAAAGGTTCCGATGTCGGTGAGAAAAAATAATGCCCCATCGTTTGTTTTAGTGGGAATAATAGTGCACCTTTGTTGGTGTCATTGGGAGGAATTGTGCCCCATCATAGGTGTCATCGGGAGGAATTGTACTCCATCATAGGTGCCATTGGGAGGAATTGTGCCCCATCATAGGTGCCATTGGGAGGAATTGTGCCCCATCATAGGTGTCATTGGGAGGATTTGTGCCCCCATCATAGGTGTCATTGGGAGGAATTGTGCCCCATCATAGGTGTCATTGGGAGGAATTGTGCCCCATCATAGGTGTCATTGGGAGGAATTGTGCCCCATCATTGGTGTCATTGGGAGGAATTGTGCCCCATCATAGGTGTCATTGGGAGGAATTGTGCCCCATCATAGGTGTCATTGGGAGGAATTGTGCCCCATCATAGGTGTCATTGGGAGGAATTGTGCCCCATCATAGGTGTCATTGGGAGGAATTGTGCCCCATCATAGGTGTCATTGGGAGGAATTGTGGCCCATTGTTGGTATCAGTGGAGGAAATATTGCCCCAAGGACTGAATAAAAGCACGCAAAGGGCCACATCTGGCCCCCCGGGCTGCAGTTGGAGATGACTGCCTTTAGACTGAGGACATCTAGTGACAGAAAAAGTACTGCTACAAAAATCTCTGGACTAAAGGTGAATATTGCAGTTTTGTTAGGTTATCCTTCAGTAGGCTTTTCAATTTATCCCATTATTTTGAGCTTCTGCTTTAATCCGTAATGTGGATCCAAACCAAAATCTCATGAAAGCTTTAACTTATAAATGTAGTTTTGTAAAGATTTGTTTCAAGCTCTTAATTTTGCAGCTTTTTTTAAACAAACACCTTCTGATCCTGCCAAGAAGGTACTTCTTCAGGCAGTTCATGGTATTGGATGACAACTGTCTCCCAGTTGTGTTCCTGCTTTGTTACCTAGTCACATGTGTGCCTGGCTAAGACTTCAAATATATGTGCTGACGCAATAAGCAGAGACAGTCTACTGTTACTTTTAATAAACCATCAAAAAAATGCCAATTGTGAATGATACACAAACAAAATGTCATCAAGGTAATGTTTTGATCTACTTTAAAAGAGGAGCTTCACCAAAGCATTTTTTGGCCATACTTCTCTTGTGGGTCACAGGAGTTCACTTACTTTTGCTCTCCTGGAAATCAGAGTCCGCTCATAGCAGGCTATTGCCCGCTGTCAGCTGATGTGGCAGAGCCGCTCCAGGCTCTGGAAGGATCCTGACAATATTGTTTGACAGCTGGCTCCTGTTGTCAGCTCGTGGCTGAGAGCTAGAGCAAGCTGCACCTGCCCCCTCCCCAGCCTGGCACAGGAGGAGCAGAGAAGGTAAACTGCTCTGTTGTCTGATGTTAAAGTGGGAGACAATTTGGGTACAAGTGATCACCAATGTCTTCGATTTGACATTTAAACAAAAACTGAAAAATCATATACAAAAACAAACCTTTTAGATTTCAAAAGAACACATTTTGCTGAAATTTCTAAAAATGTATTTGACAGGTTGGAGTAAAATGGCAGTAGGCAGTAATCAGTGGGCACTGGTAAAGTCTACGATCCTAGAGGCAACTAGATTATGTGTCAGGCAAGTTAGTAAGAGCAAACGGAATTAAAAACCAGTATGGTTGACTAAAGAGTTGTAGCTGACAAAGAAGAGTATAAAAATAGACAAAAGGAGGCCAAACACATGGGTGCCGTCAAAACACAGAAAGAGGAGGTAATTGCTAAATCTGTTAAGAAAGGAGATGAAACCTTTTTTGGGTACGTTAATGATAGAACGAAAAAATACAATAGGATCACTGAAATGAAAGCTGGGCACAAAACATATGTTCAGGGAGACCTGGAAGTAGCAAACCATTTAAACAATTACTTCTGTTCAGTCTTCTCAGAAATAAATTGCACTAACAATAACATAATTTGGGGAATTGTATTCATTTTTAGGATTTCTGGAGACAGAGGTAGCAGTGAAACTGGCTTGGTTAAAGCTTAATAAAGCAATGGGCCCTGATGTTTTTCATCCCACAGTTCTAAGAGAACTTTGAGGTATAGTTGTTGGAACATTAACAGATCTCTTTAACCTCTTGGCACAGAGCGCATGCAAATATACGGCCTCTCGGTGGCCGGGCCTTGGCGCCGAACGGCCACATATTTGAATGCAATAGTGCCGACAGTGCTGTGCCGAGAGGGCACACCTTGCGCACTCCTGGCACAGTGACCGGTGGCTCAAGAAAAATTCACGATTGTTGTTTGCGATCAGGACTTTTCCAGTCACGTGTCAGCCAATCACGGCTGTCACATGACTATAAGCCCTGGCCTGCCTCCCAGCATAGCAAACCTCTTAAAGAGCTGGCGGCAGCCGGTGCCAAGGGGTTAATCAATCTCTTCTAACAGGAGCTGGTGGACAGCTAATATTGTACCTATCCACAAGAAGGGCAGCAAGGTAGAGTAGAATAGAACTCTAGGAAGCATCACCAGAGGGGTCCTCAGCAGGAGGAAGGAGGTCCTGATTCCCCTATATAGATCTTTAGTGAGACCTCATTTACTATGTACTGTATATCTATGTGTGTATATACTATGTCCAGTTCTGGAGATCTCACTTACAAAAAGATATTGGTGAGATAGAACGAGTAATGGGTTACAAAAAATGTTTTATCCCCCCGACCTTTCACCAATCGAGAGCGACTTCAGGAACTTAATATGTATGACCTGATTGAAACCTTTAAATATATAAAGGGGGTAAATAAGGTTCAGGAGGGCAGTTTTTTCATATGAAACCAAAATCAAGAACACGGGGACATGACCTCAAACTAACTGGAGGAAAGTTCAAAAAGGGTAGTTGATGCTTGGAATAAACTTCCAGCAGAAGTAGTGAGCCAGTAAACAGTAAATGGCTTCAAACATGCTTGGGACAAAAAGTTAACAAACAAAAAACAAAGAAAAAAAACAAACAAAATCAAAAAATATACAAAACGTGTAAAAAAGAAACACACAATATAATTACAGGCAGACTCGATGAACTACTCTGTCTTTTTTTAGTTATCAATTTTCTATGTTTCTATGCTCAGTCACTGCTCTCTACTTTACTTGTAAATTGAGAACTGATAAGTGGTCATGTAATGCTCAGTTATCGGTCTTAGAGCCGACATGGGACAAAGAGGCGGGTATGCATGTTTTTTTTTTTTTAATACAGTGTTTTGAAAAAGTATTCATACCTCCTTGAAATTTTCCACATTTTGTCATGTTACAACCAAAAATCTAAATGTATTTTATTGTCCATTTATGTGATAGACCAACAGAAAGTGGCACAAAATTGTGAAGTTGAAGGAAAATGATAAATGGTTTTCCAAATTTATTACAAAAAAAAAATCTGAAAAGTGTGACGTGCATTTGTATTCAGCCTTCTTTACTCTGATACCACTAACTAAAATCTACTGTAACCAATTGCCTTCAGAAGTCACCTAATTACTAAATAGAGTCCACCTGTGTGTAATTTAATCTAAATATAAATACAGCTGTTCTGTAAAGCCCTCAGATTTGTTAGAGAACCTTTGTGAACAAACTGCATCATGAAAGCCAAGGAACACACCAGACAGGTCAGGGATAAAGTTGTGGAAAAATTTAAAGCAGGGTTAGGTTCTAAAAAAAATATCCAAAGCTTTGAACATCTCACGGAGCACTGTTCAATCCATCACTCGAAAATGGAAAGCGTATGGCACAACTGCAAACCTACCAATTGATGGGCGTCCACCTAAACTGACAGGCCGGGCAAGGAGAGCATTAATCAGAGGAGCAACCAAGAGGCCCATGGTAACTCTGGAGGAGCTGCAGAGATCCACAGCTCAGGTGGGAGAATCTGTCCACAGGACAACTATTATTAGTGCACTCCACAAATCTGGACTATTTGGAAGAGTGGCAAGAAGAAAGCTATTGTTGAAAGGAAGCCATAAGAAGGTCCCGTTTGCAGTTTGCGAGAAGCCATTGTGGGGGACACAGCAAACATGTGGAAGAAAGGGCTCTGGTCAGATGAGATAAAATTGAACTCTTTGGCCTGAAAGGAAAACGCTATGTGTGGTGGAAAACTAACACTGCACATCATCACCCTGAACACACCATCCCCACTTGAAACATGGTGGTGGCAGCATCATATTGTGGGGATGCTTTTCTTTCGCAGGGACAGGAAAGCTGGTCAGTTGATGGGAAGATGGATGGAGCCAAATACAGGGCAATCTTAGAAGAAAACCTGTTGGAGTCTGCAAAAGACTTGAGACTGGGGCAGAGGTTCACCTTCCAGCAGGACAACAACCCTAAACATACAGCCAAAATTACAATGGAATGGTTTAGATCAAAGCATATTCATGTGTTAGAATGGCCCAGTCAAAGTCCAGACCTTAATCCAATTGAGAATTTGTTACAAGACTTGAAAATAGCTGTTCACTCTCCATCCAATCTGACAGAGCTTGGGGGGGGGGTGGAGGGGTGGGGGCTGAATACAGATGCGCGCCACACTTTTCACATATTTATATGTAAAAAATTTGAAAATTTTAAAAATGTGAAAATCAATTATCCTTTTCCTTCCCCTTCACAATTATGTGTTGATCTATCACATAAAATCCCAATACAATTAATTTACGTTTTTTATTGTGCCATGACCAAAAGTGGAAAATGACAAGGGGTACTTTTTCAAGGCATTGTGTATATATCCCAAACGTTTCCTTTAACTGGAGATGTTGTTTGTTAGGTAATCATAAACTAACATAATTTTCACAAGTAGAGAAAACAGAATGTTGTATGCTATTTGTAATTTTGGGCCATGCTCAGATTTGGTAGGAACTGGAGGATAGACCTTGATGTTTCTTCATATCCTCTATAAATTAATTTAAATTCATATGTATTATATTGTACCTGTGCATTTATTTGTAATGCCTATTAAATCTTACATGCCATTTCTAGTCTTTGTAATTAGTGCAAATATTGATTAAGAAGGAGTTGTCCGGTGATTCCCTAATGAGATGTTATACATTCTCTTAATTTCAGCTAATGAAAGCGGGCACAGCTGCACGTTCAGCTGCCTGCTGTGCTGCTATTAAATACTGTAGCCATGCATAGGTAATAAGAAAATCACTGTGTTCTGCTATTATTATTATTTTATTTAGTCCCTGTTGGATGGAAATGTTTATTGCATTAAATAATGATATTATTGTTGAAAAATAGAATTTGCACGCTAATTAATTTTGTTACCAAGAAGTTTCAGCCAGATATTTTCCAAAGTTATGATCTACGCCATTATGACTTAATAAAGTAGCGGGCCTTGATTTGGTAGCAGTACAGCCGTATGGTACATGATGCATCATGTATATCATCATCAAGTAATTTTGGAGGTTATTATTTGCTAATGGGATGATAACAGTGCGGGGTTAATTTAGTTACCAGGCAAGACTGACTACGGCATGAATCCAAGCAGAAAACAAACTTACAAAATTGTACTTTTATAATATAAACTAATCGTCGGATCCTGAACTACATATAATCTGACGCTGAACTGCAGACCAATATAAAATAATAAAAGAAACAAATAATGCAGCTCTATATTTATTAGTAAACCATTAAACAGAAGTCTATTTTCTTGAGCTTTTTTGCTTTAGAAATAAAAATGTAATGGAGGGTACTACTGTCCTCCTGTGTTCATAGAACATACTGTGCTTTCTAATAAGACAGACCAGCAGTAGCTGCTGACTTGTAGACTGTATCTCTCAACACACAGGGGACGACTAGAATGGGAATAGTGGGCATATGAGAGTCAGTACAAATAATATATGTTGGCCCTGAGTGAAGATACTACCCAATTTTCTACTATGTGCAGATTGAGGTTGTGTCTGTAAGGGAATCCGATCTCATCTATGTGCTATGTGGGAACAAGGAGGTTTGTTAAGGCCAGGCAAAGATGACAATTGTGATTTGCATAGACATCATGTCTCAGCAGAAATCCCCCCCCCCCCCCCCCCCCAAAAAAAAAAAATCACTAATCAGTACGCTCACCCCTCTGCAAGCCAAGATTCTCTCCAGACAAAAATGCAAAAATTCCCCCTCCTTCCAGTCCAAGACTCTCAGTACAAACTTTTGCCCTCCAATCTCGCCTCCCAGGTCAAATTCCTTCCAATTTCCCCCTCCTAGTACAGATCTCCCCCGCCCAAAAAAACCATCCCTCCTAACACACTTCCTCTTTTTCCTGTCAAATTTCCCATCCTTACACAATTCCCCCCAATCTCCTCTCCTAGCATAAATTCCTCCTACTACAAAGCCCTTCAAATTACCCTTCCCAGCCAAGTCCTCTACTCCACATCCCACCTCCTAGTACATATGTCCCCAATCCCCTCTCTTAGGCCAAACTCCCACACCCCCTCCTAGCACAAACGCCCCCCCCCCAAACCTCCCTCCTAGCACAAAATAACTCAAATCCCCCCTCTTAGGACAAATCAAATCCCCCCCCCCCCCTCCCAGCACATTTTTCCCCTCCAAATCTCCCCTCCTAGCACAGAACCTCTCCCCTCCAATCCCTCTCCTAACACAAATCCCCCACCTAGCACAAATCCTCTTCCATCCAAATCCCTTCTTAGCACAATCCCTCTCCCCTCCATGTATGTTGTGTTTTAGGAAGCATTGAAAAAGTTTTAAGAATTCTTGATAAACGCCCATGAAAATGTTGATTATCTAGAGGGAAGTGCCTAAAGGCAAAGTAATTTTGAGGAAATGATCTGCTTTGAGGTGTGGTTAGGTTGTGGTTTGATAGTAGAGATTTTTGTGAGATTTCTGCAAGATGAATTCATGTACTTTGATATTTTTTGACACTTATTTTGGTCCAGCTCCGCTTTGCTGAAACAAAAGGCTTTGCCGCTGGCAATAATGCTCAGTGCTTCTGCTCCTGCCTGGCACTGTCAGTATTGCTGGCTGGCTTAATGCTTTTGCCTGCACACAGAAGCAAATGGTGTTACCACATGACCTCACCTACTATGTAACTATCCACAACATACAGGGATATACAAGGTAATACTGACATATAATCACACACATAGGTTGCACTTGATGGACTTGTGTCTTTTTTCTACCTCACCTACTATGTAATATGTAACTGCTTTGTACAAAGAGGTAGTGGCTGGACCTGCTCTATCCTAGTTCTCTATTATTTCCCAGTGCAGTGGGATACAGGAGCCCCCACTGTCTCTCCTGCAATGCGGAGATGACACTTTGTAAATAATCACAAAAAAGATACTGTGTTCTCCTTCAACAAAGTGCATTTCAAATTATAATGCATGAATAAATACCGTAGCCTGAACCTTTGAGAAAGCCAATTGGGCACTATACGTGAGGTGGATGTTGACGTAATCATGCTGGGACTAGGTAGAGCTATGTATGCTGAGGATTGTATTGTGAAATACCGTTTTTTACGTATGAAATGTGAGTGTTTTTTATATGGAAATAAATAAGTTGCTGTGTGTGTTTTGTTTTTTTTTTGTTTGTAATTCCTTTATTTTCAAAAAAACGTTACCATCAACTGCCATGGTATGCAATGATAAGCAAAAACAGCAAAAGATTACAGAAAGGGTCTTAATCACAGAGTTAAAGAAAGCAAAACATGTTTGGCACTGTACAATATAGTTGGTCATATAGAACTATTACGGTTTCATATATAGTAGTCGGTGCGTCATGCTGGAGAAACCCGTGGGTAAGCATATGAAAGACCCAAGACAAAAATACTTAAGTGCAAAAAAAGTATGATAAAACATAGTAAAGTGGAGTAACTTAAATTCAAACCTTTAACATGGCAGGGAGTAATTCTTCCCTATGGCCTGCCTAGCCCAGAAATGGGACATATATAAAAAGTGAAAAGTGATACGCATATAGGGATATACACCATATCTGTACAACAGATCCCATTGTTGAGTCAGGGAAAGGGAGAGGGTAAAGCCGATAGGGAGGGGAGGGATTGGTGATTAGATAACCCCAAGGCAAAGAAGAGAACGGATAAGGAGGGGGGTGGTACGAAAAGGGTGCAAGGAGGGCCTCTCCCCCAGTGATTGGAGCGAAGTCCGGGAGGTCAGGTCAGTTGTGTTATCTCCTAAAGATAAGCATCAGTGCATACAAAATGGTTCCAGGGTCGCCAGGTCTCTCGGAAGGTCTCCTCCCGGTTGTGCAGGGTAGCGGTGAGATCTTCCATGTTTCTCAATGCATTAACTTTAGAGAACCACAGGGATTTTGAAGGGGGATTCTCCGATATCCAGAAGTCAGGGATCAATGTAGTGGAATGGCAAGCAGGATCTGGAGCCAGACTGGACTGGACAGCTTAAGTAGGCAGGACTGATGAACAGGATATCATCAACAGCTGAGTAACTGTGGAGATATAGGGGCTGGCAATTAGCCGACAGCTGAACGGCCAGCTCAGAGAAGGAAGGGCTGAGCCCAGCCCTGACAGAGTGGGACGTAACCTTCTGCCAGTCGAGTCAAGGAGGCATATATTATTGAGATGCAATGGCGGACCGGCTCCCCCGACGACAAATGTGTTCCAGTTCCTTGAGCTGGCGTGATGTGCCCGGTTTCCACAGGCACCTACGCAAGAAGTTGTGTAACTGGATGCCACTCCAAAAATCCAGTGGGGGGTCTACAGGAGACACCCCAGCGGAGGGGGAGAGTCGGCCATCAGGGCCCGCAAAGTCACAGAGACGGAGATGTCCACTCATGACCAAATGCTGGAAATGAGGATTCTGGAGACCCGGGAGGAATTCCGGGTTTCCAAGAACTGGTACCATAGGGGAGGGTAGTGGTGACACCGAGGAATGTTTGAAATCATCCCTGACCACCGGAAGTGTTCTGCCCAGCGTGGGATGGTCAAAGATTGCCTTTGGGAGAGGTGATGCGATCCATGACCAGCTCTTGGCTGTTCCATTGGAGTCCTCAATTTCCATGGCCACCCAATGTTTCGCCTCTGCATGACTGTGCCAATCCACCAGCCTGGTGAGATGTGCCGCTCTGTAATAGGCTTTCACGTCTAGGAGGCCCACCCCTCTCCTATGCTTCGCAAGATGGACAAGTTGCAACCTGATGTGGGTTTGCGATAGGACCAACGAAATCCCGAAACATTGAGTTTACCCGTTTGAAAAACTCTGGAGGAAGGCAGATGGGAAGTGCTTGTAGCAGATACAGCACCCTGGGCAATAGAGTCATCTTGAGGGCATTGCAATGGCCAAACCACGTTAACGTGAGTGAATGCCAATGGTGGAGGTCCGCTTTAAGGCGAGTAAGTAGTGGGGCGAAGTTTTTCTGGTACAGATTGGAGGGGGCAGAAGTGATATAGACACCCAAATAAGGAATATAGTCTGTCGCCCAGTGAAAGGAAAAAAGCCGGACGGAGTGATTTGATAATGTCCCTGTCCCCAGTGATGTTAAGAACGGACGATTTAGAGAAATTAATTTGGAAAAAGGATAGAGCACCATACTCCTGTAAAGACCGGAGCAGTTTCGGAAGGGAGGTAAATGGTTCTGTTAGAAAAAAGATCAGATGATCCGCAAAAGCTGCCACCCTATGCGTCCCTGAAGATTTTGGGAAGCCGGCAATGCCTGAGTCTGCCTGAACCATACACAGAAAGGGCTCTAAGGTGAGTATAAAGATCAAAGGGGACAGGGGGCAGCCCTGTCGCGTGCCATTAAATATGTTGGTTTGATCTTGTCTCATTGACCTTGACTGCGGCCGTGGGGTTAGAGTGGAGGGACATTATCCAGCAACATGGAGTCCAATATGTTCCAAGATGGCTTGCATGAAGGTCCAGTTTTCCCGGTCAAAGGCTTTCTCTGCGTCCGTAGAGAGCAAGAGAAGCGCTCGATTTGATGTCCGTCCGTGATCGAGTTTAAGGCTGAGACCAGTGGACGTGATGGGGTCTCAAAAAGGGCTTTGTAGTAACTCGGGGTGAGGCCGTCAGGGCCAGGGGCCTTCTTCGGCGTCGAGTGGGCCACGGCCATCCCCAACTCCCCAACCGTGATAGGTTCGGCTAATTCCTCTCGGACTGCAAGAGGAAGAGATGGCATGCCCGAGGAGGCGAGATAGGACTGAGATAGGACTGAGGGGTGGCACTGCCTGCAGGAGAGGACACCGAAGGGGAAGAAGAGCAGTCTAAGTTGTAGAGGCCCTCTTAAAAAGAACGAAACTCAGCCACCATATCAGAGGACGTGTGGAGCTTCCTCCCTGAAGAACCCATGATATGGGGGATGTAGGTTTTTGTGCGCGGACCTCTCAGTGCCCGTGCCAGCAACGTCCTTGGATTATTAGAGAATTCATACATGGCACAGTGGGCCCAGGCCAGTTTTTGCTTTGTTTTGTGGAATAAGAGCGTACGGAGCTCCTCACGAACCAAAAGAAGATCTTGATACATGGTACAAGCAGGGCTTTTTTTCTGCCGAAACTTGCCAGAACGGAGTTCCGCCACCTTTGGCAGCCCTGTCCTCTCCCGCTTGTCAAATAACACAGAAGCTGGTAGAGGACTCCTCTCCCTCCACCAACTTCTGTGTGCTTGTATCGGCAGGCACATGATGCTGGATGTTTACAGCTTGGTGGATGTCCCGGTCCCGACACTGCAATCGGCCACATTCTTTGTAAATATGGGGCTTGGGGAGGCAGCTACTTTCTCCACCTGCCGCCTGTTACAACTGTGTGTAGCACGGAGCGCAGTGAAGTGCTGTGAAACTCCTCCTCTCCTCCGTGCTACATTGCTAATAGGCAGAGCTGCAGGAAACTGTACTGTGATGAGGGGGATCTGTGAAAAGGTGAAAGAGCTGGGGGGAGGGGGGAATCTGTAAAAAGGTGAAAGAGCTGGGGGGAGGGGGGATCTGTGAAAAGGTGAAAGAGCTGGGGGGAGGGGGGATCTGTGAAAAGGTGAAAGAGCTGGGGGGGATCTGTGAAAAGGTGAAAGAGCTGGGGGGGGATCTGTGAAAAGGTGAAAGAGCTGGGGGGAGGGGGGATCTGTGAAAAGGTGAAAGAGCTGGGGGGAGGGGGGGTCTGTTAAAAGGTGAAAGAGCTGAGGGGGATCTGTGAAAAAGGTGAAAGAGCTGGGGGATCTGTGAAAAGCTGAAAGAGCTGGGGGGAGGGGGGATCTGTGAAAAGGTGAGAGCTTTGGGGGGGGGGGGAGGATTTGTGCAAATGGGAGAGCTGGGAAAGGGGGGATTTGTGTAGGGGTGATAGCAGGGAAGGGGGTGTGCTGATTGTGCAGAGGTGAAAGCTGTAAAGATAAGCTGTAGATGGGGGTGCTGAGGTGAGTTGTGGACTGGGGGTGTAAACTGTGGGGGGAGGGGTGCAGAGGTGAGATGTTAATGGGGTACAACGGTGAGTTGTGGAAGGGGGTGCTAAGGTGAACTGTGAAAAAAAGTGCAGAGTTGAACTGTGGATGGGAACAGAAGAGGTGGGATGTGGATGGAGAGGTGTGTACGTGAGCTGTTAATGCTGGGCGCAGAGTTGAGCTGGGAATGGGGCGCAGAGAAAAGCAAAGAGGTGTGCAGAGACGAGTAATTGATGGTTACTTTGAGGGATTTTTGCTTGGAGGGGACAAGGGAACTTTGCTGCACCCTGTATGATATGCACTCCTCAACTGCACAATACATACTCCTGAGTGCTGTACTCTGTGTGTTTCACTTTTCTGAACCTTATGCCTTCTGCGATACCTAGTTCTGTGCCTCGAGCCCACTATTTGGCAATTTTCACCAATAAAGGAAGGCGAGGCTGGGGGCGGGGTTGTGGGTGTGGTTGGGGCGGGGCATTGGCCCTGAAGGGTGAGTTTCAGTACCTATCTTCTGAGAAAAAAAGCCCTGGGTAAAAGCAAGGCTGGTCTTATGGGAGCACTCCAAGCTGGGCAACTGGGCCAAAAGTTCCTCCGTGTGATGGGTTCTCTCCCTTTTAAGACGGTTCCTTTTCTAATCAATGCACCTCGGACCACTGTCTTGTGAACCTCCCAGACTACCAAAGGATTTGCGACCAATGCTACGTTGATGTCAAAGTAATCTCGCAAAATGGTTAGGAGCTCAAAACAGATCTCATCTGATTTGAAGCAAGGACTCATTCAACCTCCAGGATGGCAGAATCTGAGGTATAGGACATAGTTGAAGAAGTTGAAAAGTCAGGCGAACCGGAGCATGTTCTGAAAGGGAGATGACGTCAATGCCAGTAGACACTACTCTGGCTAGATCCTTGTGTGGGATCAAAAGGTAGGACCACTGTCTTGTGAACCTCCCAGACTACCAAAGGATTTGCGACCAATGCTACGTTGATGTCAAAGTAATCTCGCAAAATGGTTAGGAGCTCAAAACAGATCTCATCTGATTTGAAGCAAGGACTCATTCAACCTCCAGGATGGCAGAATCTGAGGTATAGGACATAGTTGAAGAAGTTGAAAAGTCAGGCGAACCGGAGCATGTTCTGAAAGGGAGATGACGTCAATGCCAGTAGACACTACTCTGGCTAGATCCTTGTGTGGGATCAAAAGGTAGTCCAGCCGCGAGTAAGTTTGGTGGACCGGGGAGAAGAAAGAGACAACCTCCAGGGGTCAACTAGATGCATAGTATGTAGATCCGCCTTCAGGTGAGAATAGGGGAGATGGGAAGAGCCTCGCGAAGCATCCAGTAGAGGGTCAATGGCAAAATTTATGGCAAATGAGGAGCCCCTCTGCAAATTCCAAGATTTCTGGAAGAAGCTTCCGCAAAAATTGCGGGTGGTCCACATTTGGAAAGTAGACATTGACAAACATCCACCCTTTCAGGAGAAGGAAGTGGTCCATCTCATCTGGCCGCAACGCCTCAACGATCCAGGGAACCGATTTGGCGAAGAGTAGGCTAAGCCCCTTGGACTAGGAGATAGGAGAAACACTGTGGTATACCGTGGGGACAGCCCCATTTAGCCAGTTTAGGGATTCGATCACCGAAGAAGTGCGTTTCCTGTAGAAAAGCGGCTTGGATCTTACCCTTCGCAGACCAGCTAGAAGCTGAGAGTGTTTTCCTGGTGTGTTTAGGCCACGCACATTGAGGGATGTGACCTTGAGGAGACCCATGGCAACACCTGGCCAGAACGTGGGCACTATGGAGTGTGGAGAGTAACCCCAGCCGAGGTGACGCCCCTAGGCGAGAGGCAGGGAGTGGAGCTAGAGGGGGAGGGAAAAGGTGAGTGTGGGAAGGAGGAACAGGGAGGAAAGAGTGGGGGAAGGAGGAAAGGGATGAGGAGTAATCTGTCTTAGAGTGGGTGAACTAGGGACCCCAACTTAGCACAGAAAGTGCCAAAGTAGGAGTCCTCCCGTTTTGGAGGTGGTAGGAGCAATGGGAGTAGCCCCGAACGGGCAGTCGCGTGTAGATAAAACCAACACATTTGGAGATGCACAGGATGAGAACAACGGGAAACACGGAGTGATGAGATAAATGGGCAAGCTAACATAATTAAATAAAAAATAATTACGATATAGCCGAGAACGAGGACAGCAGCATTTTTAATAAGGGACCAGTAGCATAGACTATGCTGTGTTGGTGCACCAGAGAAGCGGCTCCCAAGACTGTAAAATAGTCAGGAAGGCGACATATCGGAAAGGTAGATGCGTGTACCACCCTAGCACCAAGCCCCGGGACACAAGACAGGGGGCCCAAAATGGGAACACTTCTAGATCATGTAAAAAGATGCTGGGCAATCGGCAAGGCCACCCTCTATACACAGAGAACACAGTCACCGGACAGGTCCCGTCCCCTAGCAAACGGATTAAGGACCTAAACTGAAAGGGCCCAGCGGGAGGGAGGGAGGGGTAGGAGGGCAGCGGGCAGGCGGAATGCATGTCCCCTCTAGGCACTGCCACGTGGGGCTAGCTAACCAAAGTCTGGCTTAGGTGGGGTAGAGATAACGGGTCACGTGGCCTGTCCGTAGAGCCTCCCCTGCTAGTGGATGAGTCTCCCGGCCCCCCCCCAGAGGAATGGCGGGCAGGGGAGAGCCAACCAACACCAAATGCAGAGCAGAACAAAGTATAACACAGTATATTATGTGAAATAGAGCCTGGCTGCCGGGCTCCACTAAAACTGATCCCTGGTTACCCGGGCCCTATGCCCAAAGTCCTGAACAGAGCACTGTATGGCTAACTAACTAGGGCACAGTAAAAACCTCAGAATGCTAATTTGTAGTTCTGTGAGACTCCAGGTATTGGACCAAATCTGGTCTCCAAAATGGTATATCTTTGCAAATGATCAGCTGCTAACGTTACGCATGTCTCATAACCATGCAAAATAGTTAAACCAAATTGTACACAAGCTGCGCTTATCAAAATAAAAAATAAAAAATTTCCACTAAAATATTAATAAAGTGATATTGTGCTTAACATATACAAAATCGATTAATACTATACTATACGTTAATGTGCAATAAATTTCAATGAATGAATAAATGGGTAAAAGTGCTCCAATAAGCCTGTGTATTGCAAATATTCCACAAAGCTTGTGCAATTTTAAAACATTAATAGATAATTCAACACAAACATCCATGCGATTTAGTGTTGCATCCAAGCATATCAGTACTGCATCTATGCAATATGGTGTTAGTGCAATGTTCGAACAATAAAAAGTTAAAAAAAACAAAAAAAGGCATCCATGCGATTTGGTGTTGCATCCATGTGATTCTATGCAATTCAGTGCTGTGTTGCTGTGCAATGATCAAATTAACAGTTCACAGATCTTCCACAATCCATTCATGTGTTATGGTGAACACAAACTAAAGTGCTGTGCGCTCATTCAAGTGCTCCCCCCAGGTGATAGCCCCTCACCTTAGGGCGTGCGATCTTGCAATTAAGCTTGGTCAGAATGCGCCTTAGAACCTCTCTGGGTTCGATGTTATATGCAGGGTCCTGGATAGATTTGCACTGGTGCCTCTGTTCCTCACAGCAGTCCCGTTTGTACCTCAATATATCAACATAAAAAGGACTTCATGGTGCAGTATGTACTAAATTTATTAAAATCATAAACAAATCCCGCAATGGGTACTCACAGTAACAAGGCGCTTAAGGGCACCACACTAAAACAGCAGAGACGAACGGGCAACAGCGGCCGGTATGGGGTGGCGTGCTAATTTGTCCCAACAGGTTATATGTATAACGTTCCGTCCTGTCCCCTTCCCCTACGTGTGTTCGATACAAGGGGTATTTCGTATCTTCATCAGGGGGTGATTTGAAATCACCCCCTGATGAAGATACGAAATACCCCTTGTATCACCTGGGGGGGAGCACTTGTATGAGCGCACAGCACTTTAGTTTGTGTTCACCATAACACATAAATGGATTGTGGAAGATCTGTGGACTGTTAATTTGATCATTGCACAGCAACACAGCACTGAATTGCATAGAATCACATGGATGTAGCACCAAATCGCATGGATGCGTTTTTTTGTATTTTTTTAACTTTTTATTGTTCGAACATTGCACTAACACCATATTGCATAGATGCAGTACTGATATGCTTGGATGCAACACTAAATCGCATGGATGTTTGTGTTGAATTATCTATTAATGTTTGAAAATTGCACAAGCTTTCTGGAATATTTGCAATACACAGGCTTGTTGGAGCACTTTTACCTATTTATTCATTCATTGAAATGTATTGCACATTAAGGTATAGTATAGTATTAATCGATTTTGTATATGTTAAGCACAATATCACTTTATTAATATTTTAGTGGAAATTTTTTTTTTATTTTGATAAGCGCAGCGTGTGTACAATTTGGTTTAACTATACCTACAAGCCGACAAACCCATGGAGCCAAAGAGTCAATGCTGATCAGGGGCTGTAAATGCCCAGTTCCCGGGGACATAGCAAGCTGCCTAATGATTCTGGAATCCGACACAGGGTCATAGGCTGCACAGTCTTACCAACCATTCTTATGGAAGAAAATGTCAAGCTTCGGATGAGGTTGGGTGGGATCTTGGTGCCTAGATGCCATGACTACATGACTAGAGGCACGAGGCTGGGGTCTTCGCAGCCATTGTTGTCTTGGCAGAGGTGGGCCGAGAATCTCCTGGGTGAGTAGAAAGTCAAACCAGTTAGGGACACTGATGAAAGGAGTATCAAGGAAACTGAACAGGTCCGGTATTTGGTCCGGAGAGCGAAGGTAGAACTCTGATCCCAATTCTGATCCCAGCTTCCGCACGATTAGGAAGCCCCAGTGGTAAGTGGCCTCTGCCTCACGGACCACTTACAACAGAGGTCTCATAAGGCCCCGTAGGGCCTGTGTTTGCCTGGAGACGTCAGGTTAGATTCGAATAGTGGGTCCGTCAAAGTCAATGGGGCCCTTTTGACCAGACCAGGTGTAGGATCTCCTCTTTAATGGTGAAGAAATGTACCCTACAGAGCACGTCTCGTGGCAGGTCCAGAGGAGCACGGCCTTGAGAGGAAAGGGGGGACCCCCTCGGGCCCTGCACTCTGTGGACCCTGTCCAGCTCTAGCTCTGAAGTAGGAGGTTTGCCCAGGACCTGATTTAAAATACCAGTCACAGTGGCGCGTAGGTCCAGGGCTATTGTGGCTTCCGGAAATAAATAAGTTTTATTAGCGATTTGCACTATGGTTTTTTTCTCTTGCCTCCTATATGATTGACACCACACTGAGAGCTGCTGAGAGCCACGGATTTGGAGTGTACAGCCAGTGGGAGCGGTGTCACTTATAACTCTGCAAAGCGCATATAGACCTCCTTTTAATTGGTGAGGTTTATTTAAGCAGGTGAGAAGACCCATAGGTTGAGTGAAGGGCACTGTGGTGATCAGAGGCAATTACTGAAGAGTTTCTGGTGTATGGGACTGCACACTTGTTTTCACGGCCATTGAATCATTTATTTATGGACTGTATATATATTTAAAAGAAAAGATTGACTCATCTAAATTTTATATATTATATATAGATGATTTTTACATTGTTTTCAGTTATTTATTTATGCACTATAAGAGAGAGCGCTGCACATTTTTTTGATTTATATAGATTAATTGCATTTTTTAATGGTGGTTGGCTGCCTCCTATAGGTATATAGAGTTGAGTAATAGGTGGTTTATACAGAGGGATAGCACAGAAAGTTTTTTTCACTTTTTTTTAACAATTTATAAATACTTCACTAACACACCATAAATGCTCTAGGTGCTGTTAAGTTGCAGTTAAAGAGCATTTACATTGAAATCAATGAAGGCGGCTGATAAGCGTTGAAGCCCCACAAAAGCGATATGCTGTGTGAAGCATTGTATGGTGTAATTTTAATATTCATGGCAGGCATTGAAAGGCAGTTATGAGGCTTTAACCTTTTAGCGCCGACAGTACGTAAATATGCGGGCTCTCGGCGGGTGGGTCTTGACGCCTAGAGGTTGCATATTTGTGTACCAAAATAGTAAACAAACATGTCCTGAGAGTGTGCACCCGTCATGCTCCTGACACAGTTACCAGTGCTAATTGAGATCGGGAGCTTTACGATCATGTGACCGATGTTGCAGCCAATTATGGCGGACACATGATTATAATCCCCTCCGTGCCTCCCGGCATCAGAAACCCCTTAAAGGGCTGGGAGGTGCCAGCGTTAAGGGGTCAGAAATGCTGAATAAATGCTGCAGAAGCACTATTTGATGCACAAACGAATGAGTCCTTAGGCTGTACCCAAATACAGCAGATGACACAGGAACGCTCTCTGATTGGACTGTACACAGTTTGATTACCTGCCCCTGTTTCCTACAAGGGCTGCTCACCTCCCGGCAGCAGGAATTGTGGGTAGGGGGCAGGAAATGAAACCGTGCACAGTCCAATCAGAGAGCGTTCCTGTGTCATCTGCTGTATTTGGGAGAGCACAGCCTGCACCTCCTCCCGGGTCTCTCCTTACTGCTGCTGTCACTTCTACCATTCGGACTTTACTTTTCAATTTAGGAGTTAACTGCCTCAGGCTACCCCCACAATACCCACCCCATCCTGGCCCTAAGTGATTGGGGAGAGGAGCTCAGCGGGCCAGACATAACATCCATGGGGGGGCCTACAACCAATTCACTCCGCTGCCATACATTACACTCTTCCTTTTGGCTGTGAATGTAAAGAAGAAAAAAAAAAATATGCGGTAACTCAGATGATCAGTTGTGATTGATCTGGTGCGTTTAGTATACTTAAAAGAAATGTCTGATTGTTTGTTATGAATTATAGCCTATTTAAGCTGTTTATAAATAAATGTATGTGTGGTTGCTGTCACTGATTCACAATAGCTTTCCACATTAATCTGCTTTAGTACACTTGTCAGAAATTGCTCCATTATCCATTATATGCATTGCCATCTCTGCTCTGTCAGCTTCAGCTCATACCTAGAAGATGAATAACAGTCTCTTAAAAACGATGTAGATTACAAAAGAACTATTCAAAATGGGAGAAGAGTATCACAGCTTTCACAGACACTCTGCTCAAGCATCAGATGAGATAGCCCCAGGAAATGTTTCATTTATCAGGTGAAATCATGAGAAATATAGTATCCTTGTTGGTTTTTACAGAATTAGCAAGTCATAGGAATTGCAAACTGTTACTCAACCTTGAACAATAGAAGTTAATACATTGATTAATAAAGAACAGCAATTGCAATGAGAATCTAACTGGTCATCTTGCACATCAAAGAGTATAAGGTTGCTGCTTCATCCCTAAATCTCCTGGTTTTCTGCAGGAGGTACTACCATGTGTCCCTGCGGTTGTGACAGTGAGCAATCACTGCCAACCATTCACCTCTGGGAATGTAATCTGGCCTTTCATGCCCTTTCACACCCTTCATTAAGCTGTCACTTGTTACTTTGATCAAACTCTAGGCAGGGAACATCAGGTAGAGCTAAGCAGACAGGTCCATTGCCCAGCAAACTGGTCACATTGGCAGCAGAGACTGCCTTCAAATTTCACAGAAATTCAGATCTATGAAGAAGAATTGCATAGGTTGAATGCAGACACTGCTCACTGCCCAATGCAGGTTTATCAGGGGCTGAACAATAGGAACTAAATCACTTTCCGGTGATTTGACTGGTAGTATTTGCTGGTGCCCCAGAGGATTACTATCTAATGTATGGGAACATCTTACAAATCACTGCATACATACCTTTTCAGGTACAGCTGCCCCTCCAAACCCTATAGCACTGAAGGGTAAAGTGATGTGTCAGAAGTTAACTCTTGGTTAAGATGCTACACCCGCAATATTGGTACATGCTTAATAGTGCCAATCAACCTATATAAGTAGTTATTAAATTGTGAAAATAATAAATAACAAGCTTCAGAGCTGCTGCATTGTTGAAGGGGTAATGTAACCTAAGTGATTGAATATCAGAGGATTTGTATACTCCAAATACAGTGTGTTCAAAATAAATACATATCAACAAATTATAAATTCTCTTTATGGAAAGTTCATAAAATCTTTCTACAAAAAAAGTGACTAGTGCAAAATAAATGTCTCTGGGAAGAGCTTCTGAAGACACCCAGTGGGAGGGACGAAACGTGCCAAGCAGGGACAAACAGGAACAAACAGTGATGTACTTCCGGCATCTGAATTGCACGCCGACGCAGCAATTGATTTTAGATTTCATGCTTAGGATTTAGGCTACTATTGTGAGTGTATCAGTTTTGTTAAATTTTTTAAATAAAATCAGAAGCCTTATTGCACTATGGAGATCTCCCTTATGACTTTTCATGACATACTACATTGCAACGGATTTAATCACTGGAGAAGACAAGAGACGCAAGAATCCCATACCAGAATATTGACACAGACATGCTATCTTGACTCTGAGAGTTGGTGAGTGGGGAGTGCAGGCGGGGAGCACAACTGAGTGGAATCTGTACCTATAATACTTCTGCACAATGGACTTTATTACTTAAGTTTGTTCGTAGAGACATTTATTTTGCACTAGTCACTTTTTTGTTGAAAGATTTTATGAATTTTCTGTATAGAGAATTTATGAATTGTTTATATGTATTTATTTTGAACACATTGAATTTGAAGTATATGTAAGAGCAGTGCTTGGTCCTTTGCTATTGTATTTGAGCTAAGGCAAAGAATTTAGAAAGTAAATGTTAAAACTACTAGGCTTGCTGGCAGCTGTTAGAAAAGCAAATCTTGGAATGGCCTAGAAACAAAAATTAAAGGCAACTTGTGTTGGTTTTCTGTACACAAAACCTTTCCTGCTCCTTTTCTGCTGTTTACTGAATAATCCCATCCTCAGTCTGGCAGGGAGAGACTATTTGAATGCCTTTACATTGTGTACCTGCTTCTAATCTGCTGACAATGACGACAAGGCATATTTATAAAGCAGTTAAAATAGCATTAAATTCTGGCTTATAAAAAAAAAATATTTTCAAATATGCATTCTTAAAGTGATTGTAAATGGTCAAAAAAAAAAATAACAACAATGTCATATTTATCTGCTCCTCTTCTCCTGGCGCCTCCCCCCCCCCCCCCGCCAAGTGCCCACCAAAGGCAAGCCATTTGTTATGGGGGCACCTGTGCAGGCTCACTCCTGAGCTACCTTTGTGTGTCCAAAGATGCAAAGAGCATGGCTGGGCCCTGCCCCCCCACTCCGTCCTCACTAGCTTTGATTGACAGCAGCGGGAGCCATTATGTCTGAGCCTATAAGGAGGGAGAGAGCTGCTGCTCTTGTGCACTTCACTGATCAAGATCAGGCTCAGGTAAGTATAATAGGGGGCTGCAAGGAAAGCTGCATATTGAAGGGTTTTTACCTTAATACAGAGAATACCTTCAGACTTTATAACTACTTTAATGCAAAAAGTATCTTCAATTGCTCTCCTCAAGCTCCTATTTGATTGCTGTGATCTGACTTCCTGTTAGAGGGTGGCTACATTTGTTCTCCATGGCCCCAATGTATGTTGGAATGCAGCCACCCTCTCTTGCTCACTCCCGAAATGAACTAGGGACCATGAGATATGTAGTGTGCAATGCATAGAGCAGTGTATATGGCTGCAACCAAAATGCACTGCTTATTCCAAACAAATGGGGGAAAAGGAGATATATTGAGCTTATGAGGGACATTACAAGGAAACAGAAAAACGCAGTAAGAAACAGATTGATGAAAAATAGATTACAGGGCAATTCGGTAGTGGATGTGTATGGAATCTAACTCTCACCAAACATTCACTGCAGTGATTGACTCACCACCAGCAAATATTTGGTGAAGGTCACCTTCACTGCTTTATGTATTTTCCCCAATGTGTGATGTTTGAAATGAGCAAACTGCATCATTTTACCAAGACAAATAAAAATACATCAGTGACTCTCCCAGAGGATCACTATATTGTTTCAAGCACAGATTTAATTATAGTGATTTATCGCAGCAATTTTTATTTATCAATGGTTAGGCAGGGTCTTCTTTTTACAGAATAGTGCATGTACAACTGTATTCCTTTAACTGCAGATTATCAAAAAGGTCATTTATCCAAGTGGATCTGAAGTCAAACAGTTAAGATATGCTATAGTTTCCCAAAACCCTTTAAGATAGCACTGGGACAATTAGCTGCTTTCTCAGCGCAGTGTATATTTGCATATAAATGTAAAGTTAGATCTGTAGATTCTACTGGGGTGCCATGGAGTTGCTCTGCAGCTTTTTTTTCTAGTGATATCAAGAATAAAATTATTATGCTTTTTTTTCTTTCTTTTTTTTTTATTTGGGCAAGTTACCACAACACCATTATTAACTATGTTGGTATCCCTTGTTAATTTTACATTGTATTTTTTTAAATGTAACTTCCTACTTCCAAACAAACTTTTTATTGTGCATTAAAAAAGAAAACAAATAAAATTAGACATGCTATCTGCTAATACAACTTAACCAAAAAGTGCATTCTATACAACCAAAAATATAGAAAATATACCAAATCAAATCATTATTCAACCAAAAAAAATAATGTCAAAGCAATAACTCCAAGGCCAATAATAAATCACACGTTATCTCCTCCGATTCTGCAACATGTCTGGTTGACAAACGGCCGTTCAGAAACGAACCCAAAAAGCACAAAATGAAAAGCACAAACCGAAAAGCGCGAAAAGAAAAGCGTGAATCAACACTCGCCAAACTTCTGCTAATTTCGTGTTAGTAGAAGGAGCCCAAAGGGTGGCACTAAAGAGCTGAAAAACCATGCGGTACGTCAGTACGTTCGTAATTGTTGGCCAACAATTGTGTGGCTGTGTATATGCAAGACAAGTTTGGGCCAACGCCCTTCGGACAAAAGTCCACTTTTTTTGGCCAACAATCCGATCGTGTGTATGAGGCTTTAGACAAGATAATATGGTTGCTTGCAGGCTGGTCGGTTTGGTTTTGTTTGACATGTTTTGCTCTTCCATGTGCTCCTTGCTGCAAAGACCAATTATAGATAGGGGCAGTGGCCATTTGTTTGTATAGATTCCCAAAACCCTTTAAAATGGCACTGGGACACTTAGCTGCTGTCTCAGTGTAGTTTGTAAACCACATGTGAGACTCATGTGGTTAACTGACAGCGTTGCTGTAAACTGTCATTGCGGTTTTTTTTTTCCATGCTTATTTAAATTAAGCTTCTGATGAAAATCCATTCCAAATTAACCATTGCCCTAAAGATTAAGCTATACCCACCCGGATTGCCTGGGGGTGGGGGGGTTCTGGGAATTGCTTTAGGGTTGGGGTGGATGGGGAATTCCCAGTTAGTACTGTGTAGGCCATTCCAGTGCTATACTGTTATTTTGAAGTGACACGTTCACCAAACGTTTGTGGCAGGTGAATCTTCCTGGTGTAGTTATTTTAATGAAAATGATTTGATTCACCACCAGTGATTGTTTGGTTGAAAATCACCTTCATTGACTTGTATAGGTTATCTTCAAGTCTTGTACTGCATCATGCCAGTCGTTTAAATGGTTGTATTCTGTTTAATGACTTTCGAATTGGAGATTTCAGTGCAGTAAACCTTACTATTCACTATACACAGCAGGTTAAACTTTAGATGTATTGGTAGGATCTTCAGATTACATAATCACATAGAAGAGATGTCAGTGATGTCATATTTTATACATCAGACTGAAAATAATTTGACCTCAAGCTTGCTATATAGTGCTGTGGGATAGGAAATGAGCCAATTAAATTAGTGTTGGGAAGAAGATTCTTGGAAGTCCTGACTCAAATTGTAGTCTGTTGCCGTGATGTAATTGAACGATATCCTAATATTATTTTTGTTGAAAATTATCAATGGCTGTAGATGGGGATTAACAAATGGCATTTATTAGCAAGAGGCCAAACATTATGTGTACAGTTCAAGTTGTCACTGCAATGTTAACAACACTAGACTTATATTTAACGCGGAATTGTTACTTTATCCTCTTAAATTTATATTTCATATGTACATAATGTTCCTAGGTATTTCCGCTTAGATTGTATGACAAATAATGTCTGGGTTAAGATATGGTCAAGTATACCGGTTATTACTTGTTGGCAAATAATCAACTGAATGACTAAATACTTGAGCGGTGACAGTACACTTCGGTACACTTCTATTTCTGGGAAACAAAGGATGCGAATGTTTAGTTTGCTCTCCAGTTACATTCTAGCAGTGCATTGATATCTGCATGATACATACTGTTACTATGTACAGCTATTTCTGTTCAACAAAAGCTGGTTGTCATAACAATTCTCACTGCTAGTTATATGTTATATACAGAAATCAACAAGGTTATTTTAAAAACAAGATTGTAGCAAATGAAAACCAGGCTCTTGCATAAAATGCAATTTTCATGAATGGACAATTTTTTGTTGTTGTTGAAAAATGAACACATATACAGATTGCATGTATCAAGATTTAAGTATTAATATTTGTTGTATAGTTTTATTATGCTTATGTTTAAATGCAGATTAATAACATGCGCCCTGTACTTTTTTTTTTTTTTTTTCTTTTCAGTACACGTTTTGGAACTTTGTACCGAAGAATTTATTTGAACAGTTCAGAAGAATAGCAAATTTTTATTTTCTTATTATTTTCCTTGTACAGGTAAGTAAAAAATAAAATAAAAAATACAACACATGACATGCTCAGAATGACAGAACAGCAGTTCAGAATACTTTTGGAAGGTATTCACTGAATAGGATGTCTGTTTTTAAAATGTCATTGTCGGGGCACTAAAAGTACAATCTATACGAAGTAAATAAATCAAACAAAACAAAAAAATATATAAATATAGATATATATACACGCACACACACACAAACTTTTCTTTCACTTGTGGTTAGTGTTTGGCTGAAGCCATTTATTATCAATCAACTGTATTTACACTCTTTAAATCGTAATGGCAACAGAAACTACCCAAATGACCCTGATCAAAATTTTACACACCCCAGTTCTTAATACCGTGTATTGCCCCCTTTAGCATCAATGACAGCTTGAAGTCTTTTGTGGTATTTGTGGATGAGGCTCTTTTTCTTCTCAGATGGTAAAGCTGCCCATTCCTCTTGTGAAAAAGTCTCCACTTCCTGTAAATTCTTGGTCTGTCTTGCATGAACTGCACGTTTGAGATCTCCCCAGAGTGGCTCAATGATATTGAGGTCAGGAGACTGAGATGGCCACTCCAGAACCTTCACTTTATTCCGATGCGCAGCTTCCTGGCTAATGAATGCAAATGTTCCTCCAGTATTTTTTGATAACATACTGCATTCATCTTGCCAACAATTTTGACCAAATTTCCTGTGCCTTTGTAGCTCACACATCTCCAAAACATCAGCGATCCACCTCCGTGTTTCACAGTAGGAATGGTGTACCTTTCATCATAGGCCTTGTTGACTCCTCTCCAAATGTAGTGTTTATGGTTGTGGCCAAAAAGCTAAATTTTGGTCTCATCGCTCCAAATGACTTTGTGCCTGAAGGTTTGAGACTTGTCTCTGTGCTGTTTGGCGTATTACTATAAGCGGAATACTTTGTGGCATTTGCGTAGTGATGGCTTTCTTCTGGCGACCATGCAGACCATCTTTCTTCAAGTGCCTCCTTATTGTGCATCTTGAAACAGCCACACCACGTTTTCAGAGAGTCCTGTATTTCACCTGAAGTTATTTGTGGGTTTTTCTTTGCATCCCTAAAAATTTTCCTGGTAGTTGTGGCTGAAATTTTAGTTGGTCTACCTGACCGTGGTTTGGTTTCAACAGAACCCCTCATTTTCAACTTCTTGATTAGAGTTTGAACACTGCTGATTGGCATTCTCAATTCCTTGGATATCTTTTTATATCCCTTTCCTGTTTTATACAGTTCAACTACCTTTTCCCACAGATCCTTTGACAATACTTTTGCTTTCCCCATGACTCAGAATCCAGAAACGTCAGTGCAGCACTGGATGAAAGATGAAAGAGTCTGTCAGGAGTCCAGAAACTCACGGACCTTTTATACACACACACACACACACTAATTACAAGCAAACAGATCACAGGTGAGGATGGTTACCTTTTAATAGCCATTAAAACCCCTTTGTGTCAACTTGTGTTCATGTTATCAGGCCAAAATCACCAGGGTATGTAAACTTTTGATCAGGGTCATTAAGGTAGTTTCTGTTGCCATTATGATTTAGAAAGAGTAAACACAGTTGATTGATAATAAATGGCTTCAGCCAAACACTAACCATGAGTGAAAGAAAAGTTTTTATGTTATCATTCATATTCTCTGAAAAATGGCCAAGAAATCATAAATTCTGCCAGGGTGTGTAAACTTATAAGCAAAAGTGTGTATACGTGTGTGTGTGTGTGTGTATATATGTGTATGTGTATATATATATATATATATATATATATATATATATATATATATATATATATATATATATATATATATATATATATATATATATATTATAGAAACCTCACTTGGTTGCCATACCCATCCCACTTTGGGATGGCATGTTCTTTTCCTAGTGGTGTTAGTATTGGGGTCCCTACCATCATTTCTCCTCTGCAACTATTCATATTTCTGAGTCCTCTTGTTTCCTCTTTCTGGTTGTGTAGGATTGATTTATATTACATTCATTTGTATGTATTCCTATCTTTGTTCACTGTCAGTGTTTTCTCTGTATCCATTGTCGTTTCATGCCTTTTAGATGCTATACTAGACTGATTCTTCTGTGTGGTGTTCTGGGTGTTCAGACCTTTTTGTTTGGGATGGCACTTTTTTTTTTTTCTCCTTGGAAGTGTAGTCTTGTGGTTCTCGCCATCATTCCTCCCCTGCAACTATTCATATATGAGTCCCTCTGGTTTCTCCTATCTGGTTGTGGACCATTGATTTATATGAAGTATATTTGTATGTATTTCTATCTTCACTTTCTATTGTCTTATGTTGGGTGCTATTCACACAGCTACAACTGTATTCTTTTGGCACACGTGGGGTATTTTTGCCGCTGTCTGGTAATTTTGTAGTTGCTATATTTTAGAACATCCATTTGCTATTTTATCTTTTTCATGGTACTTATTAGGGGGTCTATGCCTGCCTGGTGTTTGTGATGTGCTATGGTGGCTATTACATGTTTTGTTCCATTTTTTTAAGCAATTTGCCATTTTTATGTAGGAGCTATTCTTGATAGCTTGATTTAAGCTAGGACTATTCTGATTTTCTTCTTGTGTTATCTTTCTTTGATCTCTACCCTGCACTGTTTGAGGTCATCACTGGGGTGGGGGAGATGAACTGAGCTTCATCGAAATGTTGACAATAAGAACACTGCTGTTTTTGATCTTCCTCTTCTGCAAGAAGAAGATCAAACTGTGAGTGCCTCTAAACCAGTTTTGGACTTGTATGGATTTATTGGGGGATGAGCACCTGGCCATTTACTTCAAGCATAGAGTGCCATGGCTACCCTTGAATCTATTTATACAGTGTATCACATGTAGATCTAGAACCGTAGAGGGTCAGTTTCACCAAAACCGATGTGTCGGTTTTTAATATATGCAGGTTAAACTACCTGACAATATCATATCTTTTGAGGACTATTGGTCAAAGTTCTTTACTTAAGTTCCTGCATCTGTTCACCTATGATAACTATTCTGAGGGGGTTCCACCACTGCCTGTTCAATTCCTGGTGGCCTTTGCCCAAGAAGTACACAAATTGCACTTAAAACATGGCAGATCTTCTAACCATTCTTACAAACGTAGGAGAATTATTTTTGCTGGGGCTTCACTGATACCTAAATACTGATAATTCACCAAATATATTGGTATTCTCTGATAGGTTACCTTGCATATACAGACAAAAAAATTAAGAATGGCCATCAACTGTTAAAGGGGACAGTCTGAAAGATAAGAAAGATTAATGTTTACTGGTACTAGGTAGAATTCTCCAGATCTGTCCTAATTTATGACTACGTAGCGCACCCCACAGAGGAGCCGCTGGTGAATGGAGATCCTCCACCTTGCACAGCCAGGCACACTGAATTTCCACAGGCACACTTGAGACCGGAAACAGTCCCGCAAATTTTGTTTTTGTGTTTTATTTAGGGGTTAATAACTTGGAGGGGATGATTATGAGATGCCCACTTGACTGGAACAAACTTTTT
Organism: Lithobates clamitans; assembly: GCA_037952925.1. Classification (NCBI taxonomy): domain Eukaryota; kingdom Metazoa; phylum Chordata; class Amphibia; order Anura; family Ranidae; genus Lithobates; species Lithobates clamitans. The sequence continues at coordinate 342,186 of JBBGZY010002200.1, forward strand.
TTAGGGACACTTCAACTATATACATAGTCTATATATACACTCTTTTCCTTCCTCCTGCACAAAGCCTGCTTGCAGATCCACTGTGGTGTCACCCTAGTAAAAATCTATAGCAAAGGCCCTTTACTGGCAGGTACCGTGGGCCCCTATAATTGAGAACAATGGAGTGACACCACTAGCACTTTCACTACACTTCTGCAGTGGTCACTGGTCCCAGCACCACCTCTTCGGGTTCTGCATGCCCGCCTGGCTGCAGCAGCCCCTTTCACTAGCCCTCCTGGCTACATCCCACAATCCTCCCAGACTGCACTCTCACCAGCCCACCCAGCTGACTTCTCTTGGAGACCTCCTGGCTGTTCTCGCTGGCTCCTGCTGTCCTCACTCTTGCTTCCGTGCCTCTGGACAGGACTCCTTTGTGTGTTGTAAGAGGATCCCTTCTGCACCCGAGGCCCGAAGTCACACCCCCCCCTCCCCCAGACTAGGGGGTTACCTTTAAGGGCCACCAACAGCCACCTCAGCACTCCATCTCCAGCTTACACCAAACTCCACTGCCCCTACTGGCCTGACCCTGAGTAAGAGGGGCCTACCCAATGCCAGCTCATTTGCTGGGGATTGGCTGTGGCCCTCCAGAGGTGCTGCCTGATGAGTCATCCAGCCTCCCTGAGTTGCACACCCTGACCCAGTTTCAACCCAGCCTGACTCTATGGCCAGGCCAAATTTACCTACACTACAACTAACACTAGCACACTTGGCTAGAGAGTGCTACAACTATATCTTTGGGTGCCAATTTGTCCCAATCTTTCCATTTTTACCTTACTAATAATATCAATTTTCTCATGATGGGTTTTAATCTGTTTATAACATTATTCATTTTAAATGGGAGATGCTTTCTATCAAATCCAAATATAAAAACCTGTTTCTGGAGATATGTTAGAGCCACCCTTACTAATTTAAATATCTTAAATTGAACCTATCCTTTGTCACTGGGGGATTCAGAAGGACTGAACCTGCCCAGCATGGCCAGTGTTGGGCAATTCAGGAGGCACCACCTAGCACTGTCACATGGGATAGAGGGAGTGAATCTCATGCTGTCTTATAACCCTTAGTTTTGGGTATTTTCCTTCTCTCCCTCGTTGAAATGGAGCAGTGGGAGAACAAGTAAAGATAAGTACATGCTGTTGGGAGCACGTGAAGGTTATAATGTCCCTTTTACTTTTCCCTGCATTGGCAACGTGTCTTAAGTCGTCCAAAGCCTGTGGGCAACACTTTCAGGATAATACATGCACCTATATTTCTGAATACTGTACATCCAGGGGAATAGTGGGCTTTTTCTGTAGTAAGTGGATTTTTTTCCCTTTTTACAATACATAGATCTTTGTGGACCTTGAGTTGTGGATAAATCTATAGATGTCAGTGTGCATATCTCATGTTAATGATTCCTGTAAAGCAGGTGTTGTCTCCTGAATTTCCATTTTATCAGGCATGAATGCTACTAAAATTGGAACATGTAAAATCATTATCTAGCTGTAATTATCGTCTCTGAGGGTTTGTTGCATATTTGCAGAATTGTAGGGTCTCTTGAGATTTTTTAGAGTTCAGAGTTTTAAGCTGGCAATAAATGAAGCATAATTCGGCGGGTTCAACAGGGAATTTCAATCCATGTTTGGGCACCCTGATTGTATAGAAGTCGATCTCCCGATCGACTTCTGTACAACCAGTCTGCTGTCTGGGTTTTTCCTGACCAATCAGTGCTACCCGCTATAGCCGGCAGCACTGATCTTTGTATTCTGACTAAGGGGATGGGTCCCTGCTGTCAGAACACAATGACACAGTGGGGAGGATTTCCCCATCCACATCAAATGTCAGGAAAAACCTGACAGACTGGTTGTAGACAAGTCAATCAATAGATCGACTTGTCTACAGCCTGCCCATACACAGATCGAAATTCGGCAGTCCCTGCTAAACCGTCCCAATTTCAATAGATGGATAGTGGTTGTAAACCCTGAAGGTTTTCACCTAACTGCATTCTATGCAGATGCAGTTAGGTGAAAAACTTTCTGTGCTGCAGCTCCCCCCAGACCCCCCCCCCCTTTTTTTTCTTACCTGAGCCCGATCCAATCTAGCAATGTGCAGGAGCGCTGCGGCCTAGCTGCTGTCTCTCTCCTCATTGGACAGATTGATAGCAGCAGGAGCCATTGGCTCACGCTGCTGTCAATCAAATCCAGTGACACAGGAGTGGCGGGCAGGGCTGAGTCCCGCTGTCTGTGTCAATGGACGCAGCAGCAGAACTTGGGAGCAGGTGCCCCCATGGAAAGCGTCTCTGCGTGGAGGCACCCGATGAACTGGAGGGGCCTGGAGCGCTGGTGGGGTACCCCAGAATAAGAGGACTGGGGCTGCTCTGTGCAAAATCATTGCACAGAGCAGATAAGTATAGGCATGTTTTGTTATTTTTATTTTAAAAAAACGCGAGGTTTTACAAGCCCTTTATGCTAAATCACACTTCTCATCTTTACGTAGCAGGTAACCCTATTCTCTGTACAACACACCAGAAGTCCGGGGTGGGGACCACCTGTGTCTTTCTGCACTAAATACAAGACCCCAAAAAGTGGTTGTTTCTCAAATCAATTTATAACTAGCAAGAAAAAAGTGTACATGGATGACACAATACTCTGAACAGCACTAACATTCCCCAGCACCAAATTCTGCTAAATTAAAGTCTGGAACATTTTTGGGGGATTTACAGTGAATGCCCTTCTTCCTTGTAAGTTATAGGATGGATTGAGCAGCATTTTTGTTTGTTCTGTGAACTTCAGTTTGTTTCTTTTTATAATTAACATTTTCCTTCATTACAGTTTTAAATTGTTATTTTATCTAGCTAGCTATAATATGTATTAATTATATGTAATTGTGCTTTGCAGCTCATTATTGACACACCAACTAGTCCGATCACCAGTGGTCTACCACTTTTCTTTGTCATCACTGTGACTGCAATTAAACAGGTAACTAATATTTATCATATTTTAATTCAGAACTCCAATTTAAATGAATGAGTTTATAAATTATTTATTAATTAATTATTTATTTATTTATGTTTAGGGCTATGAAGATTGGTTAAGGCACAAAGCTGACAATGCAATGAACCAATATTCTGTCCATGTCATCCAGCACGGAAAACTTGTCCGAAAACAAAGCCAGAAACTAAGAGTAAGTCCAAGTGCAGTATACAGAGTGCATGCTTCATAATCTGGTACACTTCATTGCAACAATCACCACAGGTCTATATTATAAATGGGATGGGGGGCAAGAAAAATACCTTTGTTTCAGATTGCCTCTGTTGCATATTAAGCTATCAATAAACATTAAGATGGTTGTCGGACTATCTGATCACAAGAACTTTATTACAAAAGATGTCTCTATATGTTTGCAGGATTAAGTCTGTTAACCAAGTATATTTATGAACCGCTTGAACCAAAGCAGATGTCCATCAATTCCAAACAATTACTATTCTCAACATCAGTTGGCCAGGATTAGTCCTTAAAGTAGAACTAAAGGCACAACTTTTAAAAAAAAATTTGGATAGAGTATGGAGGGTTATAACCCCATTCAGTTTTTTTTTTTTTGTTAATTTTTTTTTTGCTATTTGTATCAGATTGTGGAGATTTCCCTTCACTTCTGTTCCGTAGACAAAACAGGAAGTGATCCGAAATCCCTCCAAAGTGCAGGAATCCCCATTGGACAATTTCCCCTCTATTAATCATCTGGTGTCAACCCAAAATTTGGGATTTTCATTTATTTTCACTTTCGAATAACAGTAAACAAGACAAATAGAGAGGGTAAATCTCCGTAACAGGGGCACAGATAACAATAAAACCCAACAAGTGTTCTAATCCATCTCCACTCTATCCAAATAAAAAAAAAAAAAAAAAAAAAAAGTTTTGCGTTTAGGTACCATTTAAGATTGCTATAAGTCAATAGACGTGCCACAATTTTTCAATCCAGTTGTTACTGGCCATATTAGGCATCAATCTTTTAATAACCCTAGAAGAGAGCTGATCTGAAAACAGAATTTATTTTTTGAGTATAACAAAGGGGATTATTATTTTTTTTTTAATAGAATGGAGATGGATTAGAACACCTGTCAGTTTTTATTGCTGTCTTTGCCCCCGTTAGGGAGATCTACCCTCTCTATTTGTCCTATTTACCATTATCATTGAAAGTTGAAGTAAAAGAAAATCCCAAAGTTTGGGTTGTCCCCAGAAAAATAATAGAGGGGAAATCTTCCAATGAGGACACTAGTTCTGGTGACCTGGGGTCCCCAAGGGATTCTCTTAATTCCTCTTACTTCATGGTTTGGCTATGAGACAGGAAGTGAAGAGAAATCTCCGCAATGGAACATATAGGATGGAAAAAAAAAACTGACGGGGGTTAGAACCCTCCCTCTATCTCTAAAAGAAAAAAAAAGTTTTGCCTATAGTTCTATTTAACATAACTATTAGATGTTTTTGGTTCTTTACATTGTAGATGGCATGTATGGCAAAAGAATTAAAAAGATTTGGCAGGCACATTTCCTCTGTTGAAGATTGGAGGACAGTTACAATTAGCTCTCTAACAGCTCAAACAGCTCTCTAATTGTAAAAATATGCAAACTGTATTAATAGTAACAATATCACTAAATATGCAACAAATAGCAAATAATAAGATGTACCATCATCAGTTAAATACTTATGTAAGGGAATGTGACTGCGTATTAACCATGGTAGATCCAATTTCAAGATCAGCCTGGCTGTTTAAAAAAAAACAAAAAAAAAAAACAGGAATTTTAGCACAATGAAGTTCAAACCACAAAAAAAAAAAACCTTTAAAAAATGACACTAAATTAAAGAAATGTATTCCTTCCAAAAAATGATTAGTCATCGATTAAAGGCTCGACTCTGACCCTTATTTATAAGAACAGGAGTATCTTTTAGTTAAATTCCCTTTGAAGTGCAATCATTAACGTTTAATGGTTCATGGTATATTTTAGACTTATGTAAGTTACTTTACACTCAAGGTTGGAGACATTGTAATGGTGAAAGAAGATGAAGTTTTTCCATGTGATATGATCTTGCTTTCCTCAAGTAGAGAAGATGGGACATGTTTTGTAACAACAGCAAGTTTGGATGGAGAATCCAGCCACAAAGTGAGTTCAAATGTCTACATTTTTAATGTAATGTTAATTGTATTTGTGGCACCCTATGTAAATATGTTTTTCTAGTGTTGGCTGTGAAAGGTTAACAGGTTTTGTATTGCTATTTGTGTACGCTGCAGGATGTGAATATCTTTCTAATCAATAGAAGTGTTCTATATTTGACAGTTTGGTCTGCAATGAAAATTTTCCTCTACTCTTGTTCTGGTTACAACCTAAAAGTAATTTACTTTCTCTTCCATTGAGAATGATCATCAAGACAAACAGTAATGGCATAGCACATAATGTCCCTCTTTCCTCCTCATTTGTCCCTCATTTTGGTCTGATCTATATAGTTGTATATAAAATGCACTTTTTATCTTTCAGAAAGGGTTTCCCAGTTCTAAACCTTTTATCCTATTTCTAAATAGCTGCATTTGTAAATTGCATAAGCCAGTTTAAAGGAATAGTAGTGGTAAAAAAGCATTTGTGGGTTTAACTATTTTTTTTTTTGCATAGTTCTCCTTTAAGGGGGCATGGCAGGGGGTGTGTCCTATGCCTTCATACATTTGCTAATAGGTGTCCCTCGTTCCCATCTAGGAAAAGTTTTGTCTGGAGTGCTACTTTAAATACACTATACAAAAACGTGGGTCTATTTCACATGTTATAGCAAAAGAAAGAAACAGGTTCCCCACTGGGGTTTTTAGGCAGCGGAATGAGAGGGTAAAGAGCCAATTCATAAAAATGTAGCTTTATTGTACAGAAAATCTTAACACACTGGTTAAAAAGAATGAGCTCCCATAGGGTGTATAAAAATGCATAACACTCAACACAAATACTGTCTATAATGTTTTGACAACATGACATATGCGTTTGACTAGGCAATAATAATAAAGTGGACCTGACGCGTTTCGACCTGTTCGAGGTCTTCTTCAAAGGTCAATTTGCTGGAATTGTATCAAAAAATGCATGTGTCAGAAAAAGTCAGTGATCATTGGAAATAAATACATAACATATCAATACAGCATATTTACCCAGTAATGAGTGTTTTAGACCCAGGAGCTTTTTGTTGGGTGAATCCCTTTAAAATCAGAAGGTTGCCCGCTCGCCTTCCCCCAGAGGTCTCGTGGCATCACCGTCACAGCCCCCGCCACCAGGGGAGGGGGAAACCCTCTTTCCGCTGCCTAAAAACCCCAGTGGGGAACCTGTTTCTTTCTTTCTTTCTTTTGCTTCAACTATCAGGGGTGAGCAGCATTTTCCCTTCTTCCCTGTGTCCCCCCTCCTTCTTTTGATCAATTTGGGTGGTTAAACACCCCTTTCCCCGTTGACACACGGGAAGAAAAATATGAGCTCCAGGGTGCAGGGTTATTCATATGTCTTTTTCTTTGGTATTTAAGAGGTCTTTCGCATTTTTCTAAAATGAGTTATTATCAAGGAGAGGAATGGGCTAAATTAATGTTGGGATATGAGACAGACTTTGAACAAGGTGATCGTATGAAAACCCTGATCTCATCCCTAGTTCACAAGCTAAACAAAATTTTGGAGAAAAAATCAGCACTTTTCTGGCACGTTAAATCCTTAAATAGGTACATTGAAGAAAAAATTAACCCTCTGGGATTACGTATCCAGGTTTTCCCCAACCTGGATCAAATCAGTGCCGACCTCAAAAACGAATGGGAGGCCAATCTTGATGCATGCTCTCGGCAGATGATGGTTATCCTCACCCGAGAGTACAATAAACAAATAGCATCATTAGATGAAGAAATCAATCATATAGAAAAAGCATTAAAACCTTTTACACAGCATGCCCTCTTTTTGGAACTACAGGGGAACCTTCGGGATAACCTGTCGGCCCACAATAAGGGCATCCTACAGAAAAAAGAATCTAAATTCTGGAGGGATAAATCCGCATTTACAGATGGGCGGGCATATAAATGGAATACCAAGATTTCACGTAATCTAAGGAATAAACAATATACAGTACAACAACAATCCAAGAACATTAATAATAAAAAGAATACAAACAACGTATCCAAACCCCATGACAAATCCGACTCCAACTCAATTAAAAAGGGACTCCCTAAAGGTCCTGGGAAATTTAAAAGAAATCGAAACAATAGGGGTTCACCTGAACAGGAAAGGAAAAAACGTATTGTGGAGAACAATGGGGAAAGTGCATATGATTCCCCCACTAATGAACAACCCACACTTTCCAGTCTTGGTCCCTATGGTCCAATGATTGGAACGAGTGAAACGGATCCTCCACCTCAAAATATCCCCACAAATACCATTCATACAAATCAAACATCAGGGCGCCCGAAAACCGGACCTCAGAGTCCTTTAAACCCGATACGGGGATCTCCCCTATCTCAGACAAACAGGGGAACAGGAAATTTGGACGCTTTTGTCACAAGGGGACAACTACTATCTACCATTGGGCCGACACGTGATGTCAGTGCACAATTACAAAATGCCTAAAGTATCCTTCACCGCTCTCGATAGAGTACATATACCAAATCGAGGCGGCGATTGGAACAAAATCCTGTTGCAACACGAACAAAAGTGGATATTCCAATTAAATGCCACTTCGTTCCCAGGACTTAATGATGCCATATCCTTTGCCCCGTTCCTAAAAGGGTTTGTTTCGGGTAAGACCCATTAAGGTCTCCCTGCCCCTTTCTTACCTCAGTCTACAATGTTGCCCCCTTTGAGGGGCCCCCTTGCCTCCTTTGGTTCCCACGTCTTTTCCCTCCCCTTCTCCTCCCTCCCACCCCCCTTCCTTCCTTCCCCCTTTTTCCCTCTATCCCCTCTCCTCCCCTTTTCCCCTTTCCCCCTCCCCCCCTCTTCCCCTTTCCTTTCTGATAGTTCAGGAATATCCATGATTACCTATGTATTTATTTTACTGTGTGCACATCCTTCGATGTGCAGTGTACATGCAATTTTGATTCCCTTTTATTGTTTCTTTTTTGCTTTAGAACGTGTCTTTACCTTATGTTACCTCCATATACCTTGATATGTGAATTTGCCCTGTATTTATGGATGTCTCATATATAAATCTTTTCTGCCAAAACCGTATGTATCAATATGGGATAATATGTTCATGTTTATATTTACTTTTTTTGTATGTTGTCACTTTTGTACAATTATGCAAACGTTGTCCCTTTGATTAGCCTGCTCCCCTCTTTTCCCCCTTAGTTATGGCCATCGTGGCTGCCTGCGCCGCCCCGGCACCGGGGTTGGCTCCCCGGGATGTGCCTTCCCGGCAAGGTAAGGCGGGGAGGCGGGACCCCTTCACTTGGTTCCCCCTCCCGCCGTTCCCCATTGGACACCCAGGATGTGCCTGGGTGCCAGATCGGGGATTCTCCCTTGCCGGCGGCGTTCAGGACCATCCCCGGACGTCTCCGCTCACTGCGCATGCGCGGGGCCCCGCGCGTGCCACGTGATGCGGATACGTCACGCACTTGCGACGGCGATGACGTCAGTGGACGGGGCGCCAGCTCGCCCTGAACGCCGAGGAGGTCACACGAGGCCGCACAGCGGCCGCCATGCCCCCATGCTCGGTCCTCCCGGAGCGGTCTCATTGGGGGAATACCTACACCTGCTATCAATCTTCCCTACTGGAGCTCCGCCCTAACATTTAAGGGCTTATATACATTCCCTCATCCCCCCTTTATCACTTCGCACACTTCCTGTCCAGCTGATGGTTTTTGCTACGGCTTCACATCGTGAGTACACTCTTTGGTCACATTATTGCACTCCTGCTGCCCTATAATTCAACCTTTGGTCTATTACAACGACCATATATATATATACATCAAACACTTAAATGTATACAATATATTTTTTATATTTATTTTTATTCTCTTTCACAATTTCAGACTTGCCAAATGGTAACCTGGACAGGCGCTTTTAGCCAGTCCTAGGCAGTGACCTATCCCGGGTCAGGTCACACCTAAGAGCAAGTAATATTGGGCAACACAGTGTGATCTGTGCACTACTTTTACCTTGTCTCTAAGGTAACTCACCTGCCTTACTTGACACATATTTTTTCCCTCACTAGTGGGCACTATTCACTTGATTGTCACATTCACTTTTTGTAATGGTTTCTGTTATTCACTTTTCTTTATGTGTGTTCACTCCTCACACTCCCTTGTCCACACCAGTGGACTCTTGTCCCAGGTCTTTACACTTCTATGTTCTCCTTCCTTCACCTGCCATCAACTACATTCCTTAGGGGTTGAGGTATTAACCTTATTGTTTGAGGTATTAACCTCACTGTTTCACCACTTTCTTTTTGATTTAGATATATATTTCTATTTCAGTATGCACTCCGCCATACTCCTTTTATCCAAACAGGTATTTTCAAACTACACTTTTATATATATGTATGTGTGTATATACGTACATACATGTCTGTGCGGACTTTTGCACGCACAGACACATACACCCAATACGCACGGGCCATGGCCCACATATTGGGGGGCTGTAGGCAGTCTTGGTTTTTATAACCAAGCTGATAATAATATATACACATTCCGTGTAACCATTGGATTTTATGTTGGAGTGCACACCAATACTTATAAGCATACTGCTCTTACTTCTATTAACTCCCTTGTCCCTGGGCTGTTATTGCAGGTGCTTTCCCCATCTGACCGATCGGTTGGCCTGCGCATTCAGGGGGTGCTTTACAGTGTGACCTCTTGCAAGTCACATCTCTCTGGGATTTCCCCCTCCCCTGGTGGCGGGGGCTGTGACGGTGATGCCACGAGACCTCTGGGGGAAGGCGAGCGGGCAACCTTCTGATTTTAAAGGGATTCACCCAACAAAAAGCTCCTGGGTCTAAAACACTCATTACTGGGTAAATATGCTGTATTGATATGTTATGTATTTATTTCCAATGATCACTGACTTTTTCTGACACATGCATTTTTTGATACAATTCCAGCAAATTGACCTTTGAAGAAGACCTCGAACAGGTCGAAACGCGTCAGGTCCACTTTATTATTATTGCCTAGTCAAACGCATATGTCATGTTGTCAAAACATTATAGACAGTATTTGTGTTGAGTGTTATGCATTTTTATACACCCTATGGGAGCTCATTCTTTTTAACCAGTGTGTTAAGATTTTCTGTACAATAAAGCTACATTTTTATGAATTGGCTCTTTACCCTCTCATTCCGCTGCCTAAAAACCCCAGTGGGGAACCTGTTTCTTTCTTTTGCTTCAACTATCAGGGGTGAGCAGCATTTTCCCTTCTTCCCTGTGTCCCCCCTCCTTCATTTCACATGTTATAAACTGAAAATAAAAAACCCTAGAGCAATATAAAGCGCAAATGCTCATGTGACCTAAAATAAATTAACCAATTTCCCAACGGCAGGGCATACATGGACGGTTTCAGTGGTTACACCGGGATGATGCCTACCCCTACATGCATCATCCCGTTATTGATCTTTTCAGCCGGCGATTCTGAACAAGGCAGAAGTGATCTGAGTGGCTAATTAGCCACTCGATCACTTCTGCGGGTGGCGGAATGGGGTCCCACCCCCCTCCAGCTGCTGCCGCCCCTCCTGGGCTCTCCAGTCCTATTGCGGAGGCCGGGAGCGATGCAGCGATGGCTGCCCTGTACAGAGAGAGATGAACTGACGTTGTTCCTCTCTCTCTCTGTAACCCTGGAAACCGGGAGCGCTAAGTAGTTTGTCACTTCTGGTTCCGCCCCTTTGTTTACCTGTCCACCAGCGGCCAGGTAAGTAGCCGATCGGACCTATCTGTGTCTGATCGCCTACATGGGAGGCCAGAATAAGCCAGAGGAGAGATTTGGGGTCTAATAGACCCCAAACCTCTCCATAAAGAGTCCATGTCATGGCCCATGCTGTACATCTCTTGTGATAGCAATAAAGTTAGTACAAAAAAAGTGTAAAAAATATATGTTTTTGTATAAAATAAATAAATCTCTAAAAAAAAAATTTAAAGTGTCCCACCGTGCTTACACACAAATGAGAAAGTATACGTTACTCCTGCACACATATGTAAACGGTGATCGAACCACACATGCAAGGTATTGTCGTGAACGTCAGAGCGAAAGAAATAATTCTAGAATTAGACCTCCTGTGCAACTCTAAACTGGTAACCAGTAAAGGGATTTAAAGCGTTGCCTATGGAGAATTTTAAGCACCGTAGTTTGCCGCCATTCCACGGGCAGATGCAATTTTAAAGCATGACATGGATATCTATTTACTCGGTGTAACATCATCTTTTACATTCTACATAAAAATTGTGCTAACTTTTAGTGTTTTTTTTTTGTTGTTTTTATTCTTGAAAGAGTTTTTTTCCCCAAAAATTGTGTTTGCGCAAATGCCGTGTCACATAAAAAATTGCAACACCCACCATTTCATTCTATAGGGCCTCTGCTAAAAAAAAAAAGATAGATAGACAGACAGACAGACAGATATATGGTTGGGGGTTCTAAGTAATTTTCTAGCAAAAAAAGTAGATTTTTTACATGTAGGAGAGAAGTGTCAGAAATGGCCTGGATGGCAAGTGGTTAACTTTTCCCTTTGGAACTATACTGTATGTCATCTTTAATTTTTCCACGCCTCATTTGCTTATTGTAACAACTCTTATTGGGCTGCTGCTTTGTCTCTATCTTTGTCTCCATTTGATCTCATATCCAATATAAATGAGAAGTAGATTAGTATATTTATTTTGGAGTAAAATCATCCTTGAATGCCGATAAACATAGTTTACAGTTACAGTCAAATATAGATTTTTGGTAGCATATTACGGTCCTGGGCCACAGTAGACACATACACACAATCTATTAACAACATTTTTCCTTTTTATTGGCAGTACTAAAGTGTACCTGTAGAAAAGCATGTTTTTAAAGTTTATGTACATGCATTATTTTTAGTTTTGCATAAGAGTAAGGTAGCGTTAGATCCTCTGCCAAATTTTGATTGCAGTCTGTTTACCTACTGAGGGGGGTTTATTCCTCCATTTGGCCTGGTGGTAAATGGGCTGCCCTAGGGGCACATGTCAATGCAGGAAAGACACGCGCAGGAATGAAAAAAACAGGATTGTGAAAGCGTCTTCCCGCTATGCTCAGGTGTGAATTGGGTCTAACGTGTGTTACTATATTACCTCTCAAAGAACTGTACATTTTTGTGTTCTATCTTTATATAAGGTGACCAAACATCTGAAATTTATTTTGCAACAAAGATTATTTTAAGTTCACTACTAAATATATATTTACCTGGAAATAAAATGTGTATAACATTTACATTTCTATTCCCCATACTAGACATATTATTCTGTTCAAGATACAAAAGCGTTTTACCATGAGCAAGATATGGAAACTCTGCATGCCACCATTGAATGTGAACAACCTCAGCCTGATCTTTACAAGTAAGAATAAAAATTTCTAGGGAAGACGAGCCCGTTCAACTGCATCACAGAAGCTTCAGACCCCATTGAAACTGTCTAGCTGTAGTTTCTATTTGGTACACTATGCACAGGAAAGTGTCAATTCCTATTCTCCAAGTAGAACTTCAACCAAAACTATGTATTCTAGTTTTGGATAGAGAGATTTTTTTTTTTCTGCTGCCTCATTTACAGTTGGGAGATAAACCTTCTCTTTTTGTCCTGGTGCACAGTGTCAGATGGGAAATTTAAAATTATATGGTTGTCACCAAACTGGAGCTAGAATGCCAATCTCCCATTGCATACACCTATTTTGTTGACAACTGTAATTTTCCTTTTCTTATGAGGAGGTTTTCACTTCCTGCTGGGAACAGGAACTGCAAGGCAATCACACCAACGGGGGTGCAGACAGCAATAAAAATAACCACACAAAAGGTCTAACCCTTCTCTAATTCATTCTAAGCTGAAAACATTTGGCACCTGCGCTTAGACTTAGGACATGAGAATCCTTTGTATTCTTAACAAATGGCAAAATAGCTTTAAACAAACCTAACTGCTTATTTTGTGAAGTTATTCATTCCAAAGGCCCTCAAAGATCACAACAACAACTCTAAAGTGAGGTTTCAGTCTAGTTCTAATGGCTTTGAAATACCTGGTGTGTAGCCTGGTAGGCTACCAAGTTTGTGTTTTTAGAGAAAAAAATTTGTAATTTCAGTGTTCCTGTTGTGAACTGTGAAGATGAATTTAGCCTTATTCACACGAGGCAATTACATATGCGCCCCTGCAAGGCCATGTTTTACTGGCATGGGGATGCACAGGTGTTGGGTGCATCCCCGTGGCTATCTATTGGGATGCAGCAACTACATGGATGTACCCGGGTCATATTGGGACACAGTGGCTGTGTCTGTGCAGCCGTGGTGTCCCAATAGATATGAATGGCACAAGCCACACGCATGCACACCTGTGCATCCCCATGCGAGTAAGCACTGCCCTGTGTGAACGAGGCCTTTCTCTACAATGCCTATAGCTACAGAGGTGAGCGAGGACCTGTTTCAAAGTACTTTTACCACCCGTAAAATATCAAAATATTTTATTGCTCATAATCTTGGCGCTTTAAAGTGATACTAAAGTTTTGGGGTTTTTTTCTTTAAAAATAACAAACATCTTATATTTAACTGCTCTGTGAAATGGTTTTGCCCAGAGCAGCCCAGATCCTTCACTTCTCGGGTCTCTCTTGGGTGCTCCTGACCCCTCCCTCCTGTCAAGTTCAGACACTGAGCTTCAGTTCAGCTCCGCCCCCTCTCTCTCCTGATTGCTGATTGGCTAACTCACTTTGACAGCAGTGGGAGCCAATGGTGTCTCCAATCAGGAGGGATAGTCCCGGACGGCCTAGGCATGCAGGCTCATCGGTGGATAGAAATGGGGCTCAGGTAAGTATTAGGGGGGCTGAAGGGGGCTGCTGCACAAAGAAGGTTTTTTTATCCTAATGCAAAGAATGCATTAAGATAAAAAAAAAAATCTTCTGCCTGTACAATTACTTTAAGCTTTTCATTTTCTAGGCTGCAGTAGGAAAATCTGTTTTTTGCAATTGCATTGACTACTGTTTAAGGAATACTCTGTTTTTGGACATAAAATCATTAGGACATGATTTTAATTATTAATAATAATAGTAATAATGATAATGGTGTTGTTAGGACATTCACATTATTGTATATAATTTGAACTTTGTTTTATGTGGCACTTTTATTTTTCAGGTTTGTTGGCCGAATAAATATTTATGGTGGAACAGAAGACACTATTGCCAGGTTAGTGCTATACATTTCTATAATTAAATTCTACAGTTTAGAATTGTATTTGTTATATTTTTCAACTTATTCTTTCTTTATGTGATTTTTTTTTTCTCAATATTTTTCTTTCATTTTCAGGCCTCTAGGGTCTGAGAACCTGTTGCTTCGTGGTGCCACACTGAAAAACACAGAAAGGGTGTTTGGTAAGTCAAAGCCTGGATACTTTGCCACCATTGTACACTACATTATAGTTAACAGGTAGTGTACAATGGAGAGAGAGTTCTTCTTCTTTTGGGGGTCAGATATTGTCTTGGCTTTTTTCTTTATAATTGTCCTTTGGTTAGGTTTCATTTAAAAAATCCATTTACAAGTATACCAGTTAATTTATCAAACATGCTTTTGCTCTTTTTATGACCTTGTTCACCCTGTAAATCATTGAATTCATTGTTATCAAACACCCGTATTAAGGGAAAATAATAATTTTGCACTTTGTCTGTAAAGAACCTGCTTTTTCTAACTGCAGAAACATACATTGTGGTTATTGGTAGCACAACTTTTTTTTCAAAGCTTTAGCATTTAAGGGATTTGTGTTTTGTGGTATTTTTTTCTTTTTTGCTAGGGACATTTCTCTTATATCACTTCCCATATATTAACCACTTGACAACTGGGCACTTAAACCCCCCTCGTGACCAGACCAATTTTCAGCTTTCAGTGCTCTCACACTTTGAATGACAATTACTCAGTCATGAAATACTGTACCCAAATGAATTTTTTGTCCTTTTTTTCATACAAATAGAGCTTTATTTTGGTGGTATTTGATCACCTCTGGGTTTTTTATTTTTTGCACTATAAATGAAAAAAGACCGAAAATTTTGAAAAAAAAACGCATTTTTCTTTGTTTCTGTGATAAAATTTTGCAAATTAGTAATTTTTCTTCATAAATTTTGGCCACAATTTATACTGCTACATATCTTTGGTAAAAATAACCCAAATTAGTGGATATTATTTCGTCTTTGTGAAAGTTAGAGAGTCTACAAGTTATGGTGCAAATCATAAAAAATTGATCACATCTGAAGTACTGAGGCCTCTCTCATTTCTTGCGACCCGAACAAGTCAGGAAAGTACAAATACCCCCCAAATGACCCCTTTTTTGAAAGTAGACATTCCAAGGTATTTAGTAAGATGCATGGTGAGGTTTTTGATGTTGTCATTTTTTCCCACAATTCTTGAGTATTACGATACCACATGTGTGGGACTTTTTCACAGCCTGGCCACATAGAGAGGTCCAACATGCAGGGAGCACCATCACGTGTTCTAGGAGCATAAATGACACGTCTAACTTGTTAACTACCTATTACACTTTTGAAGGCCCTGGAGCACCAGGACAATGACATGTGACACTGACGTGGCACTGATGACAAATGGCACTGATACGTGGCACTGATGTGGCACTGATGACAGATGGCACTGATACGTGGCACTGACACTGATGTGGCACTGATGACAAATGGCACTAATACGTGACACTGATGACAGATGGCACTAATACGTGGCACTGACAGATGGCACTAATACGTGGCACTGATGACACGTGACACTGATGACAGATGGCACTAATATGTGGCACTGATGACATGTGGCGCTGATGACAAATGGCACTGATGACAGATGGCACTAATATGTGGCACTGATGACACGTGCCACTGATGAAAGATGGCACTAATACATGGCACTGATGACAGATGGCACTAATACGTGGCACTGATGACAGATGGCACTAATACGTGGCACTGATGACACTGATGACAGATGGCACTGATACGTGGCACTGATGACACTGATGACAGATGGCACTGATACGTGGCACTGATGACACGTGACACTGATGACAGATGGTACGTGGCACTGATGACAAATGGCACTATGTGGCACTGATGACAGATGGCACTTATACATGGCACTGGGGACAGATGGCACTGGGGACAGATGGCAGGACAGTTGGCAGGGGCAGATGGCAGGACAGATAACAGTGGGGACACTTTTATTTTTCTTTTTTTTTTTTTTTTTTTTTTTACACTTACCGCCGCAGCGGTTCCGCTCTCCCTCCTCACACGCTGTCTCTGTGTGAGGAGGGAGAGCCGGCGATGAGAGATGATCTCATATGTTTATATATGAGATCCTCTCTCATTGGTAGAGCGATCGCACTGTAAACGGCCGCTGTCATTGGCCGTTTACGGCGATCTGTGACTGGCTGTGTCCGAGGGAGCGCGCAATGCGGAAGTTAACAGGAGGACGTCCAGGGACGCCCTCCCGGCAATTGGAGTCCGCGCTGTAGCCGTCTTTCGGCTATAGCGTGGGCGCCTAGTGGGGTTCCACCCAAAGAAAAAAAACTACATGAAAAATCCTAAAAAGATTACAAAAAAAATTTGGTTATTATTTTTTTTTTTTTACTCACCTCTAAATGTCTGTTGCTAGGGGGTCCCTCGTAGTCTGCCTCTTCCAGTGCCTGGGCTGGTGACATCACTTCCGTCTCGGCACAGGAAGGGCTCAGCTCTGCTCCCTCCCTCCTGTCAATCATCTGGGACCCATTACAGGTCCAAGGTGACTGAGCGGCCAATCACGGCGCCGCTCGCACATGCGCAGTGGGTGCCAGGCTGTGAAGCCACAGCCTGGCGCCCACAGTTGCAATGCCGGCGCCGCTGAACGGAGGAGGAGACGAGCGGGGCTTCGATCCCCCGCATCGCTGGACCCTGGGACAGGTAAGTGTCCAATTAAAAGTCAGCAGCTGCAGTATTTGACTTTTTTTTGACTGGCCCCTCCTCTTTAAGGTTTATATGTTGAAAGTAAAATAAAGAAGTACTCCGAATGGAGTGAAATGTATCACTATTTTTTCCCTCTCTAACATTACATTAGAAAGAGAAATTAGTCTTTGCACTATTATTATATTATTATTATACACGATTTATATAGCGCCAACAGTTTACGTAGCGCTTTACAATGTAGAGGGAGGACAGCACAGTACAGAAGGTACAGGAGGGCCCTGCTCGTAGAGTTAACATTCTAAAGGGAGGGGGTGGTGGAACGAAAGGTAATAGATGTGGGGAATGATTTGATGGGGGGTGGCTCGGGGACAGTTGTTAGGTGGGTGTGGGAAAGGCTTCCCTGAATAAGTGAGTTTTCAGGGATCTCCTAAAGGCGGACAGTTTAGGGGCTGATTGGGTATACCAGGGCAGGAAGTTCCAGAGGATGGGAGATGCTCTGGAGAAGTCCTGAAGGCGAGCATGAGAGGAGGTAACAAGGGAGCTAGAGAGCAGGAAGTCCTGGGAGGAGCGGAGGGGGCGATTTGGGTGATATCTGCAAAAGAAGTTGGTGATGTATCTGGGGGCGATGTTGTGGATGGCCTTGTATGTTGGGGTTAGCATTTTGAATTTAATACGGTGGGGTAGGGGAAGCCAGTGAAAGGATTGGCAGAGAGGGGCAGCAGTTGCCCCCACCCCATGAAAAATGCTTGCACCTTATTGCTCAGACCATAAGGCCTGCTCTTATAGTGTGTCTGACAGGAAAGGTGTTGGTAGGTATTGACAGTCTGTCTTTAGAAATGATGGGAGCACTAAATACCTGTGTGCTCCTTACTAATTGTGCCTAACCTTTACCAACTTTTACATAAAGTGGTAATAAACCCAAAAGCAAAAATGTATTCTATTCCAGCCTACCAATTTTTAGATCTGGTGGTTACATTCATTTTCTTTTTTTAGGCTTTTTCTTCTATTTTCAAGTCGCTTGTTTTTCAAAATAGAAGCTCTCCAACAGAATGTAGCAGTTATAGGGATGAGACAAACCATTTAACTCTAGCATGGACGCTTACAATCAGCTTTTATTTATTTATGTAAAACATTTGTCCCAAAAGGAAAAAGCTGTTTGCTGTAACTGCTTGTAAAATGTTAGGTGGAGTTTGATTTCAATTAACAGTAGTTGGTGCATTTAAATCTCCCTCTAACACTCCCCTCCCTCCAGACTGACAATGCTGCTGTCCAAAGGCCCCCCTGTGCTCCTTCTTCCAGAGTGGGGGCATTCTGATACAGGAGGTATGTTACTCGCCAGATCACCAGGTGATAACAAGGAGGTAAAAAAGCCTAAGATAATAAAATTGTTGTAGCCACCACAAATAATGATTTGTATGTTGCAATATTTTACATTTTTGGATTTGGGTTTATTACCGCTTTAACTACTCTACCAGCTATAGGCCAGTAAACTTATAATTCCAACAAAGAAATCTCCAGTATTATGTTTTAAATTTGCTTCATATCCCTTTATACTGTTGTTTAAAATGGCACAGTAGGTCCTGCTATTCATATAAACCTGTAGAATTTCAAATATAGCGTGCCTCATTGGTACCAAAGCAGTCTGCTCTTGCAAGCTCTACATACTGTGTATCCATATACACTCACAGGCCACTTTAACTGAACACCTATTCAATTGCTTGGTAACACAAATTGCTAACCAGACAATCATATGGCAGCAACTAAATTCATTTAGGCATCTAGACATGGTGAAGACGACTTGCTGACGTTAAAACCGAGCATCAGAATGGGGATTTATGTGACTTTGAACGTGACATGGTTGTTGGTGCCAGACGGGCTGGTCTGAGTATTTCAAAAACTGCTGATCTACTGAGATTTTCACGCACAACCATTTCTAGGTTTTACAGAGAATGGTCCAAAAAAAAGAAAATATATAGTGAGCAACAGTTATGTGGATGAAAATGCCTTGCTGATTTCAGAGGTCAGAGAAGAATGGGCAGACTGGTTTGATCTGATAGAAAGGCAACAGTAAGTCAAACAACCACTTGTTACAACCAACGTATGTAGAATGCCATCTCTGAACTCACAACACATTGAACCTTGGACTTCAGCAACAGAAGACCACACCGGGTGACACTCCTGTCAGCTAAGAACAGGAAACTAAGACTACAGTGCACACGGGCTCACCAAAATTAGACAATAGAAGATTGGAAAAAACGTTGCCTGGTCTGATGAGTCTCGATTTCAGCTGCAAAATTCCGATGAAAGGGTCAGAATTTGGCGTAAACAACATAAAAGCATGGATCCCTCCTGCCTTGTATCAACAGTTCAGGCTGGTGGTGGTGGAATGGTGTGGGGGGTATTTTCATGGCACACTTTGGGCCCCTTAGTACCAACTGAGCTTCATTTGCTGATCATGTCCATCCCTTGATAACTACAGTGTACAAATCTTCTGATGGCTACTTCCAACAGTATAATGCACCATGTCACAAAGCTCAAATCATCTCAAACAATGAGTTCACTGTACTCCAATGGCCTCCACAGTCACCAGATCTTAATCCAATAGAGCACCTTTGGGATGTGGTGGAATGGGAGATTCCCATCATGGATGTGCAGCCGACAAATCTGCAGCAACTGCGTGACGCTATCATGTCAATATAAACCAAAGTCTCTAAGGAATGTTTCCAACACCTTGTTGAATCCATGCCACGAAGACTTAAGGCAGTTCTGAAGGCAAAAGGGGGTCCAACCCAGTACTGGCAAGGTGTACCTAATAGAGTGGCTGGTGAGTGTATATCCAAAGGCATTGGCAGTATAACTGGCAGTAAGAGCAAAGCAGATAGTGCAGACAAAGCACCCTTTCATTTATAAAATAAAGATCATTTTAATTTACAAAGTAGCAACTGGATCATCACATAGCCAGGTAAATCGACTCCCATTGGATGTCAGTTTACCATACAGATTGAACAACTATGACATTAGGAAAGCCAGCAAAAGAAACAATAGCATGCGGTGGTGGCACCTTCAGGGTTAAATTGCTAAAACTTGTCAAGAGTGGTAAGCCCTGTACACACGATTAGAATATCGTACAAAAATACCGCTTTCTAAGCAATAGTACAATAATCTGATTGTTAGTACGCAGCTGTCACCCACAATTTTCCGAAGGGACAACCCCAAAAATAGCAGATCGTACAATTTTCATTTTAACAACTTCAATACCGGGCACTTTCGCACCTTCCTGCCCAGGCCAATTTTCAGCTTTCAGTGCTGTCACTTTTTAAATAACAATTACACAGTCATGCTACACTGAACTGCTCCCAAACTAAATTTTTAGCATTTTGTTCCCACAAATAGAGCTTTCTTTTGGTGGTATTTGATCACCTCTGCGGTTTTTATTTTTAGCTAAACCAATAAAAAAAGACCGAAAATGTAGAAAAAAAAAACAGTTTTTCTTTGTTTTTGTTATAAAATTTAGTAAATAGGTAAGTTTTCTCCTTCACTGATGGGCACTAGTAAGGCGGCACCAATGGGATGGCTCTGATATGCGGTACTGATGGGCATTGATAGGCGGCACTGGTGGGCACTGATGGACACTGATAGGCGACACTGATGGGCACTGAAAGGCTGCACTGATGGGTACTTATGGGTGGCACTGATAAACGGCACTGATGTGCACTGAAAGGTGGCACTGATGGGCATTGATGGGCACTGATGGCTGGCACTGATAGATTTCACTGATGGGCATCACTGGTGGCACTGGCAGGCATTTTTCATTGGCACTGATTGGCAGCTGCTGGGGCACTGATTGGCATTTCCCTGGTGGTCTAGGGTGGCATACATGGTGGTCCAGTGTGGTGGCCATCCCTGGTGGTCCTGACGGCATCCTGGTGGTCCTGGGCGGGCATCCGAGGGGCTGGGCTGATAAACAATCAGCACAGACCCCCCCCGTCAGGAGAGCCGCCGATCGGCTCTCCTCTATTCGCGTCGGTCAGATGCGAGAGAGGAAAAGCCGATCAACGGCTCTTCCTGTTTACATCGTGATCAGCTGTGATTGGACACGGCTGATCACGTGGAGACTCTTTACCTAGATCGGAGTTGCGGTGTGTCAGACTGACCACGTCACATGACATCCTTTCAGGATAACACAACCAATTTGCCGACGTCATTTTGCTATATGGCGGGCGGCAAGTGGTTAATCAGTACAGTTTTCATCCGAAAATACAATGCAAATACACTACAACACATTACATCACTTCCGAATTTTTATTCTGTCATACAAAAATTTTTTATACTTTAGTAACCTATTTGTTTCGATATGGTTATTAGCATCCAAAAAAAAATCTGGACGATCATTGGTCCGATAATTTCATCGTGTGTACTAGGCTTTAAGCCTTACATGGGGGCCAAGTTAGCCTTGGCAGAAGTTCCTCCATTTACTTGTTTCCAGATGTAGCCATTTCATCAGACACTCTATTTTGTTTTTCTCATGTAAACCTGTATATACCTGTAGTGATTGCCCTAATTTACAACCACCCTCTAAAATATATAGGAAGTTATAGACTGGCTGCCTGGATGTTCTTGTCTCCATTGTCCAGATTAGAGGAGCAAGAGCTATCAGCCTCACCAAAGTAGTAGCATTATTATCAGTTCCACTGACTGCCAGTGAATGCTGGTACAGAGAATTCTGCTGTAGCTGGGTGGCTAGATGTTACCGTTTCCTTTTGTACTGGATTTTTGCTGACAAGCACAGACTAATATATTAAAAGATTAGTAAGCTTATGTTTCTTTGTTTATCTAAACCAATGTAGGCTTCCCAATGCAACAGAGAGCAGCAGTGAATTCCCTTGTGAATGGCTAGAAATCACTCTGTGATGAGGGCCTGTCCTTTGGATGGATTGAGTTCAGTAGATTTTTTTTCAGTTTGCTGGTCTCAAGTAACAATCTCCTTTTACTCTTCTTCTCTAATTCTAGGCGTCGCTATATACACTGGAATGGAAACCAAGATGGCATTAAATTACCAATCCAAATCACAGAAAAGATCTGCTGTTGAAAAGTAAAGTGTTCTACTGCATTATTTATGACTGTTGTTGCATGTAACAATTTAGCAATGTTGCTGAAGATAACACACCTCAATCTTAAGCTGGCCATACACTAGTAAAATTGTGTTAGAACATTTTAGGTTGAAGAATGTTTAATCAATTTTCTGATTGTTGGTCAAATTGGTCAAATTTGACTTTTGTTTCAACCACAGTGATGAAAAAAAGTAGGTGAAATTTTTTTTTTTGAATGAATGAATGAGTTTCTTACAGTGTTTCTGTTTTTTGTTCTGGAATGTCCGTTCACTTAAATCAAAAAAGCAAATATTTTTTTAAGTGCTTCTGAGCGACATTTGTCATTAAATGCGCTGAAGGGAATTGTACAAATATTCATACAAATAATAATTACAATATCTACTAGTGTATGGCCAGCTATATAGAGTGTGCACCAAAAGAAAGACATATAATAAAAGAATATAAAAAGAATCAGATAAAAAATAAATAAATAAAGACTTAGTTCTGTAAAGAACCTTTCAATACATCCATTAAAGTGGTTCTAAAGGCAGAAGGTTTTTTACCTTAATGCATTCTATGCATTAAGGTGAAAAACCTCCTGCATGCAGCACCCCCCCCCCCCACCTCGATATACTTACCTGAGCCCGATCTTGATCTAACGCTGTGACCGAGAGCAGAGGCTCTCTCATTGGCTCAGACAAAGCTGCAGAATGTCAATCACTGCCAATATGGAGGGAGCGGGGCTGAGCTGCACTCTGTGTGTCAATGGACACACGAAGCTGGCTTGGGAACAAACAGCACAAATGCTTCCATAGGGGACCCGAGAAGAGGAGGATCAGGTCTGCTCTGTGCAAAACCAGTAGGTAAGTATAACATGTTTGTAAAGGATTGTGGTTTATTTTTTAAAGATGTCAATTTAGTAAAGACTGTGCTGAATTAAAGGACAAGTATAGCCAAAACTTTCTTCTTCCTGTGGGTTACAGGAGTGCGCTTAGTTCTGCGCTCTTGTGATCCAGATTCAGCCAAAAGCAGACTAAAGCCTGCTGTCTGTTGACATCACAGAGCCGCGGTTGTGATGTCTGGATCTGCCCAAATGCCTGACTGACAGCTGGCTCAGCCTCTCAGTGCACTGCTAAGAGCCTGAGCCAGCTGCTCCCACCCCCTCCACAGTTTGGCGCTCCAATGAGTGCTGGAGGAGCAGAGCACTCAGAGCGGATCAGAGAACTAAGCGATTAGCAGTCTTTGATCACTCAGTTCTTGATGTAGAGCCAGCGGGGAACAGCTCAATCAGCTCAATCTGTTGCTGCAGCCATATAAGTGAGTATAAAAGTTTGCTTTTTTTGGCTTCCCACATTTTTCTTTTTTGAATTGATGTTTCTTTTCACATATATTGTGATATAGTACCTGCTGCTGATCCAAACGAATTAGATCCCATATCCGCGGCACGGATATACTATACATTTATTTTTTTAAGATGACAATCATTTAAAATGATTGTCACTACAAGGTGACTTGTAAACTAAGCACACTTCCTAACAAAAAACTTAGTTACTTTCCCTGCAGCCCTTGTCTTCAAATTTGTTGCCTTTGCTGCTCCTCCACCGCTGCAGGTATTTCGCATTTGGGTGTGTTGAATATGCTCTTGTTCTGCCACACGTTACCGTTCCTTCTGCTAGCTTGTACATTCTGTTATGTTTAATGTAATATTGTAACTATATTTAAAGTGTTACTAAACCCAGGACCCTGCATTCACTATATTTGGTCTCCCACAGTACACAGAACATGGAAATGAAATTATTTTAGTAAATATAAACTGCTAAATGCCTTTTCTCATCAGCAATATATAGCAGTCTTGTGATTTCTTGTGATTTCTTGTGATTCCTGGTGAAGCTTGTAGGAGGAGTTTTCATACTTCACTGAGCTGTCCTTTGAGGCTGCAGGACTCCTGACACTGTCTTCTCTAGCAATACAAACCAAACTGAGCATGTGCAGCCTGACTCCAAAGGCTCTGTCTTATCCAGACTTCTCCAGGGGGGACAGTGCAGGGAGAGAGGGGAGGATCTGAGCCTACAAGATCAAACAGCCTTTTCACACAATGCAAAAGCTTAACCCCTTAGGTTCCACATTGAGCATAACGTGCATGCTTTACTGCATATACAGATTGATTGTACGGTTGTGGGTTTAGTAACACTTTAATATTTCCTTCTATTTCCTAATATTTCCTTCTCCATGGATGTATTGTATGTGTCCATATGTAAAAGTATTATCTATGTATATATAATATATCTAATATTACAGCCATGGTCAGCAGTAAATACTGGAAGCGTGTAAGGGGGATATTTTCCATGAACTAGCAATTAAGAACCACTTATGACTTTAAAAAAAAAAGACAATTTCAAGCTCTTGTTTAGGCATTTCTGTGAAGTTTTTGGTGTTCGCAATGGGACACACGTGCATGCAATATACACAAGTAACAAACCATCAGCTATAGACCAAATAATATATGATCCGCTATCTGAGCCATCCCCAGTGCTGCCTTTGTAAGTCCAGTGCTTTGCATTGAGACACACAGTGGGGTAGATTTACTAAAACAGGTGCACTCAAAATCTGATGCAGCTGTGCATGGTAGCCAATCGCCTTTTAACTTCAGCTTGTTCAGTTAAGCTTTGGCAATAAAACCTGGAAGCTGATTGGTTTGAATGCAGAGCTGCCCCAGATTTTGCATGCTCCAGTTTTAGTAAATAACCCCCAGTATGATTAATCCATAATTCTAGTATGGCTAAGAATATCCTTACTAAGCTGTCATGCTATTCCAGGATATTATTAACTAAAAATAACATATACATACAGATGTATTTTCTGTATAATAAGGAGCCAAATACAGCTCACAGATGACTTGATATTTTCCTTCTAGGTCAATGAATGCCTACCTTATAGTCTACCTGTGTATTCTCATCAGTAAAGCTTTAATAAACACTGTATTGAAATATGTATGGCAGAGTGAGTCTTCCCGGGATGAGCCTTGGTACAACCAAAAGACAGACTCTGAAAGACAAAGACACTTGGTAAGAAAACATTGTGTTCATTTCGTTTATGTCCCCTTCAGAACTGCTTGTGTCTCCCCCCTTCACCGTTTGCATTTCCTTCTCTGTTGCTTATGTCTTCTTCTGAAACTTGTGTCTTCTTCTTTCCTTCTCTTGTCTTCCGTTTTGTCTTCTTGGGGTCTCTCTGATGTTTCCTTTTTATGTTTTTAGTTGCGCTTAAAGTGAAAATGATTTTATGTGTTTGAAAAAACATTTTTTTTTTTTGTCTGTTTTGTGTCATTGCAGTTAATCAGAGCACTCACAGACTTTCTGGCTTTTATGGTCCTTTTCAACTACATTATTCCTGTCTCTATGTACGTCACAGTGGAAATGCAGAAATTCCTGGGCTCCTATTTCCTTACGTGGGATGAGGAGATGTTTGATGAGACAATCGGAGAAGGTCCTCTGGTAAACACCTCCGATCTGAACGAAGAGCTTGGACAGGTAAAATATCAATGCATACCTCTAAAAAAAAAAAAAAAAAAAAAAATGGAAAGGAAAGGAAATTTGGCATGTTATGCAAATTAACTAATATTAACCACATATGTGTGCACAATTACCCATACGTGTCCGGAAGCAGAGATATTTGGAGTCATTTTTGTCATCATTTGCTTTCTTATCCATTTTAGGCATACAAAAGGCTTGCCAGTGATGGTTGTTATTTCAAATATGTGTAGATACATTTTGTACATTGACTCTTATTTTCTGTGTGTTGGTCTTTCAAAACATAATTTGGGCTCGTGGGTGTTGGACACAGGCATTGTTTTCCTGCATTTGATATAAGTTTGCAGATCGGCAAAATTCCATGGAATTTTATTGAATAATACACAGAGCAGTTCGGAGGTTGAACTGACCTGCTTTACATTGTGCTTATTATCTTTTGGATGAAGCATGTCCTATAAGGTGTGTTTGAACTGCAGACAAAGCAGGTCAAATGCATCCTATTCAAATGCAGCTGCATGCATTGGGAAGGAGAATGCGTTGCTTGACTAGAACACTCATTTTAATGAGCCCTTATAATTCGGAAGGCTGTTGTTTTAATTAACAGATTAACATTACAAATTCTGTTCTTTATTCTACGTATTTGCACGCTGATTAGGAAGTAGTGGCTGTATATCTGTGACACATTGTGATTATATGAACACGCTATATGCTTTTTTCTTCTGCTGTATTACAATATAGCATTTCTTAAGCCCTGAGGTTATACCACATGATGGTGTTTGTGTCTTTCAGCAGTCCCTTGTGATTTATTCCCTACAGTGTTACATTGCTGTTTATCCGCCTTCATGATAGCCGTCTACGTTTCCTTTTTTCTAGATTTTTTTTTAAAAAATTTTTTAACGTTTTTGTTAGACAAGTCTCTACAGGTTACACACCTATTGCTGGGCGGCAAAGTGGTGTAGTGGGTAGCACTTTCCCCTAGCAGTAAAAAGGGTCACTCAAATCCCAACCACACTACCTGCCTGGAGTTTGCATGTTCTCCCTGTGCCTGTGTGGGTTTCCTCCGGATACTCTGGTTTCCTCCCACACTCCAAAGACATGCTGGTAGGTTAATTGGCTTCTGTCTAAATTGTCCCTTGTATGTGTATGTATGAATGTGAGTTAGGGACCTTAGAGTGTAAGCTCCTTGAGGGTGGGGACTAATGTTAATATACAATGTATATGTAAAGCGCTGCGTAAATTGACAGCACTAAATAAGTACCTGAAATAAAATAATCACTGAAGATTAACATACTTGAACAGTAGATTTGTCTATGCATTTCGGTTCCTTCCAAATGCTTATAGTACTGTAACTAAACATTATTTAGCAACCAAATACATTCAATCGTTTATTCTTCAATAAAATTAACAAAGGATCTTATTGGTTATTATGGGCATGGTCCTGACTTGGAGAACATTCTTGTTACTTTTTTTTTTTTATAAATGTTCTAAGGCAGCCAAAAAAAAATGGATGGTGAGACATCTGTCTATCTTCAATGTCGTTGACACTCGGCTGACTTGGCTGATGGATGTTGGTGAGCAAATTTGGTAAAATACACATTGGGGGGACATTTATCAATCAAATTAGTGCCACATTAAGACAAAAATCATGTTGCCTGCCATATAGCACTTAGCAAAGTCTCTGTGACAGGTTTACATTGTTTTTATGACCCGGGTGTGTCTGTTTTCCTAGGTAGTCAACTGCAACAGATTTGCAATGTGTGGGATAGATTTATTACTGAAGATGAGACAGATTTTCACATAGATGCATAATTAAATAACATGTTAAGGGTCAGCTTTCATTTAGTACAGTGTTACAGAGCAGCCAAGTGAGGAATCTATGACTCGAACTGTAACCTTGTAATGAACCTTCCATGCAATTTGACTCACTGCTCCTGTTTAGCTTTACTGTGTGACAACATTGATGTCCCACATTCTATTTTCCCTATAGAAGGAGCACAATTACTGGCTGCTTCTGTTTTTTGATTTATCTCAGTGTGCTTGAATCTGCACTTCCCATGACTAGAAACAATTTGTTTTGCCTTGTTGGACAGCCCTCCAAGCTCATATCTTTGCTCAGTTGATACAAGAATGTAATTGGGTACTTTGCAAGCATTTGTATGTACATCAGCACCCTAACTTGCCTATCCAGTAAGATGCAAATTCCAATTGTATACATTTTGGAACTAACATATTTTTAAAAGATGCTGATCTAAATCACTTTCCTAATGAGAAGTTGTGCCTATTTTGCATGCTTTGCAGTCTTTTTTGGTTCTTTGCACCTTGGTATCCGGCTCTTTTTTTTTTATTGAAAAAAAAATTTAAATTTTTTTATACAACAATTATACAACAAAAGAACACGTATAACATTTCCATCACATAACCCCTCTCAATGTCCATGCCAAAAAAAAACAAACCTCTCCCTTTCCTATTTGCGCTCATCAAACCATATTTCAATCCCCTCCTCCACATTTTACCCAAATGGTACATATATTATTATGTCATTATTTCCCTCCAAGATTCTCTCTTTATTAATCTCTTTATTAATTTTCCGTATCATAAATATACGCAACTGATTACGCAGATTGGAGACTAACAACCAGTGCCAGATCTTTACAATTTTTTTTTTGTTTGTTTACAAAATATTTACAAATTTTTTAGGACATCTCCTATGTTTTATATGTCAGTTCCTCTTGTCTTAAATTAAGATTAATTGCTTTGATCCATTGATCTATCACTGGTGAATAGTTTGATATCCATTTTTGTAGTATAAGTTTACGAGCCATATACATAGTTCTCAACCACTTCAACTGGGAGGGTATCTTCTGGTATAATCCCTAGCAATGCTATTTTTGGATCAGGCTGTACTTGTGTAGAGCACAAGGCATTAAAAATATCAAATGTTTTTTTTTTTTGAAGAAGAAGAAAAGGCCCCTACCTGATACATCATGGGGAATGAGGACTTAGTCAGGAGAGACCAGAAAGATAACAGAAGGCATTCATCAGAAGTGCATACTTTTTGCAGAGCTTTGCTTTTATAAAATAGTTTGATTGAAGATGTTGTTTTAGTGTAGGCAAAGTCTAAATTCAGGTTGTCATCTGGTGTCATTTGGGCATTGTTCAATGAAAGAAGCATTTTAGCACTAGAGCAGTTTAAGAATATTATCTGACTGTTTTGCATTCCCTAGTGTCTTTTAAAATACATTGCAAAATTCTACTGAAGTACTTGTGCTCATTAATATTTCGCTGTCTACCTCCTCTTCCTGTTTTGATGGCTGGGTAAAGAGAAAAAAGACAGATACTTGCATATACATCGATTTTGTTTTATAGCTCTAGCATGTCCTTCTTTGTCCTGTCCCTTTTTATATGGCTAAAATGTTTGCCTGCTGCACTTGGTTTTATGTGAGTACCTGTGTCTCCTCCTTTCTCACACCATAAAGGTTGAAGATTATATCAGTGTGCACATAGCAGACCATGCATATAAAACTCTTTCCCATGCAAACCAGTCAAATGTTAACCATCTTTTTCTAACTTGTGTTAGAAGAATGAAAGCTGGAATCTTAAAGTAGAAATAAATCTTTACTAAAAATAATATAGCTTTGTAGAGGTTTGTAAGTAACGTAGAACTACATTTTTTGTAAAAAAAAAAAAAAAAAATCCTTCTTAGGGCCATTATTCACAGGTTTTATTTGCTTCAGGCAGTGGCAGAACTACCAGGGTGGCAAAAGTCGCACTTGCGACTGGGCCCTGGCGTTCCGCCACTGTTTGGTGGGGGCAGTGGGGTTGCTGGCCGCAGGACTCTGAGCTGAGAGCGTCCCTCTCATACAGCCCAGAGCCTGCACAGTTCCCCCTCCCTCCTCCCTCGCACGGATGGGAGAGTAGACTCCCTCACACGGATGGGAGAGGAAAGAGCTCCTTCTCCCCCCGCCGCTCTCCTCTTGTGTGTGCACCGCCAGGAGTGTGAAGCCCAACAACTGAATGATCAAATTTTTGGCTGATAGGTGGCATTTATGAACACAGATAGATGGCACTGATAGGCGGCCCCGATGGGTAGGCTGCACTGATGGGGCTGCACTAATAATCAGTGATTATCAGTGTAAACAATGTACTGACAATCTTGCCGGTTAACGGCTTTCCTTTTCTCACACAGACACAGTGTGGGAGGAAAGGACCGCTGATAACCAGCAAGTCTGTTTAAATGTGATCACATGGTAAAGGGTTGCTGTGATTGGCCCTTTACTGTGTCCGAAGGAAACAGCAGTCACAGAGCACACTGGATGCGTGCCCCAGGGGCCACACAGGAGCAGGGTTCTGGGAGGATGTCTATGGATGCCCTGGAAAGGGGTCATGGGAGCCCTTCATAGTTTCTTGCACCAGGGCCCTGAAGGTTCTAGTTACGCCACTGGGTTCAGGATTGCTTCATTCCCCATACAAGTCTATGGAAATGTAGATCGGCATCAAGCAGGTCAGGGAGAGGTCAGCCGCAAGTCAGATTTACCTGTCAGTGTATTCTGACTGATCTCAGTGTATCAAAGTGATCTCAAAATCAAGCTGCATTTCCTCACTGACACAGGCCCAAAGTCCATCTTCACATGCTCTTACTCCTGTTGGCTCTTTGTCGGAGCTCACTGTGGATATGTATATATTAAAACAGTGTGTGTATGCTCCAGAATGTTTCTTTTCACACGCTTTTTCGCTTGTTCTCTTAACGAACGGAGAACGTTACAGAAGGAATGCAGGACCCAGCATTTCCAATTGCCATGTTGGGGATATTGGCTATCCAGAATGTCCTTAAAAAGAAAAAAATCAAAACATTATATAATTAATATAATTATATCATATTTTCATGGAACATGCTGATGAATAATTAACTACAATAATATTATCTGTTCATTGATTGCTATTGAATATTGTGATTGGCTACAGGCGAATTTCTGTTCGTATGTTGGGGCATTTTCACAGTACGAACATTGATTACATTCTCCCATCTCCTTCGTGTTTCCGATCATGCGTGGTGTTCTTCTTCTATCGATTTTTAGCGGATGCATACTGTACTGATTAAACGATTGGCGTACAATGGGCTATCATCTGAGCAAAGTTTTTGTGTTTGTCCCTTTGGATTTTGTTGGACGGACTGTCGTGATCAGCTGTCGAAAGCAGTGTACTAACGATCGGATTATCGAACGATCAATCCAAAAGCAATTTTTATCATCTGATAATCTGATCATGCGTACGAGGCATTAAGGTTTGACCTCCTATTATATGGTTTTGGTAAATCTAAAGGAAAAAAATTCTAAAGAAAATAGTATAGTATGTATCCAGTAGAGCTGCACGATTAATCGTCAATCGTTATGGCAATTTTTTTCCCCTTTGTGATCTTGACTAAAGTGTTTCACGATTCTGTCTATGCAATGAATTCTCTTTGCTCTTCTGAAGCCACAGCCCTCAAAAGAAAGGAAGAAAAAAAACGGGCAGTCTGCCAAGAATCACAACATTCTTTAGCAGTGAAATTTAAGTCTAAACATTGTAACAATTATTCAATGGAATAGACTTGTGTGTAAAGCATCATCCTCACGAGGCAGATCCACTGCCTCGGAGTCCGCCGCTGTCCGCCAGCTCAGCAGGAGATCTCTCCGTTGATCTCCGCTGGGTCAGCGGATGACAGGTCCCTCTCTGCTCACGGGGAGGGGCTTGTCGAGCGCCGCTGGTTACTATCGAGAGATCGGACGAAAACGGACATGCTGACATGCTGTCTCACCAGATCCGATCCGCCAAGGACGGAAGCGAATGTAGGGGCATCCGTAACGGATCGGATCGGGTCGGATGTCAGCGGACATGTCACCCCTGACATCCGCCGCTCCATAAACTAGCATGGAGCGCCTGTTCAGATCCACCGACAAAACATTTGACATCTGACATTTGTTGATTTCAAGGTAAAATCTTTTTTTTTTTTTTTTTGCTAGAAAATTACTTAGAACCCCCAAACATTATATATATATATATATATATATATATATATATATATATATATATATATATATATATATTTTTTAGTAGACACCCTAGAGAATAAAATGGTGGTTGTTACAATATTTTTTGTCACACTGTATTTGCGCAGCGGTCTTTCAAATGCAATTTTTTGGGAAAAAATTACTTTAATGAATTAGAAAATAAAAAACTAACTAACCAGTAAAGTTAGCCCTTTTTTTTTTGTATAATATGAAAGATTTTACGTCACAAGAATCGTGATCTTTTTATTCTAAGCAAAAAAAAGCATGAGTCTCATTTTGGCCAGAATCGTGCAGCTCTAGTTTGACAAGAATTTTGGAAAAGCTTTGTCAATCAGACAGTGCATCCAATCAGCTGCAGCAGCGGATCAGCGGATTTTTATGGTGGAGGAGTCTCACTATCAGAATACAATGTCCTAGCTAGGAGGATTCCTCTATCCGCCTTCGCCTCGCTGGGGAGGAGCCCCCCCTTTTTTCTTTGCTCTATACAAAAAGTGATCTATGGGCCAGCTTAAGAAAAGAAGTGTCCCTTGGTACACTTTTCTGGTGTGATGAATTGAAAAAAATACAAAAATTATTTCTACGCTACATCAACTATTTGTTTCACGATCTTCAGTTTGGAGACACATTATTGATGACAATATACAGTATATAATACCCTACTTTGTTTTACATTAGGTGGTGTGCATTAGGTCCAATATTTGTTATGTGTTAGTGAATGACCAAAAGTGCTGCCTTTTTATTTTAACGCTCACTGGCCATTATTGCGTGTTGTTGAGCTGTAGATGACCAGGTTATCAGAATGTTCACATCTGTGTTCACATGTGAATCCATAGCCGAGTCATGAAAGCCAGCTGGTGTTTATTTACCATGATGTGTATTGTTTGTAAAAACACAGGGATGTGGATATCAAGGAGGAGATGAATGTGTGGGAATAATTAGCACCTTCTGTTTGGAATCTTTCTTATAAATGCACTGTTGCTAATTGCTTTAGCTACTAATAGCAGGCCTTTCCAATTTCAGACGCACAGTAATTGAACAAATGCTTCTGTCTTATTTTTTTTTTTTTCCTCTTTAAATTAACAAAGATATATTTAATTTATATGAGGATATGTATTATTTTTTTTTAAGAAGAAACAAGTTGTTGCTTTTATATGGTTATTTTATATATTTAGGTAAATTATTCTTTTTTTCCCTTGATTTGGCAAAGGGTTGTGTGGTGCAAAAATTGTGGGTAGTATGGTGGCTTAGGCTGGATTCCGATCTATGCATTTTTAGTGCTTTTTGCATTTTGTAGATTTGCACTACAGAAAGTGTTCCATAGGAAACCATGTTTAATGGACTGTAATGCAAATCTGCAAAATGCAAAAAGCACTAAAACTGCATAGGTGTGAATCCAGCCTTAGTGGATAGCACTCTTGTCTTGCAAACTTTGTTTTTCAGATTCTGGTTTACTTCCCGCATTTTGTATGAAATTTACATACACTATATTAGCAAAAGTATTGGGACGCCTGCCTTTACACACGCATGATCTTTAATGGCATCCCTGTCTTAGTCTGTAGGGTTCAATATTAAGTTGGCCCACACTTTGCAGCTATAACACCTTCAACTCTTCTGGGAAGGCTGTCCACAAGGTTTAGAAGTGTGTCTATGGGAATGTTTGATCATTCTTTCAGAAGCGCATTTGTGAGGTCAAGCACTGATGTTGGGCGAGAAGGCCTGGCTTGCAGTCGCCACTCTAATTCATTCCTAAGGTGTTCTATCGGGTTGAGGTCTATAGAGTTCCTCCACCCCAAACTCGCTCATCCCATGTCTTCATGGATGATGTTTTGTGCACTGGTCCCAATCATTTAGTGGAGGGGGGATTATGGTGTGGGGTTGTTTTTCAGGGGTTGAGCTTGGCCCCTTAGTTCCAATGAAGGGAACTCTTAAGGCGTCAGCATACCAAGACATTTTGGACAATTTCATGCTCCCAACTTTGTGGGAACAGTTTGGGGATGGCCCCTTCCTGTTCCAACATGACTGCACACCAGTGCACAAAGCAAGGTCCATAAAGACATGGATGAGCGAGTTTGGGGTGGAGGAACTATACTGGCCTGCAAAGGGTGAGCCAGCTCAATATTGAACCCTGCGAACTAAGAGTGGGATGCCATTAGTGCATGTGCATGTAAAGGCAGGTGTCCCAATACTTTTAGTAATATAGTGTATTTTCCCCTATGTGTATAGGTTACCTCTAGATCCTCTGGTGTGTGCCCAAAGCAAATAAACTGTCCATTTTCTCAGTTTCCTATTTAGGTATCAAGACTGGGTAAAGATTAAAGAAGAGAATGGGGTATCTCATGTGAGATTGCTAATCAGTGTGCTTAACAGCATAGATATAGTCCCATGTAATATGAATGAACAGTTAAAGTAGAACTATAGGCAAAACTTTTCTTTTTCATTTTGGATAGTGCACAGGAGGGTTACAACCCCTGTCAGATTTCTTTTTACCCTCTGTGTTCCATAGCAGAGATTTTCCTTCACTTCCTGTCCCTTAGACAAACAGGAAGTGGGAGGAAAATCCCTGTAAATTAAGGGAATTCCTTGGGACCCCCAGGTCACTAGAATTGGTGTCCCCATTGGAAGATTTCCCCTCTATTACTTTTCTGGAGACAACCCAACATTTGGGGTTTTCTTTTACTTTCCTTTTCAATGATAATGGTAAACAGGACAAACAAAGAGGTGAATCTCCCTAACGGGGGCACAGCCAGCAATAAAGCCTCATAGGTGTTATAATCCCTCTCCACCCGTCCAAAATGAAAAAAAGTTTTTCTGCAGTATCTCTCCCCATATGTGCTCCTGCAGTTTGGCTCGTTTGGCGGAATTCCAGCCAGCAAAAGATTGAGAGCATGATCTCAATTTTTCGGTCGGAAAAAGTTCCGATCTGAAATTCCGATCGTCTGTACCAGTTCCGACGCGCAAAATTCCTACGCATGCTCGGAAACAATTCGACGCATGCTCGGAAGCATTGAACCTTATTTTCTTGGCTTGTCGTAGTGTTGTACGTCACCGCGTTCTTGACAGTCGAAAGTTCAGCAAACTTTTGTGTGACCGTGTGTATGCAAGCCAAGCTTGAGCGGAATTCCGTCGGAAAAACCATCCAAGATTTTTCCGACGGAAATTCCGCTCGTGTGTACGGGGCATTAGAGTGTTTATACACAACCACAGAAGTGTATGCTATCAGTGGACATTAGTCTATGGACATCCCTATATAGCACTAAAGGGCGATCCACTATATATGGTCGACTTACCTGTGATGTTACCTGTGTGGCACTGATGTGTTTCTCAGATACTACCTAGAGATTCTATTTACACCCTTACTGATTATACATAGAAGAGAAACCTCTACACATATATTTTGAACATTAAGCGAGAGCTAAGCTGACTGGGTTTAATCCTACATAACAGTGTCAGAGAAATTGTATATAAGCTTGAGAAGAAGCGGTTCCCCGCGAAACATGTCAAGCTTCATGTAATTCATACTTTGTAATTAGCCGTCATGACAATACTTGGGGTTGTCACTAGTACACCCCTAATGTAGACAGCTGTCTATATTCGGCCATTGTGTGTTTTCTCAATTACAATTTGTTTTAAACTCTGTTTTTTTATTTATGTGGTGTGTTTAATAAAATGTATATCTTTTATCAGTAGTGCCTATAAAGTCAATTTTTCCAGTTCTATGTTTGTAACTTACGGTATTCCCTTAGGGAAAGGGATGGGGAAGGGTTGAAAGGGTTAATGTTATTTTATGGTGTGTATGTAAATGAATCTTTTCAATAAAGAATACCGTTGTCTGTATGGTGATGGAGATCATTTTAAAAGAGCTACCTATCAGATTTTTCAACATTATCTAAATGCATTATTTTGTTGCTCTGGTTTTACCAAGTGGTGCATTTTATTAGGATTTACCATTTTATATGTGCTTTACTGTAACCTTCTCTCAGTGTATTCTCCTTTATCCACAGGTAGAATATATATTCACAGATAAGACTGGGACACTGACGGAGAATAATATGGAGTTTATTGAGTGCTGCATTGAAGGTCATGTGTACATACCACATGTAATCTGTAATGGGCAGATCCTTCCTGATTGCCTGGGCATTGACATGATTGATTCTTCACCTGGAGTTGGAGGCAAAGTAGGCTTGTTTTAAATATCCATATTTTATATACAATAAAATGGTGCATGAAATGTTGCTTTCTAGGCATTTTTTTCATATCTGGTTGTAGTATTATGTTAGTAATGTTATTGTTTTGGTAAGTTGCTGTTAACCTATTAAATTCTAGCATTAAAACCTGGCCACATGCATTTAACATTTTTCTGCCCACATTGACCCTTGACCCATATACTATAATATATCTTTAAACTGTGTGTTTGTGGTTCTAACTACTAAAGATTGCTGAAAATCAACATAATTCCAGTCAAGGAGTTACCGAATCCTAGCTGTTTATCCAGCTAGTCCTCCAAATGATCAATGTCCATATTCTATAATGAGTAGTAATACATAATACACGTAATACATCTAATAAACCAAATACGTATATAGGACTATTGTGCAATATGTGCTTGCTAGCACTGATTTATGTAACTATCAATCTGGTTATTCTAGTTCTTTGCATTGTTACCGTGTCTGAGTCCTAATGTGTGACAAATTAGCTTTGATCCTTCTTGCTTTCAGCAATATATTTATAATATTTTATATTAGCCTTATTTCTTAGAAATGCATGTACAGTAGCTCTTTGCATATTTATACTTACACATTTAACTTTGTAATTAGCCCAACAGTTAGGCCTCATGCACACAGGCTGTTAAAATAACGTTATGAAAACGCCAGTATCTTTGCAGTGATCTTTTTTTCACTTTTTTCAGCTTTTTCAACGTTTTTGCAATAGCGTTTTTGAGCGTTTATCAGCGTTAGAGCGTTTTTACAGCTGAAAAACGTCTCTCAGAACCCACTGGTCCTCGTTTTTTTTACAGCTTAAAAACGCCTATGCCATTTGCAGCTCAAAAACGCCTAGGTGGGCATGAAGCCATAGACTAACATAGACAGGCCTTTTTAAGCTGAAAAAAAAGCTCAAAAAAGCAGCTGTAAAAATGTCCGTGTGCATGAGGCCTTAAAGCAAATTCCCAGATGTGTTTCTAGTTTTGGATAGAGTAGAACCTTACACAGGTGTTCTGCTGTCCATGTCTTTATTGGAGAGATTTTTTCTTGCTTCTCATTTTTTCCGAATCCCAGAACCTAGACAGAAAGTGCAGGGCGATCTCTTCTCTGGTGATGCAGGAAGCAATACAATCCTGACAGGGGTTCTAATCTCTCCTCACTGTGCTTAAAACGTGTTTTTTATTCTGTCTGTGCCCCCCTACTTTTCATTTCTGTGCCTCCCTCTCACATCCTATCTATTCGTGGAATAAAAAGTATCTAAACCTTCTCTCTATTCAAAACCCTAGGAAAGAGAAGATTTGTTCTTCCGTGCTCTCTGTCTGTGCCACACTGTACAGGTGAAAGACGAAGACAACATAGATGGTGAGAGAAAATCCAGTCAGTCTGGGAAATCCAGTGTGTACATTTCCTCCTCACCTGATGAAGTTGCTCTTGTAGAAGGTATACAGAGGTAAGTATCTGAGACTTAGATCAAGTGTGTCAATGCATCATTGGCAAAACTTTTTTATGGCGTTTCACAGTAATTCTGAATGCTTTTCATGGGAAAACTGCGGTGTAGGATTTATACACGTGTGCATATAGCTTCATCAGAAGTGGAATATCTTGATGACCAGTGGCAGCATAATTGTACCTCTATAGTGGATTGATATGTCATGCACAAAAAGTGCAGGTCAACCCCCCCCCAAAAAAAAAAATGAAACAGCATCTCTGTCCTGGGACCAATTCTGTTTAATTTATTTATAAATGATGTAGAGGATGGGATAAATAGCTCAATCTCAGTTTGCTGACAACACAAAAATATGCAGGGCAACAACACAGCAGGATATAGAAACTTTACAAGAGGACCCGAATAAATTAATGGAGTGGGCTACTGCATGACAAATTAAGTTTAACATTGAAAAATGTAAGGTAATGCACTTGGGGGGGGGGGTAAAAATATAAACACAAGTTACTCTTTAAGGGGAGAATCCCTAGGGGCTTCCAGGATAGAGAAGGATCTAGGGGTCCTAGTAGAAGACAGGCTGAGCAATAGCATGCAATGTCAAGCTGCAACTACCAAAGCCAGCACAATATTGGCGTGCATTAAAAATGGAATTTACTCCAGAGATAAGACGATTATTCTGCCATTTTATAAAACTCTGGTTCGGCCGCATCTGGAGTATGCCGTCCAGTTCTGGTCACCAATCCTCAGAAAGGATGTGCTGGAGCTGGAGAGAGTCCAGAGAAGGACAACTAAATTATTATGGGGACTGAAGGACCTCAATTATGAGGAATGACTACAAGTGCTAAATGTATTCTCCCTGGAGAAGAGATGCTTGAGAGGACATATGATAGCGATATACAAATATCTCCAACGGTGATCCCAGCGTAAGTATGAAACTTTTCAGTCCCAAGGAGTGTAAGAGGACACAGGACCACATGATGAGACTGGAAAAGAAGCGATTTAACCTTAAGCTGCATAGGGGGGTTTTCACTGTCAGGGTGGTAAGGATGTGGAACTCTCTTCCACAATCGGTGGTGTCGGCAGGAAGTATGGATAGTTTTAACCTCTTAACGACGGCCCACCGCACATATACTGTGGTAGGGTGGCTCTATTGTGTGAAACAACGTACTTGTATGTAATTTCATGCAATAGATACTGTGCGGGGACTCTGTCCGCCACCTGCAATCGCTCCACAGAGAAGCAGAACAGGAATCTGTCTATGTAAACAAGGCGGATCCCCGCTCTGACAGGAGACAACACTGAGATTTGCTGTTCTTAGCGATCAGGAACCACTTTTTGTGGATTCATCAGTTTTGCTGATTCAATTTACTTGCATGTTAAATTTTGAACTATAGGCTAAACATTTTTTTTTCCATTTTGGATAGAGTAAGGGAGGGTTATAACCCCTGTCAGGTTATTTTTTGTCATCCATGTGCCATAGCCAAAACAGGAAGTGATAGGCAATACCTGCAAATTAAGAGAATCCCCTGGGGACCTCCAGGTCACCAGAACTAGTGTCCCCATTGGAAGATTTTCCCTCCATTACTTTTCTGGGGACAACACATTTCTTTTACTTTCACTTTCAATGATAATGGTAAACAGGACAAATAGAGAGGATGAATCTCCCTAAGGGGCGCACACCGCAATAAAAACTGACCGGTGTTCATTTCCATCTCCACTCTATTCAACATTAAAGTGGTTGTAAACCCTTTTGTCTTACTTTTATCTATGGGTAAGCCTAGAATAAGGCTTACCTATAGATAGTGAAAATATCTCCTAAACGTGCGCCGTTTAGGAGATACTTCACTTGTCGTCATCGGCGCATGTCGTCATCGCCGCATGTGCTGCGAAGAAACGACCACCGTGCCGTTTCTTCCCCCAGCGTGTGCCGTGACTGACAGTGTCATATAATGGGCTAGTATGCATTGCATACTAGCTGAATATGCTTTTCATTTGCAGGCCTTGCGGTGCGCAAAAGAGGAAGTAAAACCCATCAGTAAAAAGTAAAACCCTCTATAAAAAAAAGTTTTGCCTTTTAGTTGTACTTTAAATTTAATTCCCATTAAACTTTTTTGTTGCCCTAAAAGTCCAAATGCATTATAAAGTGTAACCCTGACACCCGCTATTCATTTTGTTTTACTGCGTAAAAGCTTACCTTTGTCTTGGCAGCATCTCACCTTTTCTAGTCTGCCACAAATTGCAACTTAATTTATTTTTCAGCAACATCCAATTCCTTTCCCTTCACAGCAGGCTTACAGAACACCAATAACTTTTCCCAAGGCAGCATAGACTGACTGACACAGGGATGAACCTCTATGCACTTTCTGTCTATTGTGCATAAATTCAAGTTTTATTTAACATTAAAAAAATATTAACGTTCATGATTATGTTACATAAATGTAACCGTTCTAAATTATGATACATATCTGCATGCGGATTGTGACTTTGTGACCTTCCTTTTCTTTTCTAGACTTGGTTATACATTTCTGAAACTAAAGGACAATTACTTGGAGATTTGTAATAGAGAAAATGAAATTGAAAGGTACGTTTGAGTCAGCAGGTTAACCGCAATGTTCTTTTATCTGTGACTTATTACTTACAGTGAAAATAAAGTAAAAAGGGCTAATGAAAATACATTGATAGGGCTGTAAGTGGACATCTAATTTTACAGTTCCTTAGCTCTGTACCACTGATCCATGTGGCTTTATAGCTTGTGTTCAGCGAGAGCCATGAATATTGCTCTAAATGGCAGACTCATTCCGAAATAGAAACTCATGAATCTAGGTTAAGCTGCTGAAGTATTTACCAGGGAGACATTGGGGGTTATTTACTAAAACTAGAGAGTGCAAAATCTGGTGTAGCTCTGAAAAGAAACCAATCAGCTTCCAGGTTTTATTGCCAAAGCTTAATTATACAAGCTGAAGTTAGAAGCTCATTGGCTACCATGCACAGCTCCACCAGATTCTGAGTGCACCAGCTTTAGTAAACCCACCCCATTAATATGTTATCATGCTAGATAACTGGCCACTGAACTGAGTGAAGTATTATTATTGTTATTATTATACGAGATTTGTATAGCGCCAACAGTTTACGCAGTGCTTTACAATGTATAAGGGGGACAACACAATTACAGTACAGTTCAATACAAAAGGTACAGGAGGGCCCTGCTCATAGAGCTTAAATTCTAAAGAAGTACACTTCTCTTGTGTTTGTATTTTTATATTTTTACTATAGTATCTCCAATAATGGATAGAATACTGTCAAATGGCCCCTGGGTGAAAGAATTTTTTGTGAGCACCCCCCCCCCCCCCTCCATCAAGATTTAAGTATCTGTCCATGTGCAGATAGACTGACAGATCCATTGATACATGAAGTTGAAGAGGAGCCTTTGAAGAACTCAAAAATTGGTGAAAATTAGACAAGTCAAATGGTGCTGCTGCTCTCTATGGATCCTCTAGTTGGCAGGAACACAAAAGAGCACGCAAAGCCACCCTATTGTAACTCGGCTTTCCACTCTGGCCACACTCCTATAATCCTCCCAAGATCCCAACAGGGGAAGGGGGAGCCATGGACGTTCAACCTAGGTGCTCGGATCCTGGCAGCACATCCAAGGCTATCCACCACCACGCTCAACATGCAGATCCTGTGTAGATGCACCCACTCCAGCCGGTGCTACGCTTCGAGGACACAAACCCACACAAATGGGATACAAGGTGGGAAGAACGTGAGGACATCACACAGTTGCCATGACAACAGGTTTCGTAGGCATGGCCTCCTTCCTCAGGTCATCCCTCAGGCCATCCTCACTTTCTTCCCCCCTGTATCCTGATTGTGTGGGTTTGTGTGTCCTCGAAGAGCAGCGCCAGCTGGGCAGGACGCATGTGCTTTAGGATCTGCATGTTGAGCATTGGTAGTGGATAGCCTCGATAGCCAGAATCCATGCAGCTAGGTTTAACGTCCACGGCTCCCTCTTCCCCCTGTCGAGATCTTGAGGTGGTTCTAGGAGTGCGGCCACAGTGGAATCCTTATACTGTATCTATCTTCTCACAATGTGAGTTTGACCATTGTATTGTTTTTAACTTTACCATATTAAAGCCGAGTTGCCTTAGGGTGGCTCTTTTCTTTTGTGTTTTGATCAAACTCTTTCTTGGGTGTTAACTTGCAACTGGGATAGTGAAAATTTACTTACAATCCAAATGCTCTTAATAGTAAATGGAAGAAGTATTCTGTATATCTTGGAGTAGGTGAATGAAGTGCATGCTGCCCAACAAAACTTGGATGTTACAAACTAAAAGCATGGTTAGGGCATCCTGAAGAATTGTACATACTTCTCATCTGCCCTAAATACAAGCAACCATTGGAGGGGGGGACGGGTGGTCTCAGCACCAGCTCAACTTGCATGTAATATAAAAGGGCCCCTAAGTCCCAAAGGGCCCTTGTAAAGCTGGACAGTTTGTACAAATGGTCTCCACCCCTGAGTGCTTCAGCAGCTCGTACTGCTATATTGCAGCAATGGGCTTTATTTGCTTCCCAACAGGGAGTTTTGTGTGTGTTTTCGCTGTACTTTTTCCCAAAATCCACATTTACTTCTACTGTAAATGATGAATGTGAATAAGGCCCACAGAGATGGTGGAGGGAGCCTGTTATTTAAACTGGACAATTTGAAGTGGTTGCCAACCTCAGACCTGAAATATGAACAAAACATATCCCTCTATAGTGTGTACTTGTCTCTATCCAGAGCACTAATTGTCATTTCTGTGTGCTGCTTTGTTCCTTTGTTATCAACAGGAATAACCTCTGACAAGTTTTCCTGACACCAAGAGAAAAATGGTGACGGGAGTGACCTCCAGCTGTTTTCCTGAGTGCTGTGTGTAAGGGGGTGTGTTCCCTCCAATCAGCTCTCAGGTCTCTCCTAACTGAGCTCTGCAGAGCAGAACTTCAGTCTCCGCCCCCTTTTTTTTTTTTTTAAACTCTCAGACAAGTTTTAAAGGTTTAGTACTTTGAATGGCTGTAGAGAAGAGAAGACTGAGATAGAGATAGAGAGGTACAACTTATGTAGGAGGAATTGTTTCATCTCTGTGAAACACCTGAGGCAAGTCACTTTACTGGGTTTGTATAGCTTAGATTATGATCTCTGTAATCATTCTTGATCTATATTTGTGTGTAAATAAAGATGTACATTTTATATGCTAATATAATTGTTATTGCACCATTGGCACTTAAAAAATCCGACTAATAACAATGTTAGTATGTATATGGTTTTCCAAAATATGCTGTTGCTATTCAGTTAATATTTGTGTGTCTGTTTAGCTGAAAGTTCTTATTTTTCTTTTAAATTTTGTCTTTGAATCCTCAGATTTGAATTGCTACATGTTTTAACATTTGATTCTGTGAGGAGGCGTATGAGCGTCATAGTGAAATCATGCACAGGTAGACCGTGCCTACATTGTTTGGTTTATGTTGCAAATACCAGGTCTATTAAATCACTATATCAATTAAGAATGTAACAGAACATGTTTCATGACTGTGAGAACTTGAATTTCAGATGAGTTCTTTGCCCTTAGGCTGAAAGGTGTGGAAGGGTGGATATGACATTACGGTGTAGGGTCGTAGAATGTGTTAGTCAAATAGCTCCACAAATGAATCCATACATGCTGCTTGTATACCTCTAAGGATGCAGCCAGTGCTGCCTAGTGGGAATAAAAACTCACAAGAGCAGGGTAGCCATGCAAACCACTGAGTGACCATAATTGCAGACTTGAAAATGAAAATTCTGTGCTCCCTACATTGAGCAGGATTGAGATAGATTTTTTTTCTCTTTTGGACTTTATACAGAACAAGATGTTTCTTGAATTTTGCAAATGGATTTGCTTTATGTGATTTATTATGATTATGTAAACACTCTTTTGCCACAAGTAGTAATTAAAGCCTGCTAATGGTGAAATGTATTGCAGCTAGCAGTACAGAAAGTAACCAGTAAGGAAACATATTGTGTAATGCTAAAAGGCTAATTGGACTTTGCACAAAGAGCATTGCAACATTTCATGTCTTAAGGATCAAAAT
Organism: Lithobates clamitans; assembly: GCA_037952925.1. Classification (NCBI taxonomy): domain Eukaryota; kingdom Metazoa; phylum Chordata; class Amphibia; order Anura; family Ranidae; genus Lithobates; species Lithobates clamitans. Next base: position 385,722 of record JBBGZY010002200.1, read on the forward strand.
GAAAGGCTAGGCTGAGAACAACTTCCTATGGTTTGCATAAGTTATTTGTAGTCATAGGTTTTGTGATTAAGTGAATCAAATGGGTTGTACAGTATCAGCAATAAATCAAAAACGTTATTTATGGTGCTGGTGATCAACTCTTAGAGATCTCCCCAATCCCTTATTCTGATACCCATTTTAGAGTTGCCAGGCATGGGTGTCCGCAGGTAGGGGCGAGTGACCCCCCCCCCCACGGAATCGTCAAGGGTCTGCCACGGCCGCATCTGTAGCTGTGCTGGCTCTCTGTGTTTCACAGCTGCTGCAGATCTGTGTCATTGAGCTTACAGAGCTCTTTACTGCCACCTCTGGCTGCTTTCTGTATGTGTGCCCCTCGTGTTTGCTTTGCTGCCTGTTGTATTTTCACAGGGACATGTGGAAACAGGACTTGGAGAAGGAAGACCATCTTACAAGTGGGGGCTGTGCTCATCACTGAATGCAGATATACATCATCTGTCCTGTATACAGCTATATACACCCACCTTCCTTCCTGTATATACTAATACCATCCACCCCCTCTATATACACATACTGTACATGCTCCGTACTGTACAGGCCACATTAGATTGGCACAATGAGGCTGCAATTGATGGGCACAGTAAGGCTGCATACAATGGGCACATGCCTGTGCTTTATGTGATAATGACTAAGCCCCTTACCCTTCATGACATTGTCGAAAAGGGGCGGAGCATGGGTTTTCTTAAAATGATGCCCCCCCCTGAAAAAGGTTCTGTGGACGCCCATGCTGCCAGGGCACTTAGAGCTGTTCAGTAGTTTTTGATCTGGTGCAGCTCTCAAAAATCCTTTTGTGGGGGTATTGAGAGCGCTCCATCATTGTGACAAATAAGAAAGAAAAAAATGTTGCCCTGGCAAGAAGGATGTACGGTATGTTTCCGTATCTTGTTCTTAGTATTAGTAAAGCCTTTTCTACATTTTGCAATGAGAAAATTCTTATGGGAAAAAATACTGCTACTTCAAATATTCTTGATCATAGCAAAATGGTAATATGGCATTTACACCTAAAATAAAGCAGCTAACCTGCTAGCAGCATTTGCAAGAGTGTCAAGAAATGCAGACATATATACAGTACAGATCACTGAGATCATTTATAGTTTCAGTGAATTCTTTGCAATTCATAGTGAAGAGAACCGTACCTGGTGAAGAACGACTGCATCCACTACTGCGCGTCCACACAGACTTCTATACAAAGCGCTGATTAATGATATATCCATTAAAAATAGCAGAAAACAAGTGATCCAATGGTAGATAGGGTCAGTGAGGAATCGGCAAGCAGCCCAAAAAAAAAAAAAAAACAATATCCAGGAGTATAGTAAATACATAGGTTGGAAGGACACAGCTCAATATATTGAACCTTTTTTGAAGGATTTACACACTTTACACCAACAAGCAGAAAATTCTGACCTTGCAGTTGGTGACTATCCAGCAGCGTTATAAAGGTTGACCAGTGAGGTGTGACAATGGAATGCATTTGCTGTATAGTTTTACATGCCAGTGAGCAGTGTTTATGATTTATGTTATGAGTAGCAGGAAATACATATAAATCCTAAATCAATAAGGGAATATATAAAGCAGTGATTATACAAGCGTTTGTTAAAGTAAATCTATAAAAAGGAGAGAGAAAGACATAGACGCCTCTGAGTAAAGACTGTAATTTTTAATGGAAGAAGGTGCTTTTAAAAACTCACATTTGAGGTATCTGTATGAAGGCACAAGAATGTCCAATGGATCGCACTGTCACCGTCCAGGCTGTCTGCTGCAACCACGTCTTGCTAGTCCAGATGTCTTTGGCGTTCGAGTGTGATCCAAACCGAGGGTTGGAGCGCAGCTGGGGACTGAAGGAGAGGGCTGGAGCACAGAGCGGGATGGTGTCACGGACAGGCTCGCGACGCGTTTCGGAGCATGCGCACTGGAAGGATGTGCACAATGCACGCTCCTTTGTCAAGCTAGGGAAATTCGGCTGCTGTCAGCCTTTTTATGTGCCTCTGAAGTGCTGCCATCTAGCGGGGAACATAGGAAGTTCTTTCCACATACAATGGTAGTCATACGCAGTGATAATCTAGTTATATATGTCTCTCTGTACTTAGAGGACACACTTGACTTGCATATAAATCAACCATGGGTCATTAAAAAGAATACATTGGGATAAATAAATAAAACAATAAATGAACAACATTATATATATCCTGTCCAAAACTATATAAACCATGCAAATAAAATACATTTGTATATAAAGGATTAGATGCATATACATACACATAAATATACATATACATATAAGAATTGGTCACCTAATGAATTAAAAATAAATTTAGGATTAGAATGGTTTAAATTAATTAAGATTAATTGATGGTAGATTGAAACTTGAAGCAGGGAAAAATATAAAATTATTTGATTAAATATATATTACATTATTTGATAGATGGAAATCTACATGTTCAGTATATTGTGTGAGCACAATTGTTTAAGATGTAGAAACCGGAAAGCATATATTGTGTTGAGCTCAATATAAAATATGGGTATTATTATTTTATATATATATATATATATCTCTCTCATGGTGTAATTTCCATGGCCCTATTCTATTGCACATAACCTAATTGTGTGTGTGTGTGTGTGTGTGTGTGTGTGTGTGTGTGTGTGTGTGTATATATGTGTGTATGTGTATATATACACATGAGGGGCCCCAATCTTGATAGATTATAGGATATGGTTTAGTGTGGTAGTTACTTACTTACTACAGGGGGTCCCCGGGTTACGAACAAGATAGGGACTGTAGGTTTGTTCTTAAGTCGAATTTATTTGTAAGTCGGAACAGTACCTTTTTTTTCAGTGCAAATCCAGTCTTTTATTTAGTTTTGTATAATTTTCTTATTTTTAATATTATTTTTCTTATTCTTTACTTTTTTTAATTACTTTTTTATTTTAATAATTTAATTATTACTGTACTTCTTATTTTTTTTATTTTTTTTTTAAAAAATGTTTTTTCATTTAAACTTTATTGCTATCACACAGGAGAAAACAATTCCCTGTGTGATAGCAATTGGAGGTAACAGGTTCTCTTTATTGACCCTGTCACCTCCAAAACAGGAGTCCTAGCACTGTGCTAGATTTCCTGTCACAGCTGAGAGGGGAGAAGCACAGCTCTCCCCTCTCACTGTTTACATGGCGGCAGGGACAGGAGACAGCAGAGAGAGGGGAGCTGATGTGTGATGGCACAGCAGGGAGATGGATGGATGGTGACAGCAGCAGTGTCTGCGATCCAAGTCCAGGCCGGCCGGCCGCGGTGCACCTCTGCGCAGCAGCGGCGCAGGAAAGTCCAGGGATCCTGGAGGCTTCACTAGGCCGCACTAGGCCGGACAAGGCCGCGGTCACGACGGGCAGTTTTAGCGGCCTGGCAGGCCACCGGACAGTACCAGGCCTGTGGATGGGCAGGCAGGGTGACGAGGGGGGCCGCAGCCAGGCCAGGAATGGAGGAACGACTCATTCCAGCAGGGAGAGGAAGATTCGGGCCGGCAGTGGCGCCATTCGGGCCCCGTTCGTAAGTAGGAGTTGTTCGCAACTCGGATGTTCGTAAGTTGGGGACCCCCTGTATATGTTGCCCACCACCCCTGTTATCTTTTATGTCACACCTGGGAAAAAGAAGGAAGGGGATATTAATTAGACCTGAAGTTATAGTATGGTGGATACTTCTAGCTCTTCATTAATTCCTCTTGGTGAAATCGTATCTAGAGAGTATATCCAATAGGTCTCGCGCCTATGGAATCTCTCTGCTTAAGATACATTTTTTGGCATTTGTTCTATAATCCAAACTTCCAACCCTTCTGTGGACATATTATGGTGTTCTGCAAAGTGGCGGGGACACTATGTTTGTCCTTACCAACCTCTATCTTTTTGCGATGTTCACCAAATCTTTGGCGAAGTAGACGTATGGTGCATCCTACATACAGTAGATCGCAAGGGCAAATAAGACAATATACAACATGGTCTGAACCACAGTTGTAGAAGTCTCTTATGGTGTGTGTCTTTCCCTTAGTAGCAGATAGTTTTTTGCCATGTTTCACGAAAGCACAAGTTAAACAGATATGTGGAGCAATAGTTTTCTGTTGGGGTTTTAGTTTGCTAGGTGCTATCTTATTCTTTAAATTTGGCGCCTTTTTTGTATGTTGCTCTGGGCATGTGTGGTAGGAGAGGTTTGAGATGTGGGTCCTCTAATAGTATCGACCAGTGTTTTCGAAAGATTACTTCCATCTTGTTAAAATCAGTGTGGAATTTAGTGATAAAGCGAGTGGTTTGGTCAAAGGTCTCTTTTTTTGTTCAGGGGGATCATTTTGTAGGTAGTATTTTATAGGCCTGGTTGACAAGAGCCTCAGGATAGCCGTTATCCTTTAGTTTGTTTTTGAGTATGAGGTTTTGTTCTGTATAGTCTGTGGTCTTGGTACAGTTTTGACAAAACTGACCTTTTGGAATATTGTTAGTCCACTTGTGGTAGTGGCAACTCTTATAATTAAGCAAAGCATTGCCAGCCATGGGCTTGTAATAGTTTTTCGCATGTATCTCATCATTAATATGGTATAAGTCTAAATCAAGAAACGCCAACCACTCTGGATCTGTGACATAGGTGAAAGAAAGGCCGTGTGGGTTGTTATTGCAATGGGAGACAAAATCATTGACATCACCAGAACCATCCCAGATAATGATGTCACCAATGTACCTCCCATAGAATATTAGGTGTTTCAGATAGGGCATATTCTGCCAGATGTAGTTGTGCTCCCATAGGCCCATAGCCAAGTTTGCATATGAGGGTGCAAAGTTAGCGCCCATGGCTGTCCCTTGTACTTGCAAGTAGTATTGGTTTTCAAAATGAAAATAATTATGGGTCAAACAGAATCTGATACAGTCAAGGATGAATTCAGCCTGTCCATGGCTCATGTATGGGTCATTGGAGAGAAAATGGTCCAAGGCTGCAAGTCCAAAATCATGCGGAATGGATGTGTATAATGAGTTGACATCCAGTGACATCCAAATATATTTATAATCCCACCTGTATGGCTTCAATTGATCCAACAGATGAGTTCCGTTACGGATATAGGACTGTAAGCCCTGGACTAAGATTTGTAGGTGATGGTCAACATATTTAGATAGACCTGAAGTGATGCTATCCATTGCAGCAATAAGAGGTCTGCCCGGAGTGTTTGGCTTTTATGGATTTTTGGAATATGGTAGAAGTATGGTGTGTGGTTGAAGTCTCTGCATAAAAAGGAAGCTTCTCCTTTCTTAATGATTTTTTGTTGCGTGCCCTGATCGATTAATATATTGATCTCGGACTTGTATTTGGGCAGGGGATTATTGCTCAACTTACAGTAGGTCGTATGATCCGCAAGTAAACGGTCGGCTTCCTCAATGTAGTTGACACGATCCTGTATAACAATTCCAATGCCTTTATCGGCGGTGTTAATGATTCATTTATTGTTTTTGATTAGGGATTGCAGTGCTGTGTTTTCCTGAGGGGTAAGGCGACCAAGCTCTAATTGGTGTGGTGTTGTGTAAAAGCCCATCTTTTTTAGATCAGAGAATACCATATTGTAAAAAGTGATGAGATGTGGTCCTTTAGATTGGTATGGGTAAAATACAGATTTTGGTTTTAATGTTGAATGTATCACTGGTGGAGAAGTACAGTGGGGATCGAAAGTTTGGGCACCCCAGGTAAAAATGTGTATTAATGTGCATAATGAAGCCAAGGAAAGATGGAAAAATCTCCAAATGGCATCAAGTTACAGATTAGACATTCTTATAATATGTCAAAAAAAGTTAGATTTTATTTTCATCATTTACACTTTCAAAATTACAGAAAACAAAAAAATGGCGTCTGCAAAAGTTTGGGCACCCTGCACAGTTAATATCTTGTACTGCCCCCTTTGGCAAGTATCACAGCTTGTAAATGCTTTTTGTAGCCAGCCAAGAGTCTTTCAATTCTTGTTTGAGGTATCTTTGCCAATTCTTCCTTACAAAAGTCTTCCAGTTCTTTGAGATTTCTGGGCTGTCTGTCACGCACTGCTCTTTTAAGGTCTATCCATAGATTTTCAATAATGTTGAGGTCAGGAGATTGTGAAGGCCATGGCAAAACCTTCAGTTTACGCCTCTTGATGTAATCGCCCGTAGATTTTGAGGTGTGTTTAGGATCATTATGCATTTGTAGAAGCCATCCTCTCTTTAACTTCAGCTTTTTCACAGATGGCATCAAGTTACCATCCAAAATTTGCTGAAATTTTAATGAATCAATTTTTCCTTCTACTCGTGAAATGTTCCCTGTGCCACTGGCTGCAATACAACCCCAAAGCATGATTGATCCACCCCCATGCTTAACAGTTGGACAGAGGTTCTTTTCATTAAATTCTGTGCCCTTTCTTCTCCAAAGTTACCTTTGCTCATTCCGGCCAAAAAGTTCTATTTTAACCTCATCGGTCCACAGAACTTGTGTCCACCTCAGGCTTGTCTATATGTTCATTTGCAACGTTCAAACGCTGATTTTTGTGGTGAGGACGTAGAAGAGGTTTTCTTCTGATGACTCTTCCATGAAGACCATATTTGTACAAGTATCTCTTTATAGTGGAATAGTGTACCACAACTCCAGTGTCTGCCAGATCTTTCTGGAGGGATCGTGCAGTCAAACGTGGGTTTTGAATTGCTTTTCTCACAATCCTGCGAGCTGTTCTGTCTGATATTTTTCTTGGTCTTCCAGATCTTGCTTTAACTTCCACTGTTCCTGATGACTGCCATTTCTTAATTACATTCCGAACAGAGGATATTGACATCTGAAAACGCTTTGCTATCTTCTTATAGCCTTCTCCAGCTTTGTGAGCGTCAACTATTTTCAGTTTCAGTTTTCTAGACAACTGCTTAGAAGAACCCATGGTGCTGATTGTTGGGGCAAGGTCAGATGAGTCTGGCCATTTAAAACCTTTGAGATTGACATCACCTGGTCTTCCCAGACAATGATTGAGAACAATCCATGACACTGGCAGGTCTCACGTTTGCAAAGGGGGCAGTGCATGCTATAAATTCTGCAGGGTGCCCAAACTTTTGCAGACGCCATTTTTTTTGTTTTCTGTAATTTTGAAAGTGTAAATGATGGGAATAAAATCTAACTTTTTTTGACATATTATAAGTCTAATCTGTAATTTGATGCCATTTGGAGATTTTTCCATATTTCCTTAGCTTCGTTATGCACATTAATACACATTTTTACCTGGGGTGCCCAAACTTTCGATCCCCACTGTATGTAGATGTTGTGTATGTAAGTCAAGACCAGTGTATGAGTCCTCATGATATAGTTGCTCTAACATATCATCAATCATGTCAGTTTCAAAATCGAATTCCTTTGAATCCGAAATGGGACGGGATAATATAGTTAAAGTAAATCTGCACTGACGAAATCATGTAGGCAGCCTTTCATAGTTTTAGCCCTAAATTTGACTTATTTTGTCAAAGCTTATTCAAGGGAAGTGAATATTAAGGCCAGGGATAGCCAGGCAGCTAGCATTGTCTGAAGGCAGTCAGCAATGGCAGCCTCCAAGTCATGTTGTTACAGATTTCCTTTAACCATTGTAGCCAACCTGGTCTTAAGTTAATGTGATCGAACTAGGGAGTTCTGCTGCTGCTGCTTATTAATACATGCCCCATGCCTTATTAAATCTGACCTATTTTTAACCATCTTGCTTGGATGGATAAATAGTGCTAAAAGTGCCAAAACAATTTTTACATTTTCTGAACAAACAGCTTTTCCAGTTCTCCCTTCAGCGTTGATGACATACGACCAATACTAAAGTTCACATAGTGGCATTTTCTCTAGGAACCACATGTATCTTAGCCCTGTTACTCTATATCCACTTTAAGACCGCATTTGTGTATTGGTCCATTTGAATTAGATCTGATGATTTGTAGTTAAGTTTTAATTGCATGTATAGCTATTTTTTTTATCTGTGTGTGTCTATGTATATATATATATGTATGTACAGTGGGGACTGAAAGTATTCAGACCCCCTTACATTTTTCACTCTTTGTTATATTGCAGCTAGTTGCTAAAATCATTTAAGTTCATTTTTTTCCTCATTATTGTATACACAGCACCCCATTGACAGAAAAACACAAAATTGTTGACATTTTTGCAGATTTATTATAAAAGAAAAACTGAAATATCACATGGTCCTAAGTATTTTAGACCCTTTTCTCAGTATTTAGTAGAAGCACCCTTTTGATCTAATACAGACTGGATTTGGGGATCCTCTGCCATTCCTCCTTGCCAATCCTCTCGAGTTCTGTCAGATTGTTGGTGGACAGCGATTTTTAGGTCTCTCCAGAGATGCTCAATTGGGTTTAAGTCAGGGCTCTGGCTGGGCCATTCAAGAACACGGAGTTGTTGTGAAGCCACTCCTTTGTTATTTTAGCTGTGTGCTTAGGGTCATTGTCTTGTTGGAAGGTAAACCTTCGGCCCAGTCTGAGGTCCTGAGCACTCTGGAGAAAGTTTTCGTCCAGGATATCCCTGTACATGGCTGCATTCATCTTACCCTCGATTGCAACCAGTCATCCTAACCCTGCAGCTGAAAAACACCCCCACAGCATGATGCTGCCACCACCATGCTTCACTGTTGGGACGGTATTGGACAGGTGATGAACAGTGCCTGGTATTCTCCACACATACCGCTTAGAATTAAGGCCAAAAAGTTTTATCTTGGTCTCATCAGACCAGAGAATGTTATTTCTCACCATCTTGGAGTCCTTCGGGTGATTTTTAGCAAACACCATGTGGGCTTTCATGTTTCTTGCACTGAGGAGAGGCTTCCGTCGGGCCACTCTGCCATAAGGCCCTGACTGGTGGAGGGCTGCAGTGATGGTTGACTTTCTACAACTTTCTCCCCTCTCCCGACTGTATCTCTGGAGCTAAGCCACAGTGATCTTTGGGTTCTTCTTTACCTCTATCACCAAGGCTCTTCTCCCCAGATAGCTCAGTTTGGCCAGACGGCCAGCTCTAGGAAGGGTTCTGGTCATCCCAAATGTCTTCCATTTAAGAATTATGGAGGCCGCTGTGCTCTTGAGAACCTTAAGTACAGCAGAATTTTTTTGTAACCTTGGCCAGATCTGTGCCTTGCCACAATTCTGTCTCTGAGCTCTTCAGGCAGTTCCTTTGACCTCAAGATTCTCATTTGCTCTGACATGCACTGTGAGCTGTAAGGTCTTATATAGACAGGTGTGTGGCTTTCCTAATCAAGTCCAATCAGTATAATCGAACACAGCTGGACTCAAATGAAGGTGTAGAACTATCTCAAGGATGATCAGAAGAAATGGACAGCACCTGAGTTAAATATATGAGTGTCACAGCAAAGGGTCTGAATACTTAGGACCGTGTGATATTTCTTCTTTTTTATTAAATCTGCAAAAATGTCTACAATTCTGTGTTTTTCTGTCAATATGGGGTGCTGTGTGTACATTAAGGAGGAAAAAAAAATGAACTTAAATGATTTTAGCAAATGGCTGCAATATAACAAAGAGTGAAAAATTTAAGGGGGTCTGAATACTTTCTGTCCCCACTGTATGTGTGTGTATATGTATGTATGTACGTGTGTATGTATGTGTGTGTGTATATATATATATATATATATATATATATATATATATTTATTTAGATTATAAAATGTCTTGTGTATTCTTGGAATAACGATTCCACTTCACAATGTTATCTTCGGCTATTACTAAAGAACCAGTGATTGTTTCTACAGGTGAAATTATCCTGTTTTGTAAAGGAGCAGACTCTTCTATATTTCCCAGAGTCAGGGAAGGGAAGGTTGACCAAATACGAGCCAGAGTTGAACGCAATGCTGTGGTAATACATTTTAATACTGCACCTAACCAACTGTTTCTGTATGAGCGTTCTTAGTGACCTAAAATATAACCCCACTCAAGACGCTGTTTTTTTTTTAATGGAAAGATTCAGGAAAAATAAATTGCTGTATGTGACCATCTTAGTAAGCTGTTTCCTCTTTTTCTGTCTCTTTGACGCCAGAACAAGAAATAAGTGAAGTGGTTGTCACTAGGGGAGAAAGACACATGGGAGAAGTTCTAACTCTTACCTATTTTACTGAAGAAAGCTTGTTTTGTTGCAGTCCATGTCCCTACTTTAGAGATTTTCCATCACTTCCTGTCCTGACAGAAAGAAAATCTCCCTGGTGTGGACACAAACAAAAAATAAAAACAGAAGTTCTATCTAGGGTTGCCACCTCATCCCTTTAAACCCGAACACATAATAATTACACAGGTTCTGCGGCTGATTATGGGGGTAATTAAACTCACTTGGTGCCCTATATGCATTAAATTAGCCTCAGAACCTGTGTAATTCATATGTGTTCGTTTTTAAAGGGATGAGGTGGCAACCCTAGTTCTATCACGTCCCGATTCTGTCTAAAAATAAAAACAAAGTGGTACCTGGAGTGTCTGATCTATAAACGGATATTCAAGAGACTGTTTATCCAGGCAAAATCCATTTGCTTTCGTGGGATCAAGAAGGGTTTTTTCCCCCACTAAAGTAAATTGGACCATGTGTTTTTTTTTGTTTGTTTTTCCTTTGCCTTCCTCTGGATTAGCTGTGGGTATAGGGATCTGTCTTTAGAGGTTTTCTACTTATTCTATGTATTTATTTTTTCTGTTGGTTGAACTAGATTGACTTGTGTCTTTTTTAAACTTGACTAACTATGTAAGTGGAAGGACAAGGGTGGGCCTAAAGGGCAACTGTTTACAAGTAAAAAACACATGCTAGGATAGAATGGAAGCGCACAATAAGATTTGGGAATTATGGCATTTACAGGACGACCCACCTTGAGCTCGTAAACAAGCTGTTATGATGACCCCTTACTCTTTTTCTTTTTTTCCTTCTATTTTTTTGTTTTCCATGATTTATTTTTAAGTCATATCAGTTTTTTTCTGTTGCTTATCAGTGCTATAGTGTTCCAGCAGTAATATTGCCTTAACTGAAACTATGCTATTCGTGGTAGTTTTGACCATGATTAATTCACAAAGTCTTTACTGTTTAAAAAGCGATTTTTGTAAAAATTGCGCTTACACTTTTGAATATCTTTCTCCTTTGTTTTATTGGTAACAATTAATAAAATCTGTTATTTGAAAAAAAATAGATAAAATAAAATACATGCTATTACATTTATTTGAGGGAACACTGGAGTTGATTTACTACAACTGGAGAGTGCAAAATCTGGTGCAGCTCTACATAGAAACCAATCCGCTTCCAGTTTTTTTTCTTTGTCAAAGTTTAACCATTTGCTTACTGGCCAATTCTGACATATCCCTCACATATGTAAAAATCTGGGTTCTTTGCTAGAAAATTATTTAGAACCCTCAAACATTATATATTTTTTATTTCTTAGAGGCCCTAGAGAATAAAATAGAGGTTATGGCAATTTTTTATGTCTCACAATATTTGCTCATTGATTTTTTTTTTTCAAACACAATTTTAAAAAAATGTATATACTTTAAAGAAAGAAAAACACAATATATAACCCAATTTTTTTGTAACATATGAAAGATGTTGTTACACTGATTAAAGATACCCATCATGACATGCTTTCAAATTGCGAACACTCGTGGAATGGCGCTAAACTATGGTACTTAAAAATCTCCATAGTCAATGCTTTAAAATTTTTTACATGTTACCAGTTTAGAGTTACAGAGGAGATTTAGTGCTAAAATTATTGCTTTCGCTCTGACATTTGCGGCGATACCTCACATGTGTGGTTTGAACACTGTTTACATATGTGGGCATGACCTACATATGCATTCACCACTATTTTTTTTATTATTTTTTTTTATTCCACACTTACCCCTAAGCATAAATCCCCCCTCCTCCCAGTACAAATCTGCCCCCCCTGCTGAAATCCCCCTCCCATCACAAATCTTTTCCCACCCCACCCAAAAAAAAATCACACCCCCAGCACATATCCTCTACCCCTAAAATTTCCCCTCCCAGGTACACCTCACCCCCACTCCAAATCCCCCCCCTCAGCACAATCCCCCCTTCCAACAAAAATCTCCCTAAGCACCACTCTTGGCGCCCCCCCCCCAATTTTCCTTTCTAGAACAATCCTTATGGCCTGATGTCCCCCAAATCCCCCCTTCCAACACAGTCCCCCCCATCTCATTGCAGCACCCCCATACCTCACATGATACTACAGTGCCCAGGACAGCCGTCCCTCCTACCCACCCCTTGTCCTTTTCTATCCCCTTATTCTGTGCAGCCATAGCAGAGTTGGCTAGATAATGGGTATATTGTATATGCACGCATTTATAAATCCTTTGGTAGATAAAACATCCAGTGTATGTGTCTCACCTGTGTATTTAGCTGTTTGCCTGGAGCTGCCCATTAATACTCCTAATAAATCGTGTTTTATGAATGTATATAAGAGAAAAATAAAAACCTCTGCTGATCCAGTGTCCAAAAAGGATTATAACCTGAATGAATGTATGTTTTATTGAATGAGTTTACTAGACTGAAGCGGGATGTGGTGTGGGTGTTTTACTATGGAGAGCAGGCACAAGATACATAGCATTTTACAAATGACATTTCCTTATTACAGGAAGGTCTGAGGACTTTGTGCGTTGCCTATAAGAGGTTTACACAAGAGGAATACGAAGATGTGGATAAGCTTCTAAAGAGGGCACAGCTGGCCCTACAAGACAGAGAGAAGAAGTTGGCAGAGGCATATGAACAGATTGAGCAGAACCTCATCCTACTGGGGGCCACAGCGGTAGAAGACAGGTTTAGTCTGGTGTTATTCATGCTCTATGTAAATAACCGCAAATAGAACACAGCCTCCTATTCACTTGCTAAGTGCGAAGAAGAAAACGTATATCGCAGAACTTAGAGATGTGAATAGGAGATGTGTAAAGCTGTATCAGAAGAATATAATATGTATTTTCTAATATCACTGTTGTTCATATACAACAGATTGAAAAAAATTAAAATAAAACGTGAACTAGAACTATAAACCTTTTCACTAATGCTTTGTATGCAGAGAATAAGTTATTGGGCTTCTGGAGAAGAAAAATAGTAAATACCTACAATTAACATGCACAAACGAAATAAAAATGTGCACCCTGTTCTGGGGTAACATATTACCTCCACTGATGTGCCAATCAAATGTATTCTTCCAGCAAGGCCTCGTGCACACTAGGCTTACAAAACGCGGCCTTTACAAGCATTTGGGTTTTTTCAGCCTGTAAAAGCACCTCTTTATTAGTATATGTGCCCATGCACGCAAGTTTAGGAGCATTTCAGCGTTAATGCATGCCAATGGCCAAAATAAATGAATATTCTGGCCACTGGAATCCATTTACTCTCAAACACTTGATGCTCCTAAACATGTACAATATGTGGCTTTAGGCGCATTTTTAAAGCAGCTTTTCTCTTGCTAGGAATTCTGGTGTTCAGAAGAGAAAAGCAAACATCCAGTCTGCATGAGGCCTTAGGGCTCCTGTACACAGGACTCTGATTCAGGAGCAGGCCATACACCATATACTACTAGGTGCTCCTGACCTGTTTGTGAGATGCTTTGATTTGCCTTAAAGATACTTCTGAGTTGTTTTGAGCAACTTTGAGTTGCTTTTATATTCACAGTGACTTTTATAGAGTAAAAAAAGCAGCCGAGATGCCAACAAATGCCTGTATACATAAGCCCTGATCTTCATCCATAATCATTCAATAAGCTTTGAGCAGACGATTAGAAAGCCTGGTTTAGGACTAGTGTACACAGGTTCTAAAGCATGATAAATGTGGAATGCAGAGTTTGAGATCTGCAATGGATCCTGTAAATAAGTGTACACTGCTGTTTTTGCCATGCATCGTGTTGCCTTGTTTTAATTTCTCCACACAAGTCTCCACTGGGAGAACACAGTGAATATTGCTGGCGGCTATAACAGTTGCTAGCAATAATCACATGTAAAATCCAAGAGGCTGGTTTTACCCAAGTTCATCAATCGGTCAACTTGGGTACTTCCAGCCTGCTCATACGTGTTTCGAATCTGACCCAGCAGGAACCGGCCGAGATTCGAGCCATCTATGGCAGGCTTTACTTTTTTAGCCATTTCATTGGTGCAGGTTTGTGTATGGGACACTAAAGGCAAGCTTCTATTTCCTTGAATAGAGGACAATGTGCAGATAGGGGGAGTACAGAGATCATTTTTTTGAAAATGCATTACCATACAGTGTAGAACCTACTCCTTGAAATCTATAACCCTTTTGTTAGAACAGTGTTCAAATCTAATTTACAACTGATAATAAAATCGGCAAGCACAGTACAGACAGGGTTAATAATGGTAAACATAACTTCCCAAAGCACCTCCAAAGCTTTACATAGAGAAGAAAGCTAAGTAAGATTTTTTTTTTAGCAAGAAAAAAAGACTTAAAACAGAAGTGAGCCCAGGTTCACACCTATGCGAATTAGATGTGCGTTTCCGCACATCTAATTCGCATAGCAGGAGAATGTGACTGTCTCCCTATGGAGCTGGTTCACATATCTCCGGGGCAGCTGCAGTGCGCACTGGACAAAAACGCTGTGCGTCTTTGGCTGCGTTTCAGGGCTGAATTCAGGCATAGAATCGGCCCTGATTCGTCCCTGAAAGGGTGAACAGAGACGCACAGCGCTCCTGTGTGGTCCGCAGTGCATTCTAGTCTGAACCCAGGCTGAAGGAAATCTTTTTTTAAGAATTAAACTTACCTAGGTGAATTCAGCATCCATCCGATGCTGCATCTGTCCCTCACCGGCTGTAAGGTTGAGAACTGAGCGATTGACCACTGCCGATCGCTCGATTCTCAGTACTCCCTGAGCAGAGAGCTGGCAACGGTCAGTCACCCATGTCTGCTCTACCCCCGCTGTCAGCTTGCGGAAAGGCTGAGCCGGGTACCGCAAGCTGTCGGCTCACTGAGAGGCTGAGCTGGGTGCTGGTCCAGGCATGTGGGTGGATCCCAACCATATGGTCGCGATCTTTCCCCAGCCCGGGCCAACTCTGTGATGTTAGCTGACAGCGGGCTTCAGCCCACTGTCTGCTGAAAACAGGTCACAGGAGTGCAGACATAACTGCACTCCTGTGATCCACAGGAGAAGTACAGCCAAACCAGCTTTGGCTGTGCTTCTGCTTTAAAATGTAAGTAGCCTTTATTTTAAGTTATGCTATGTGAATGGGAACATGTAACACTATAAAGTAGGGGTTATCCCAATTTGGCTGCTAAAGTGGAAATACACTTTTTAAAGTGGTCTTTTCAGAGGTTCTAACCCTTCATGACTCTGATAAAAAAAAAAAAGTTTTGCTGGAGTTGGACTTTAAAACTTCAATAAGGACATTTCCAACACAATGACGATATCAAGGTCAGGAGCTTGACATGCGAGTGTAACTTCATATAATAGTTTGAACACACCGGGTTCTCCCTCCACCCAAAACTACTAGTGTAAACATGTATTGTTCAACGTATGTCAGTGCACAGGTTTAGGTGCAACACAAACAAAAGTATCCACTGATCATCCATAACAGTATTAATAATAGATATACTAGGAAATATGGTTGGAAGATTACTTCCAGATAAACATTCTATACATTTGGAACAATTGCCAGTGATAGATTATAATACAAACATGCAAGTTTGAAGTGAACTTGCCACGAGCAATAATAAAATGCAATAATAGAGTTGGTCCATGACTGGAAAATCATTTTTTTGTCCTTTTTGTCCCAGACTCCAGGAAAAAGCAGCAGATACCATTGAATCTTTACAGAAAGCTGGCATGAAAGTGTGGGTCCTCACAGGAGACAAAATGGAGACCGCTGCTGCCACCTGTTATGCCTGTAAACTGTTCAGGAGAACCACACAACTGCTGGAGCTCACAACCAAGAAGATCGAGGAACAAAGTTTACATGATGTGCTGTTTGAGTTGAGCAAAACAGTCCTGAGGCACAGCGAGAGCTTACCGAGAGACAATTTCTCAGGGTATGTGAAAGACTCAAGTCTGGTTATACAGTATTTTACTGGAAGCTTTGCTTGAGAGCAGAGCTTTTTAGACTGTAAAGATTGCTATACCTATGAGGGATTTTATTAAGCTTTGTAAACCATGGGGTCCAGTTTTATTAACAGAAGTATGTAAGCACAGAACCCCTGAATCTAGCCCATTAAAGTATATAAGTTTTAAATAGAGCAGGAAAGGTTCAGTTTGATGTTTGCTGTTTTTGTCCCATTGGCAAGATTTCCCTTAACATTCTGTGCTGGAGACCCAACAGAAAGTTAGAGGGAGTCTCCTCAAAGTAAGGGAAAATCTCCTTCTTGCACAGTGGCCTCCAACAAGTGTTGCCATTCGAAGATTTACTCTCACCTCTTGTTCTGGTGACAGCAGTAACATTTGGTATTATGACATTAGGAGGAAACACATACACAATATTGGTATGTTCAGCGCCAAACCATCTGATGAAAAAGATTAAAGTTTAAAATTTAAATGAGAAGGCATGCATCTGCATGCTGATACTTGAAGGTGCAACCATGTGAATGGTGAGTGGATTGAAAGTTCTGGGGGATATACCCCTAAAGATTTGTCTATAAAAAAAGTCTCTAAATGGCGGCTGTAAAAGGAACAAGGCTGCTTCATGCGCGGGCGGCCTGGGGAACCCGATCACTTTGAACAAAAGGAAAGTAACTGGAGGAGAGAGAAGCGCCAAGTCAATCCTTTTAAACAGCTTAGAAATTTATTCAGTATATAAGTATAAAACAACACTAAAAACTTGCGTGAAAAATGTTGGAGCACTTGCAGAGTGCTAGAGCGGGTGGGAGCTTCCACGTGCAGTGTCACAGGAGCACAGGAGAACCGCTGGGAAGTCTCTATTGAGGGATCCACGAGCGATGTGTGTTAGCCGCAGCTGGAGCCTTGGTAAGCCTCATGGAGACGTCGGCTATGTGTCTCTGGGTGGGAGTGGTCCAGGGCTGTCAAATTGGGGAGTCGCCCACACGCTGTCTGGCCAATCAGAACGCATTTCAAAGGCACGGCCTCGTCTTCTTCATCAACTCTGAGGCTTACCGAGGCTCCAGCTGTGGCTAAGACACAGCACTCGTGGATCCCTCAATAGAGACTTTCCGGCGGTCCACCTGTGCTCCTGTGGCACTGCATGTGGAAGCTCCCACCTGCTCTAGGCCTCTGCAAGTGCTCCAACATTTTTCACGCAAGTTTTTAGTGTTGTTTTATACTTATATACTGAATAAATTCCTAAGCTGTTTAAAGGTTTAAATGTCCACAGTAAGAATCTGACAACTTCTAACTCTTCACTACTCTATCCAAAACTAAAATAAAAAGGTATTGCCAACACTAACAGCACAACACAAATTATATCCTGATAAATATACCAAGAAACATATTTAGAAACATCTTTCTATTTTACATTGCATCAGTTGTAGTACTATCAGGGCTCATGCACACTGCATCTCAAAGAAGCTGCTATTGGAGCCTTTTGAGCTTTTTTGAGCTCTCTGCTTGGAAACTCCCCTCCATGTTAGCCAATGTGTCCATGCACGCAATGGCTCTTTCAGGAGTTTGCAGGCATATGCTCTTACAGGCAGAAAAAACCCCCCACCAAACTCCTGTTTTTGGGAGGAGCTTTTGAACAGAAAAGATGCCTAAGTGCCGAAAACGCATGAAAAAGCTCAAAGGAGCTTGAAAATGCACAAAAGAAAAAATGAACGGTAGGGTTTGTGATAAGAAATGAGCCCCCAAGGGCTCATGCACACTGCATCCCAAAGAAGGTTCTCCTACAGCCTTTTGAGCTTGAACTCGCCTCCATGTTAGCCAATGTGTCCATGCACACTATGGGGGTTATTTACAGAAGGCAAATCCACTTTACACTACAAGTGCACTCGCTGTAAATCTGGGGGGTAGATCTGAAATGAGGGGAAGGTCTGCTGATTTTATCATCCAATCATGTGCAAGGTAAAATGCTGTTTTTTATTCTCCTTGCATGTCCCCCTCGGATCTACAGCGACTGCACTTCCACGTGCACTTGTAGTACAAAGTGGATTTGCCTTTTAGTAAATAACCCCCTAAGGTTTTTTCAGGAGTTTACAGGCATATGCTCTTACAGGCAGGAAAAAACCCCACCAAACTCTCATTTTTGAGATTAGCTTTCGAGCAGAAAAGACGCCTAAGTGCCCAAAAAAAGCGTGAAAAAGCTTAAAAAGGCTCAAAAAAGCTTGAAAATGCACCAAAAAAAGGAAAAATGAGCTGAGGGGAGGGTTTGTGAAAAAAATACTTATGCTCAAAGAAGCTCAATAAAAAATGTGCAAAAGAGCACACAAAAAGCACAAGCTTTCCTAAAGCTTTTAGGCAGAGAAATAAAAGCTCAAGTGCTTGTAACAGCAGCTTTTTTTATTTTTTTGAGCTGCAGTGTGCATGAGTGCTTAGTCACTAAAGGCTGCATTCTTGTAACTATGGCCTAACCATTGCAAATATAATGTCACTGGTATGTATAATCCTAGGCCTGCCAGGTCTGGATTTGTATTTTTGGTAGTTGAGCATAGAGGAATTTATTTGCTCATTTCCACCCAATGTCCTGGACTTGGAGTGAGGGATAATCCGCTTATTTTAGGATATGTTGTGTAAGTAACGCTTGTTCCTAAAATGCTTCCTGTGTTATGCATTGATTCAGTTGGAGGACCTTTTGATTCCTTTTGATCCTTCACAACATATCCTATTTAGTTATATGGTTTTGAGTTGTCAACTATAAAATGCAAACACCATCCTTAAATTGGATTGTACTCTTAAAACTTTACTAGCGTCCTATTTATGTGTACTTCATTCAGTTGCATAGTACTTAGCACAGTTTGCAGTCCTTTCCCTAATCTTCTCATATTTTAGTCAGACGCTGATACACCCACACATAGACCAGTTTAGTTGGCATCCAATTTGCCTACCAGTATGTTCTTGGTTTGTAGGAAACAACCAGACCACTTGAAAGAAACCAATGGAAACACAGGAAGAACATACAATCTCATCTTTAAACTCCACTTAAGTCTGGTACACACCATGAGATTGTCGAAAATTCTTGTATGACAGAATAAAAATTTGGAAGGAACATATTGTATTTTTAGTATTTTGTTTTTTCGTACGAAAATTGTACTGACTAAATGAAAATCGTACAATCTGGTATTGTACGAGAAACCTTTTTGTGCTTGTCTCATCGGATAATTTCACATGACCTGTCCTGATCTGCTCTCAAAAGCTGTGCACCAACGATCAGATTATTATACGATCGCTTTGAATGTGGTATTTTGTTGTACAATTTTCTGATCGTGTGCTTTAGTCTGACATGCAACACAACTGGATAGACTATTGGACGCATCTCCTATTCATCTTCAAATATGGCCATGGAAGTTAATAAGAAGTATCACTGCAGGTCTCATTGTTTCACAATCTTTGTCTTCTAATTAACCCAAGTGCCCAACCAGCTGCTGGGCCGCCTAGACCAGATACACAGTTCTTGTTTCCATTAAGTAAATGACTTGGGAGTAGACAGCTGCAGCATCACACTAATACCTTTTTATTTCGTTTTTCTTCAACGTGGTATAGGTTTTCAACCGATTTCCAAGATTATGGTTTAATTATTGATGGAGCCGCACTTTCATTAATAATGAAACCTAGAGAAGATGGGAGCTCTACAAACTACAGAGAGGTTTTCCTCGACATCTGCAGGAACTGCAATGCTGTTCTGTGTTGCCGGATGGCCCCTTTGCAGAAAGCACAGGTACTGAGCCTTCAAGTTTTTAGTTTTCCAAAAAATGTAACTTCTTCCCCGTTGGTCAGCACACCATTTGTAAGGCATCTGGTTTTAAACTCACTGAACAGCTAGGTTCCCAATGAACAGGGTAGTATACTTTTACCCTGATCAAATACGTTTATACATTGGCTTTTTTTTTTGGTTTTTTTTCTGCTTCAAATTTTATGGTCTTCATACTCCTTGCTTTTTTGTGCTGTAGTATTTCAATCTACAAATATGAGCTGATAGCATTTTAGTGGATCTATGCAAATATTCAGAGATAATATACTGTGCATACGGCAAAAGTAAAAGTAAAAAATCCCTCTGCTACAGATCTCCCAGAAAAAAAAGTACTTCTTACCGTGTGCTGGGTCCAGATTAGTTACCTCTAATTCTAAGTATACTATGTCCAGAAGGGGTTGCTGGGGATTCTAAAAATATTAATCATTTTATGCCACATTGCACGTGTGCTTTAATTTTCTGGCTCAGCTGCTGTAAGTTCTACCGCTCAGAGATTGTAGGGGGTTGTTTGCTCTTTAACTCCTCCATTCAAAAAAATGTCTTGTATTCCTTTCCTTGTCAGCCTGATCAAATCTAGTCATTTTATTCTTGTCCGTTCAAAAAAAAAAGGGTTCTTGGCCACAAAATTGTCTCTCACTATTTGTTTTTTTATTATTATTTTTGTGCACCAGTCCCAGTGTACAGTCTCAGGAGGTCAAAAGTTTCTGAAATGCTAAAGCTACTATATATACTGAACAATCACCCATAGTCAAATTTCTTTAGGTAGCACATCTTGCATATCTAAATTTCTTTTACCAAACTTTATGTATTGAATTCCAACTACAAACAAGCACAAGTACCTTGAAGTAGAAAACCTTGGTATGTTGCCAATTTGGTAACTAATTGTTTTGTTCGGATTTATTTTACACTGCAATGCACAAGAATTGTCTATCATTCACATATACTGTATATCATAAGGCACATGCAGTACATATTAGCTAGTATGTAGGGTAGCTTGATGAAACAGAGCATTTTTCGCTTTTTTTCATACTTTCTCAGAACCTCTGTTTAAATGCGAGTAGTGTGTGTGTGTGTGTATGTATATGTGTGTGTATATGTATATATATATATATATATATATATATATATATATATATATATATATATATATATATATATATATATATATATTTACACACTATATTGTCAAAAGTATTGGGGAGCCTGCCTTTACACGCACATGAACTTTAATGGCATCCCACTCTTTAGGGTTCGAGTTGGCCCACCATTTGCAGCTATAACAGTTTCAACTCTTCTGGGAAGGCTGTCCACAAAGTTTAGGAGTGTGTCTATGGGAATGTTTGACCATTCTTCCAGAAGGGCAATTGTGAGGTCAGGCACTGATGTTGGCTGAGAAAGCCTGGCTTGCAGTCTCCGCTTTAAATTCATCTCAAAGGTGTTCTATCGGGTTGAGGTCAGGACTCTGCACGGGCTAGTCAAGTTCCTCCACCCTAAATTCACTCATCATTGTCTTTATGGACCTTGCTTTGTGCACTGGTGCGCACTAATGTTGGAACAGAAAGGGGCCATCCCCAAACTGTTCCCACAAAGTTGGGAGCATAAAAGTGTCCAAAATGTCTTGGTATGCTGACTCCTTAAAAGTTCCCTTCACTGGAACAAAGGGGCCAAGCCCAACACCTGAAAAACAACCTCACACCATAATCCCCTAACCGCCAAATGATTTGGACCAGTGCACAAAGCAAGGTCCATAAAGACATGGATGAGCGAGTTTGGGGTGGAGGAACTTCATTGGACTGCACATAGTCCTGACCTCAATCCAATAGAACACCTTTAAGACGAATTTAGAGCGGAAACTGCGAGCCAAG